>JBAMBQ010000159.1:0-379054 GCA_037044495.1 Stegana nigrithorax | reverse complement strand
AATTTTTTCCATTCTATATCTATATTCATAATAATAATGATAATAATAATAATAATAATAATAATAATAATAATAATAATAATAATAATAATAATAATAATAATAATAATAATAATTATAGTAATAATAATAATACTATTACTAATAATAACGTTCGTCTGTTAAATACGGTCATCAAAAAATTAATTACATATATATATTGTACATGAGTACAATCATGGCTTGAAACAAATCAAGTGAAGGTGATAAATCCCAATTGAAAATAGTTGAATCTAATTTTGTGCAGTTATCTAAAATTCATAGAACGGAATAGTGAAGAGCCAGAATTGCGTGTGCGACAAGAAATTGATGATTTGTATTGTGAAGTTAAATCGAAAATTTTAAGAGCTATTGGGCAAATTAATCGACACATTTAAATAGTATTTTGGCATATGAAGGGCTGTCAGTTCGTTGTGCAAATTTACCAAAAATAAAAATTCCATAATTTTCCTGGAAATATATACTGGATAACATGATTCAATACGGTTGTCACAATCATTCACCCACATTTGAAATTACTAGTGAAAATTATTCAATAGCGCTTGGTCCACTGCGTGAATGATTTGAAAATAGTTGTATTATTTTTCAGGCCCATATAAAGGAATTAATTGAATTACCTCAACTAAAAAATCAGTTTTCAGCTAGTTTAGGTGAATTAATTGACAAGGCCAAATCGCACATTCGGGCATTGGATTCGCTAGGTAAACCTGAGGAAATTATATGTACTTTTATATTTTATAATGCACTTAAAAATGGATGCAGAGAAAAATAAAAAAAATTATGTGCATCACCCATATAAGCACACTATTGAAGTGAAACTGCTGCAAAAAATGTTAGGAATGAAGTTTTAGTTACGATGTATAATGTATATGAAGTAGGAATGAAATAAAGCAATTCGCTGTTCCACTCTATTGTCACCGGTAAACAGTAGTACAACATCAGCAATAAAAAATATAGAAATAATTACTAGTAAACATATTAGTGGTCACTCATATGGGGCGTACTGACACAATGTGCACAACAACAACAACATTCATATAAAATAAGTCTCGGACTATTTTAATATTTCCACCCCTATTAGCAGCAGCTAAGCAAGGCAACGATCTATGAGTATTACACAGCAATATGTGTTCGTACATGTGCCGCATGAAATGTTGCCTGAGTGAAATCTACTGTCTCGGTTGTTTGCTTAATATTTCATAGATGAGTAAATTTTATATTCGCTCACGAATCAGTACTGAGTGTAAAGCATTTTTTATCTCTCTCTTACTCATGCGTAAGCAATCATTCTCTACGCTTCAGACGACCCAGCGTTTTGTGCGTCTCCCCACTTCGTCTCTGAAGCAACAAGCCTTTGAATTTTGTTACCTTCATTATTGGATTTACACCTCGCTAACAGAGTTTCACTTAAAAAAAAAAATATACAAAAAAGATTATGTTCCGATTTAAAAATATTTCGATGTTAAGAAACTGTCCGTTTTCTAAGTGTATTTGTTAGAATTAAAGAAGGTAAGAGATTGTAGAGCATTAAGATGCGGAATATGGGGAGGGTTTCTCCATAAATTGTTGCATAGAGAGGAAAAAAATGGCACAACTTCGACTGCAGCTGCAAAAGGCAACGTAACCTCAGATGTAAAAAAAGTTGATAAGCCTAGTACGAGTACTTTTTATAATGCTAGGTCAGCTGACTTTCACAAGGATAACGCTAGGCATAGTCATCAAAGCTCAGCCAGGCTAACGGAGGGCTCAGCTGCCAGGCGCACATCTGTTGCTAATTAGCCTTCATCTGTGTAATGGCGGGTGTCACTACAGATCTGATCTTACAATGTGCTCCGCCACTTATGGACAACTGATGAATAAAACACCCAATATTTCCAGTCGCGGGTACCCATGCGAACCAACTCGCCGTCCTGTTTGAACAGAAACCATCTCGATGAGGTACGGCTCTCATTGACTGCAAAGAGGCAGACATCTACAGCACCTGGCTCTAAGCAGGCCAACACGGTCAACACTGCCAAGGTGCGTCGTTCCTCCCCGCCTCATAGAGGCTCGGGACCAAGTAGCGCGCAGACAAAGGCAAGCAGTGCAAACAAAACCGCACTCTCTTCATCATAACGATCTCTGATAACGGCACACCCGTCACGTCCGAGACTGGGGGCCTCGTTACCTAAAAGAGGTCAACCTGGCGGTATTGACGACCCCCGTCGAAAAGGAATGAATAGTGCTAAAACTAAGTGGTGAGTGCGCCACCTAGCCGAGGGTATGTCATCTGAAGAGGCCGAAAAGAAAGCATTGTAGCGCCCATCTGGAACACGCAATGCTCAAGCACCGAAACGGGGAAATCAAACACTCACGTTCTTTCTCGCTAAGAGTGAAGGCAAGACGAAGGAGTTCTTGCTATCTGTTCTGAACAGCCAAAACATTGTCATTAATATGCCTTTGTGGAAAGTTGTTCAGTTCAAGGCGCAAGGCCAAGGCACCCTGATCACAGTTGGAATTGATGAGGAATCGAAGAACACCATAGTGAGGATGGATCTCAAATTACGATACAGTTTCGGTACTGTAATTGTGAACAGTCTGAAGAAACTTGACAAGGCCGGGAAACCATCCATATTTACAAATGACTCAGCTACAGTGAGACATGCAGGTCCTGTGTCAAGTCACGCAATCACGTCCCAGACCGTGAGCATGGATAGAAGCGGGGATTCTGTTCTCACTGACAATAGGATAAAAGAGGAGGTGCTTGATATCACACTCACCAGTCTAGCGTACGCTCAGAAAATAGGCAACTGGAGAGTATCTAGCGAATCCACAATGTCCCACAACAGAATAATTCAATTTGACATCGGATACAACATCTACAACAACAGTGACATATGGAACAACAACATCAATGTGCACAGCTGTTACAAGCTTGATCATAAGTACATCATTCATCAGTAAATCTTTAGCGAAACCAAAGGCAACAACAAGCAAATTGTTGTCGTCTTATCTAGTACGAAAAACACTTGATGAACAACAAACAAATCCCCAGTCCCATAACTGTACAACTAAAACAAAATCATCATCAAACGAAACGCAAGTAAAAAACACAACACAACAGGACTACTGGTTCAGTATTCCAAACACAACAAATAGGTTCCAACTATTACAAAACAACGATGCAGAAGAAACAGAATTTCACACTGTTGCAGAATCGAATTTCACTGAACAAAATGTTTAAGAAAATCCACAGAAGACAACAACACCAACCAATAAAGAAAAAAACCAATTACCAGAAAAGGCTAATAAGCCACCAGCTTTCTATGTCCAGCAGGCTGAAAATATTCATCTGCATTCAAGCATTAATTGAATCCATTGGATACTATTCATTAAAATATATGAACAATAACGAAATTCGCATACAAACAAATGAGTCAAAACATTATACTGCAGTAACATAAATGCTCCGCAAAAAGAACACAAAATTCTTGGCGTCTTGGTAAGAGAATTGCACCCCAATCATGACCCAGAAGAAATAAAACTAAATTAAATATATTAGGACATGAAGTCAAACATATCTACAATATAAGACAAAAGAATTCAAGCAAACCTCTGCCTACATATATGGTTTGTCGAGCTAAGACAAAAAGATAATAACAAAGACATATACAATATCAACTGCCTTCTACATACCAAAATCTATATTGAACCACCACATCACAAAAGAACAATTGCCCAATGTAGCAATTGTCAAAAATATGGCCACACCAAAAATTATTGCACCAGAGACCCCATTTGTGTAAAGTGTGCAGGGGCCCATAAAGCACTTAAATTTAAACGCTTTCCTGCTATTATATCTGTAGAGTCACAGCAAACGCCAAAAATTGCATCCAGCAGCAAAAATTTACAGCCGGGACTAAGCTTTGCCAAAGTATTAGAAAACAATAACGATGAACAAAAAGCAAAGTCACTACCAAACAAGTTGTCTAATACAATAAACATAAATAACGACATTATACAAACAGGCCACAATCCATCTGAATTACAAGAATTGAAAGACATGATAAAACAGTTATTTCAACAAATATCAAACATGATGACTACGATAAACATATGAGCAGCCACTCTTAGCAAACAAAATGGCGATAACAATATAGACGTAACACTTATATCAGAAACTCACCTAACGCAAAAACATAGAATAAAAATTCCGAATTATAAAATAATAAACACTGACCCAATAAATTTTAATGAAAGCGTTCACTTCAAAAAAGACAACATTCAATGAACGAATATTCATCTTTGGGACAATAATGGCGAATTCACAATATCTGCGCTCTATAGTAAACCAAAGCACAAAGTCACAACTGACCTATACTTTACCTACTTCCAAACTCTGGGAAAGAGATTTATATGTGCGGGCGACTTTAATGAAAAACATAGGTCTTGGGGCTCTAAAGTTAGCAACAAAAAATGAAAAGACCTGTTTGAAAACAATGCAAAAATGTCAAAGGAAAACACATCAGTGCAGGCGAACCAACATACTGGCCCTCTGATCCAACCAATAAGCCCGACTTGATTTACGTCTGTATAGTAAAAAACATTCACATAAACCATTTTGAAATAAAAATGTGAGTATGAACTATCCTCTGACCACACTCCAATTTTGCTCAAATACAATTCACTCATAACAGCCAATAACGGACAAATCAAAATACATAATAAAAAAACTGACTGGGACTCATTTCGAAAGTTTATAAACATGCAACTACAAACTCATATTCCCTTAAAAACACATGAAAACATTTAGACAGCAATAACACACTTAAATGCTATAATTCAAGAAGCAGCTTTAAAAACTACGCCCAATCTTAAAAAACAAAACTCTATTAAAAATAACTGCCCAAAAGTAAAAAAGTTACTAAAATAATGTGGAAAGCTACGTAAAATATGGCATCAAACTCTTTTTCCTGATGACAAAGCGCGATGAAATAGAGCTACAAGAGAATTGAAAAATCAACTAAAGGTAAACCATTACACATTAATATATAATCAAATAATAAACCTGACGGCAACCTCTGATACAAATTATTCACTGTGGAAAACTACTAAAAAACTACTAAATTAAACGCCATATGTGCCTCCAATTAAAAAAAATGACGGTGCATATTTTTCACAGAGAACGAATTTTGATAATAAATTTCAATAATTTTTAATCGTTGCTCGCTTGTAAGTCTTTTCATGATTAAATGGCAGAGTATACTGAAAACTTCCCACTTTGACAAATGACGTTTGGACGCCATTACTAACCAGTGCTGCTAACTTGAAAAACTTAACTCTTAAAAAATCACACTATAGTAAAAGCCATTTTTCGACAGATCGTTCCTATTTACCATATTCAGGAATATGATTGGATATTATTTTAAACCATTAAATCCAAAATTTGGTAAAGATATCATAATAAACAAAAAATTTTTTCTCAGTAAATGTTGTTTTTCGGCCGATCGTCACTATGATATAGTAAACCGATATATATAATAATGAGATGTATAATTGAACAGTAGCTAAAACTATTAAATTCAAATTTGGTAAAGATATGTTGAAAAATAAAGCGGTTTTTGTTACTAAATATGGGTTTTCGGCTGATCGTTCCTATGGCAGCTATATGTTATTTGTGGAATATGGAAAAAAATAATAAACTCGTTATGCTTATGGATTGGCAGAGTCTTCGTGCCAAAATTGGTAATTGTAGGTCTTACCGTTTCCAAGATCCGTGCGTTCATACGGACAGACGGACATGGCTATATCAATTTGCCTTTCGATGCTGATCAAGAGTATAAATACTTTATGGGGTCTGCCACGCCTCCTTCTGCCCGTTACAGACATTTGCACAACTTTAATATACCCTTTACAATTTTTTTGTGTAGGTTATAAAAGAAAGAACAAATCATAGCTAAGTACAAACAACTGTATTGGCTACTGAATGAAAACTCATCACTTACACTTTCTAACAAATTACTCATCTACAACCAAATTATAAAACTAGTATGGACGTATGGTATTCAGCTATGGGGTACGGCGAAAAAATCAAATACTGCAATTATCCAAAGACAACAATCGAAAATTCCAAGGGCAATAGCAAACTCGCTATATCATACCAAGTCTTACATGGAGACCTGCATATCCTAATGATTGATGAAGAAATACAGAAAACCAGCAGAAGACACCAAGCCATCATCCAACCTCACCAAAACAAAGAGGATAATATATTACCGACACAAGAATTGACAATACCATGGAGGCTACACAGAAAACGACCAGTCGACCTGATATTTGATATCAACTTGAAGTAGAACACCATTAAACAAATTACTAAAAACAATTGTATTAATAGTAACTTAATCCCACACTGCTAAAAACTGTATATAGTTAACTAAAATTACAAATAAATACAATATACTTTTGGGAAATTAAAAAAATAGAAATATCGTCATCTCCAATCTAATAAAGGCAACATTGCTACATCTCTGCATGGGAGATTCGCTAAATCAAGCCAACCGAAATAGAATTAGCGAAGACCTACCCCTATTTCCGCTCCCCACAGATGCAATTACCACTACCGTTCATTTCTCAAGTAATTATGACATTGGTCTTAATACTAAAAGAAGTTGGACAACAGAACGCAAGGCATATAATATCAAACCATATGCAATAAAGTGGTAAACTGATGGCTCCTTGGCCTCCTTTAACAGAGTTTCATTACTCTGCGTACCAGGCCATGCCAACATCCGGGGAAACGAAGAAGCTGACAAGCTAGCTAGGAAAGGAGCAGCCAATGCAATGATAGGACAAGAACCCTGTTTAGCCATTGGCGCTCACACAGACAGAGAATATCTCCGAAACCTTGTTGTTAAACTTAGGAACAAACTCTGGGTAAACCAAACAGGTCTCAAACAAGCAAAAACTATGCTTGGTGGTAATAACCAAAAAAGATTTAAGACTATAATACTCTTAAATAGGAACAAACTGAGAATACTCACAGGCTTCCTCTCTGACATTGGCAGACTACGGAAGCACATGTTCAATCTCGGTCTTTCTGATACTGATACATGCCGCTTCTGCGACACATTTTATTTGAAGAATATCAGTTCAAGATCATTTAGAAAAAATTGCAGAAAATCTATGTTTCAAGGTTAAATATTTCATGCCTCACCCTGCAGTATTGTGATCAAGTGCGACTTGCACCACACTTCGAGTTGTGTTTGATGCCTCATATGAGGCTAGTAAACATGTTTCACTCAATGATAACCTATTATTTGGACCGAAAATTCAACAGGAGTTATTCGATATATAATTTCGTTTTTGTGTGCATCGCAATACACTCACCGCGGTTTTTTCAAAAATGTATTGAAAAATCCTAGTTCAAGAAGAAGATCGCAGTTAGCAGTGTATTTTATGGTAAGAAAATCGTTCGGAATCGGCCTTTTTAAATAAGCAGAAAAGTGAAGCGATAAGTATCCTGTGGCCAGCAAGATGTTGCTTGAAAATTTTTATATAGACAACATTCTAGCTGGAGCCTATTCAATACATGAGTTGATGACACTAAAATTCGAAGTAACGAAGTTGTAAGGTAAGACAAAATTAAAGTTACATAAATGTCGAACAAATTGAAACAATCTTGAAATTATTCCATTTTGCGTGTAAAAACTGAAGATTGTGCTAGGAGTCCTCTGGAACTCCACAAAAGATATGTTGTGCTATACCTACTCTTTAGAGCCTTCCGAGAAAATTAATAAATGAATTGTCTTGTCAGAGTTGGCTCAGATGTATGAACATTTAGGATTGCTAAACCCAATAGTGATACATGTCAAAATAGTTATGCTAGAATTACGGGTGCTTAAATTGGATTGGAACGAGTCGTTGCCTTAAAATGTACACAACCGTTGTTAAAGTTACTCACTGCTTAAGTTAATCCCTCAATTTCGATTTCCTTGACAACTTGGAATAATATCGGATGCATCGAAAGTAGTTCTACTTCACGAATTCTCTCATGCATAAATCCGCACATTCGCGTGAGTAATTTTTAATCGCGTGGTAAATTCAGAAGTAAAAAATTTCGGTCAATCTCATTAAATCGAAATTGCGTATTGCCCCCTTGAAGACGCAATCATTACCATGACTTGAACTGCAAGGAGCCTTAACATAGTTTTGGCAAAACTGACTCAAAGAATTGTAACTAAGATAGCTGTTTACATAATATAGTAGAATAACCTTTTGGACATATTCGACTGTAGCTTTAAACTGACTAGCTTTGCATCCATCCAAGTGGGCAACGTTCGTGTCAAACAAATTATCACAAATTCAAGAGTTCTCAAAATATGCTAATTGGCTAAAAGTAGATCCAAATCAACATCCAGTGGATATTATCTCACGTGATAAAAATTGAAATTGTCAGTGTTGTGGGCTGATGGACCCGAATTTCTTAGTAGAGATTCGGCGGAATGGCCAAAACAAGCAATAATAGTTATCAAGATAGTTGAAGAACACAAGGTTGGATATTCGCTGGCTTCAAGTGTTAACCCAATTTTCCACTTAGTGAAAGATTGCAAGTTTCTTTAAAATTTTCGATATAAAAGCTGTCTAAATGCAATGCTTACAATTCCAGAATTAAGATATTCTGGATATTCTGTATAATATACAACATGTTCATTTTGAAACGAGAATCCGTTCATTAGAAGACAATCATATGGTTTGGTCAGCAAAAATTCAAAGGCTGAATGAAGTCAAGCACCCCATAATATTTCCCAGCGAACATGAATTTACCATAGCAATTGTTACTCATGTATACAGAATTCATTCTCACACAGGGCCTCAAGCCCTCACACCATTTGTATTGTAGCGAATTGGGTTTATAAATGCAAGAGCAATTGCTGGTAAGGTTGTCCGTTTGTGTGTAGCCTGTGTGAGGTTGAAACCTAAGGTAATAGGGGAGTTGATAATAGATTTACCAAGTCATAGAGTAGACGGAAATGCGTTTCCATTTCAACGAACTGGCATAAACTTCGCAGATTCTATTTCGATCCATTTTGAAGTCCGCGGTAAGTGACCTATGAAGGCATACCTAGCTGTATTTGTTTGCTTCCTTACAAGAGTATATCATTGAGAGGTTGTCTCGGATTTAACAACAGACACCTTCATAGCCGCCCTATTCTTCGCAAGGAGAGGCCTTAGCTCTGACTTATTCTGACTTTTTAATTTAGTCTAAAAAATTATTGTTTTCAATGCAAAACTTTTCCGTAACATAGCATTCATCAAATTACCAGAGGAGGTTATCGCTGTTAAGCTAGAAAGCAGGAAGCACTACAGTGACGCTGTATTAAATAATTGGTAAATATGAAAAATCTTCCTTTCATCGAGGATACTAAAAAATTAAGACAAACTAAGTCAATATGTAAGAATTATAGGTTGAGATATCAATTGATTTATAAAAATTTTCAGAAACAATTAATTGCAAAAAGTGGTGGAGAAAGACCCTCACAATTCATAAGAGCAGCAATTTGAAAGTTGTTTTTGGACGAATTGGCTTCTGCATATAGCTGGAAGGGCACCAGGCTAAGCCTAGCACCGAAAACACACCCTGTCACAAAAATTAAAAGTAGATACATATTTTTATCAATGGGAACATAAAATTAATATTTTTTTTGTCTTAGATATTTGGGATGATAAATTAAAATGTACAGACAAGGACATGAATGCAGTCCTACAAAAGCATTTTGTGCATGCTAGAGATAGGCTGAGGAAAAGGAAACGCCAAGATAAAAAAAGTGTAGCAACCGATTTTCGCAAACCACTTTTGAAACGAATTTTTCACCAGCAAAATCGTTCGCCATAGACAGGAACAGGTAGTAATCACTTGGTGCTAAGTCCAGAATTTTTGGTCTATGCATAAGAACTTCCTGACCGAACTCCTGGAGCTTCTGACGAGTAACTAACGACGTGTGTGGCCTGGCAGTTATCCTGATGAAAAACAACTCCTTTTCTACCGGCCAAAGCCGGCCGCTTCAGAGCGAATGCTTCCTTCAGACGGTCTAATTGTTGACAGTACACGATCGAATTAAGAGTTTGGCCGTAGAGGAGTAGCTCGTAGTAGATGATTTCCTGCCAATCCCACCAAACACAGAGCAAAACCTTTCAGGCAGGCAATCGTGGCGTGGACACCGTTGGCGCCGGCTAATTGCCATTCGACCACGACCGATTTTTGCTTGATGTTGTCGAAAATGATCCATTTTTCATCAACAGTTATCATCCACTTAAAAACTGGATCGACTTTGTTGCGTTTCAGTAGCGATTCACAGATAGAAATTCGGTCCATGAGACTTTTCTTGCTTACATGACGGTCGGTTTTAATGATTTCCTTAATTTTATCAACATTTTGGATAATTGGCCTTCCGGAGCGTGGATCATCTTCAACCTCAAAATTACCGGAACGGAATCGACGAAACCAAAATTGCGCATGGTTGGCTGTTACAGTATCAGGACCATAAACACTATTCACATTTTCAGCCGCCTGACTTGCATTTTCGCCTTTATCGAAGACAAACTGTAAAATGTAGCGTATTTACTCTTTGCAAGGGTTCATTTTTGACACATGCGCAAACGAAACCTAAATCAATCAAATGCAAAACTGTCAAAAAAGCTTTTTTAGTACTAACTGTCATCCTTACAATGCCACCTAATGTAAATTAATGAAACACAAAACCAAGAACCAGATTAAATAATATAGAGATATAAGAACACGCATCTCATACAAATAAAATTTCAATTTCGAATGACAAAATTAGGCAGCTGCGGGCAGCGGCGGGCAGCGTTTAGTTGAGGGCAAACTGAACTTTTGAGAGCAAAATTTAGAAATCAGTTCTAATTTACTCTTTCTATAATTTTTTTCCCTTTACTACCTATACATGTGCTGCTCGCACACATGCTTCTTATAAAAATTTCTTGTTTTTACTTTGATTTTGGTTTGCATGCTTTGTGTGTGCAATTTTCATATGATTTGTGTTCATATTGCTTCTCTTTCCGACACCCTTTTGCCTACATATGCACTGCGCGCATTATTGCTAAATGTGAAGTTATGATTACTTCAGGGTTGGTTTTTGATTTTATTGATTGATGTTATGAATGAATGGTTAAATATGCAAGACATTTTGTATGCGTATTTTTGCAATTTTGGTAGATGCCTTCACTGCTTTAAAACAGCTTTCAGTATTCATTTTTGTTGTGGAATGAAAATACACGTATTTAGTGAAAGCATCTTTATTCACTATGATTATTCTTTGAAATCATTTTTGCCACTTAGTTTAACTGTTGTATAAATATTTATGGTGTGCCATGGTGTGACAATTTTATGGATAGGGTGAAGTTTCATTTGAACTTTGGCTGATGGTGGTTGGGCATATTGTTGAACCAGTAAAAATCATAAACTTAGTCTTAAGGCTTTTGCTAACCAAAATGCACTAGTGATTTATGAATATTATTAATTACTGCCCTCCTAAAATCTCTTGGCATAAAAGGTAAAAATCTAGATTTCCCGTTATTTTAAATTTTTCGGAAAAGTAAAGATTTTGGTAAAACTAGCCTTTAAAGAGTGGCAATCTGTAAACACTTCAAATTTGCGATCATGCAAGTTAAGTCGGAAATATGTTACTGCAATGAAAACAGCCAATCTTTCCAACTCGTAGGAATGGTATCCTGATTCGACTGGCAACGTTCTCTTACTGTAATACTCTATTACGTGTGGTTTATTTTTTATTCTACGTAGCAAAATGGCTCCATATCCATTCAAACTGACGTCAAAATGTAATTCTATTGGCAAGTTGAGGTCAAAGATAATCAACACTGATTTGTTGGTTAAAATTGTTATAACCTTCTTGTTGCATCTGTTCATGTTCCGTCATCCAATTAAAATTATAGTTATTTTTAGAAGTCATAGCATAAAGCGATTTTAACAACTCTAAAGAGTCTGGAACTAATTGCCGAAAGTATGAGGTCAATCCAATAAATTGTGTTAATTGAGTAACAGATTCAATTAGACTTATTTCTAGTTCACCCGTTATTATTCAAGATTGCAGAAGCGCATTTATAAATAATTGAGAATATGGTTTTAAAATTTCCAATAATTGAATTATTCTTACTGCCATTTAATTCAATGTCACTCCCAATAAGAGTCTCGAAACTATCAAGGTTCACAATAGAGTTTACTGCTTTGGCTTTGAAAATATAAAATATTTGTGCATCACATCACAACACCACAATCCCTGGCTCAGTACTTCACTACCAATCACAATATCATATTCCCCAAAGTCTTCCCGAACTACATGAAACAATACTTCCACGGGTGCACTCTCCTACTCGAACAATTCAAAAAATTCTGCATTCCACCAACAACAGAATTACTACCTATACCTCTCAATATTAAAACATTACAAACTCCTTTTCCCGAAAATCTCGCTGACATTGCATCTTTCATCAATGACCATTCAGCACCAGAATCAAAATAAAATGGAAAGAGCTCACCGGATAGAAATAATACTTACAAATTTGACCAAAAATTAAACACCTTTTACTATATGCCAAACGAGCTTTGTAGCATAAGCTATTATAATATATATTAATCCATCATAGCATAACTTCAGGATGGCAGTACAGTCACCGAACGGCGATAGGCAGCTACTCCCACAGCTAAGATTGAACGTCAGGCAAGCCCTGAGGTCTGAGAGGAAGATGGATGAGTTTCTAGATAGGAAGAGTTTAGAGAGCCACGAACTGACGGAATTATTGGTAAAGTGCATACAGCAAGCAACACATGGCGTAATGAGCCGAAACGAAGGAATAGCCAAACAAGCCTGATTTGGTGCAGAGTGTAAAAATATGCGTCATAGGTCCTATGATGCATTAAAGAAATTGAGACAGGATGACTAGGTAGAAAATAGGCAAATCTACCAAAAAACTTTTTTCGCTGTGTACTGTACTAGTCGTGCTTAGTTTGCGTTCCGCTGTTTTTATTTAGTTACTAGATAATAACTTGTGTTTTTCTTACTAAATTGTGCGGTGCTCTCTGGTGAAATCATTTTATAAAAATTAAATTTCTTTGTGATTAATTTTGTAATTTTGGTGCTTTGCATTGTTTTGTTTTTGTAAGCAAATAGCGAACACCTGTTTTTTGCGCGACTATAGTGTAATTGTTGCATAGTGACTGTTTTACTTTTTTCATTCGGATGTTCGCTTTCCTTTTTTAGTACTTTCTTCTGCTTTATTAAATTTTAATTGCATACTTTTTGGCTTCTGCTTCCTATCAAATCCCTAATTTTGTATATTTAAAAATTTTTTCTAATTCATTTTTATACCCTGTACCAAAAAATGGTAATTATACCCTGTACCAAAAAATGGTAAAGGGTATATTAAAGTTGTGCAAATGTATGTAACAGGCAGAAGGAGGCGTGGCAGACCCCACAAAGTATATATATTCTTGATCAGCATCGAAAGGCGAGTCGATATAGCCATGTCCGTCTGTCTGTCTGTCTGTCTGTCCGGCTGTCCGTATGAACGCACGGATCTCGGAAACGGTAAGACCTACAACCACCAAATTTGGCACGAAGACTCTGCCAATCCATAGGCATAACGAGTTTATTTTTTTTTTCGATATTCGATCTATAACATATAGCTGCCATAGGAATGATCGGCCGAAAAGCCATATTTAGTAACAAAAACCGCTTTATTTTTTAAGATATGTTTACCAAATTTGGGATTTAATTGTTTTACCTAATGCCCAATCACATATCTAAAAACTATGTATATCGGTTCACTATATCATATAGCTGCCATAGGAACGATCGGCCAAAAAACAACATTTACTGGGAAAAACTTTTTTGTATATTAAGCAATCGTTATGAAATTTTGGATTTACCAATTCTAAGTAATATACAATAATATTCCCGAATATTATAAATATCCGTTGACTATAACATATAGCTGCCATAGGAAGGATCGGCCGAAAAACAACATTTACTGAGAAAAACTTTTTTGTTTATTAAGATATCGGTACCAAATTTTGGATTTATGGATTCTAAGTAAATTCAAATCATATATCTAAATATGATAAATATCGGTGAACTATAACATATATATGCCATAGGAACGATCGGCCGAAAAATGGGTTTTACAAAAAAAAAATTTTTTTTTCTTGAGATATCCTTACATAATGAATACAAAATATTAAAGCAACAAAAAAATATATTAAGATTTGGCTTCGGTACAGGGTTTTCTATAGTCGGTTACGCCCGACTGGGCCCAGCGCCCGTCTTTGCAATAAATTTTTTTATAGCTTTTTCGCTATACTGTTTGTGGCATACTCATTTTTTGTTTCGATTGTAGTTGTTGTGCTAATCATGCATTATTTGTGTAAATAAATGTGTGCAAAATATATTTATTTAAATATGATGCAATTATTCAGTTCATTCGGAACAAAAATTTGCCATGCATTCAATTGAACTGGCGATCAATCGAAACACCAGTTCGTTCAGATTGTAGTGGAATGCGCAAAATATTAAATGAAGACAATTTAAGCCGGCTACGCCAAATATGAATATTTGGTGGACTATTTATTTTGATCTTTGATAGGTGGCTTCATTGACAAATATGAATGAATAATTATTTAAATTTAATGATTTTAATATAATTTTTATTAATTTATAATTGAACAACAATTAATAATTTACAATTAAAAAATATAGTGCAATAATAAAA
The DNA here is from genome assembly GCA_037044495.1 of Stegana nigrithorax. Lineage (NCBI taxonomy): Eukaryota > Metazoa > Arthropoda > Insecta > Diptera > Drosophilidae > Stegana > Stegana nigrithorax. The sequence goes on along the minus strand of JBAMBQ010000159.1, from coordinate 364,231 downwards.
ACAAGCGCAACTGTTAGCAATTAATTACATATTAAATAATGCAAAAATGAGCATTAAAAATGTCTGATATTTAACCATTAATTCATTACTTATAAATATAAAAAATCGACCCTAAAATAGACAAATTTCACACTAGGCATTAGTGCGAGCAGCATATGAATAGGCAAAAAGGGAAACAATCTCATTTGAAATCTCATCAAAAGCGCGTACACAAAAAAATAAAAACAGAAATCAAAATAAAGACAAGCAATTGTCAACAAAGCATGAGTGCGAGCAGCACATGCATAGCAAAGGAAAGAAACACAAACATAAAGAGCAGAAAATATTCGTATATTCTCTGGCCACAGTGAATTATGGGAAATTATAGCAGTTTGACTTCCAACACACGCTGCCCGCCGCTGCCTGATTTTGTCATTTCAATTTTGCAAGCAGTTTGTATGAGATGCGTCTTCTTAGTATACATATTCTCTGCTTAAAGCATTTGCCTGCCTATATTTTGCATGGCCGAGTGAACATTTGCTTAAGCAAATTGAGAAACTTTACTAGCTGACAATACTGACGTTCAAGAAAATCTTGTTAAAAAGTGATACTCAATTAGGCAAAGTAAGACGTTGGAAAATGCTGCCGACATAGTATATTTGAAGGGATTAATAGCTCATTATTATTATTATATACGTTAATATACGTGTATCACGCTATTAACCCTTATTATTATTTTAGGGTATATTAAAGTTGTAAAATACTTCTATAATAATTGCCTCACAATTTATTTTTTAATTTGACAGTACCACAAGACTTCAAAATTGTGTTAAATAAAACAACTTGTAGAAACCTTACGTCAACAATCACATCACCTGATTACGTGTCTCGATGTAGTCATTATACTTTAAAAAAAAATGATCAACTAAAATTATTTAGTTTTTTTTTAAGTTTTAAAATGCAAAAAATATACTCAAAATATTACTATAACAAAGCTTGTCTTTGTTCTATAGAAAAATTCAGCAAAAGTAAACAGTGTCAATTAAGAAACGAGCTTTAATGATTAATACCTGAAATACGAATAAAGTGACGATCGTTTACACACGCCAAACTTATAAACAAATTTCAAAACATGCTGAAATAAAAGGTACAAACAAAATTGATTATGAGATACGTCTGTTAGCGTCTCAGTCTGTTGCCAATGTTATAAATTAACAAAAGTTAAAACAGCGCATAAACATATTAATAAACTCAACTCGAAAATCGCTTGTGTTGACAAAATGCCTAACTCATATTTCTGTTATGTTTTTTCGTTGACAGAAGTTAATAATAAGCAATAGAAATCATTTTTGTGGCTATTAATTCAACCACAATCCAACTGTGCAACACGGTGCTCGAATAATTGAATTCCATAGTTTATGATGCGCCCTGCACAAGAAGAAGCTAAGGAAAAATATTACGTATTTTCTTCTTCCAAGATAGTAAACTTTTCATGTATGTATTCAAGTCTAATGACATTTTAGTGCTTGCTAGTATTAATGAAGCTAATGATTATGTCTTTGCATAAGTAATGCCTTCAAGGCGCAAGTTTCTACACTTGTAGTGTTATATCTTAAATTTTACATATGTAATTCAGCGTTTGTTGACATAATTTGGACATGCAGTGGTTACGTTTTTCCTTTAGTTGTAATTTTCGGTTGCCTGTGACACCTGCAATCTGTAGTTGGTCAGCCCTGGCTTATCAATTGTGCGCATAATTTACAAGTATATTTCTAGCCTTAGTAATACAAGCCACAAAAGTGGCTTTAATCTTTACAGTTGCTACACACGCTCCGCCACCCACTCACAGTCTTTTCACGAGCAGCTTTTACCAACTTGTTTACCCTTTCGTCTGTTTTGAGCTTTGTTTAATAAATTTTAAAACTTCTAAGCAAGTAAGGTCTATACTGGTCTGAGTTTCAGAAAAATTTACATGGTAATCGCAAATATTATGCAAATGTGTTTTTTAAGCATCACAGCAATTGCTTTTTGTCTGATTTTATATATTTACTGGCGTCTGACAAGATATTTTAAATAGCTTAAATAGCTAATAAAACCAGAATTTATTACATAATTTCTGTAAGCCGAGTACGAGTCAAAGTTTGTCTTTAAGTTTTTGTTGACTGTTTGAAAAATGTTTTTATGTGCATACTTTTTTTCGAAGCCTATAAAAAATGGCGAAAGTTGAATAACAGTTGTTGCAGAACAATTTACAATGACATATTTATGCAAATACACTTAGATGGCACTGTAAAAAGATATTATTTTTATTGCTTATTTACTGTAAGGCGCAGAAGTCGATGTTTATTTTGTTATGATTATGATGATTGTGATTTCAATTCTAGGAATTTATAAATTTTATTTTGAAACGCCATTGCAAGGCAGACAGGGTCAGCGCACTAAATTTTACAAATTGCTTTGCATTTTTTTAAGAACTACACTTAAATTGAAACTGCATAAAGAGATGGCAGCTAAACGAATGTAAATATTCAACTAAAGTTTTTTGATTTTTCTTTTATGTAAGAATTTCAGTCTACAGATTAATAATAGTTTTTTTAATGATGACGTTGATAACGGATAGAATATTGAAGCAGCATATACTTCAAATAGATTAAAGTTTTTTCATAGTTACTTGCATATTTTCTTTTTTAATAAAAAAAACACTCTTTTATACTTACAGGTAAGCCAGACACAAATTATTCCTAACCTAACACAATCAGGTGTAAGTAAGTACAAATAAGTCAATTCAATGTCTGCTGTCATATTACAAAAGATTGAGAAACTGAAATGCCAAAAAGGAAAACAGAAAACATTTGTGAAATATGCGTATGTATAACTACAAAAAATCTTAGCAAAGTATGCGATGTGCCCAACCCTATATTGTCATGAAGAAAGGAATTTATCGTAAGCAAAAATATTTTAGGAAAACTGATTTTTTTGGTTTTTTTTATACCCTGTACCAAAAAATGGTAAAGGGTATATTAAAGTTGTGCAAATGTATGTAACAGGCAGAAGGAGGCGTGCCAGACCCCAAAAAGTATATATATTCTTGATCAGCATCGAAAGGCGAGTCGATTTAGCCATGTCCGTCTGTCTGTATGTCCGTCCGTATGAACGCACGGATCTCGGAAACGGTAAGACCTACAACCACCAAATTTTGCACGAAGACTCTGCCAATCCATAGGCATAACGAGTTAATTTTTTTTTTCGATATTCGATCTATAACATATAGCTGCCATAGGAATGATCGGCCGAAAAGCCATATTTAGTAACAAAAACCGCTTTATTTTTTAAGATATGTTTACCAAATTTGGGATTTAATTGTTTTACCTAATGTCCAATCACATATCTAAAAACTATGTATATCGGTTCACTATATCATATAGCTGCCATAGGAACGATCGGCCAAAAAACAACATTTACTGGGAAAAACTTTTTTGTATATTAAGCAATCGTTATGAAATTTTGGATTTACCAATTCTAAGTAATATCCAATAATATTCCCGAATATTATAAATATCCGTTGACTATAACATATAGCTGCCATAGGAAGGATCGGCCGAAAAACAACATTTACTGAGAAAAACTTTTTTGTTTATTAAGATATCGTTACCAAATTTTGGATTTAATGATTTTAAGCAATATCCAATCATAAAAATGATAAATATCGGTTTACTATAACATATAGATGCCATAGGAACGATCGGCCGAAAAATGGCTTTTACCAAAAAAAATATTTTTTTTCTTGAGATATCCTTACATAATGAATACAAAATATTAAAGCAACAAAAAAATATATTAAGATTTGGCTTCGGTAGAGGGTTTTCTATAGTCGGTTACGCCCCACTATAGCCCTGCCTTTCTAGTTTTTTTTCAAGTTTTGCAGTCCAACGGTCAATATGCGGCATTTTTTCTATACGATTTCTTTTCTTTGGCGTTCCACCCACCATCGTGCACTTTGTCAAGCATTCTAGCAAAAAGCGCACATTTTTCCACACAGTTATCCCAATCAACTTGAATTGTCAACAACTTTATGCGAGTAAAAATTGCAAAGAGCGAACCATGTTGTCCGAATGTCTGCACTTAAATGCCACAAAGTGGCTGAGACACTTTAACGCACTAGATATGCACAGACAGACAGTCACAGCAGCGACACTATGACCGCCTCGTGTCTGTATTAAATATTCTCTTTAATTTTTATTCCATTTTATTTATTTTTTCTTTTTTTAACTCGACTTGATTGCAATTGTGACTTCGGTGTCGTGTTATCTTGAGCCTTGCATATACGTAGTCGACTTATGCTTAATCTACTTAAATCGTATCAGAGCACAACGTGTCACCGTCAACTATCATTAAAACCTAACAGTGGGGCTGCATTTGCCTTGGCGGTGCTTACCGCAACGTGTTGAAAATAAATAATCTTTTTGCCATAATAAGGGCAGCAAATTGAAACTGTCGTGAGCTAGCAGAAATTTTTGCAAAAGGAAATACATGAAAGGCATAGCCTATTAAATTCGATACCATATTGACTCTCAAAAGTAATTTTCCAGCAACTCATATGCAAAGTCTCTTTTTCAACTACCAACTTTTATGCAACTCAAGTTCTGCTTAACCATTATCGTTCACACCTTTGCTAAACTAAGAAAAAACTTTGCCGTGGATAGAAAAGTGTTAGTCAGTGGTAAACGCCATCAATGCGTGCAAACGACCAGTTGGCAAAAAATGAGTGTTCAAAGCGAACGGCTACAGACACGAAGACTGTCAAGAACTTTGACTTAAATGCCGCAGGATTCGAAAAATTGCCGAAGATAGGCACAGACAGTGAACGGAAAAAAGTGCAGAAAATTTTCAAAAAAAGAAAAAGAGTAATAGAGAGAGAGAAAGATTGAGTGTGAGGGTAAAACATGAACTGATAAAAAAGACATGTTTCTGCTTCTGAAGTTTGACAGCCGCTAGAAATATTTGCAGTGGTAGAATTTTGTATTCTGCCTTAAATGCCGCCTGTCTAGCAGAAAGATATTTAGTTAGATACACAGATGATGCTGATGATGATGATGATGATAATGATGTTTCCTTAACATGAGCTGGATCCTGGCAAACTGACGCTGCGAGCATAATGCAACTACCGACAGCAGCAACAATAACGACAATTTGCCACTTAGGCGTATCAATGCATGTACATACACACATGTACATATACACGTACCTCAGAGCAGCAATTTATATTTGTTAGGAATTTTAAGTGCAATTGCGTCATATTTTTTTCTGCAAGACTTTTTTATAACCTGTACCAAAAAATGGTAAAGGGTATATTAAAGTTGTGCAAATATATGTAACAGGCAGAAGGAGGCGTGGCAGACCCCACAAAGTATATATATTCTTGATCAGCATCGAAAGGCGAGTCGATATAGCCATGTCCGTCTGTCCGTATGAACGCACGGATCTCGGAAACGGTAAGACCTACAACCACCAAATTTGGCACGAAGACTCTGCCAATCCATAGGCATAACCAGTTAATTTTTTTTTTTGCGATATTCGATCTATAACATATAGCTGCCATAGGAATGATCGGCCGAAAAGCCATATTTAGTAACAAAAACCGCTTTATTTTTTAAGATATGTTTACCAAATTTGGGATTTAATTGTTTTACCTAATGCCCAATCACATATCTAAAAACTATGTATATCGGTTCACTATATCATATAGCTGCCATAGGAACGATCGGCCAAAAAACAACATTTACTGAGAAAAACTTTTTTGTATATTAAGCAATCGTTATTAAATTTTGGATTTACCAATTCTAAGTAATATCCAATAATATTCCCGAATATTATAAATATCCGTTTACTATAACATATAGCTGCCATAGGAAGGATCGGCCGAAAAACAACATTTAATGAGAAAAACTTTTTTGTTTATTAAGATATCGTTACCAAATTTTGGATTTATTGATTCTAAGTAAATTCAAATCATATTCCTAAATATGATAAATATCGGTGCACTATAGCATATAGATGCCATAGGAACGATCGGCCGAAAAATGGCTTTTACCAAAAAAAATTTTTTTTTTCTTGAGATATCCTTACATAATGAATACAAAATATTAAAGCAACAAAAAAATATATTAAGTTTTTGCTTCGGTACAGGGTTTTCTATAGTCGGTTACGCCCGACTATAGCCCTGCCTTTCTAGTTTTTTGTTGCAGCTTTAGTTTGCCTCGAAGTCAGACAGACGCCAAATGTCCTTCAGCGTCTTATCGCTTGCTCGATTTTAGCGAGACTTCGGAATGCTATAAAATGTAATTTTTTCCGTCATGAGCACTGTACCTGCAGTTGGTGAAGTATTTAAATATTAAAAGTGTTTGGTAAACAGTTTTAATAGTTGTAAAATGAGTTAAAATGTACAAATAAAACAACATAAGAAACGAGGATGTTTTTGTAATAGATACTTTGAAAATAAATTGGCAGAATAAAGTAACTGTCAAGAATTTTAGGATCATTACAGGGACCGTTATAAGGAAATATATAAGCTTGTCCGCATAGATGTTTCCAAACTGTTTATTTTAAATTGTTTTGATTTTCAGTTACTTTAAGGAAACTTGTAAAACTCATGCTCTGTTCTAGAGCATATCTGTAAAATGATTCTAAGAAGCCGGTTCCAATATCCAAAATGAAAATATTTCATAACTATGCATTGGTGCATAAATTGGTGGCAAATCGCAATTGCTATAAAACTACAGACAGATCCGACCAAACTGAATATTTTCCTAAGTTTGTCGCGTGTGCAATTGCTCCGGATTTTCCTTTGAATTGAAGCTTAAAGCAAGAAAAACCTGCTTTAAGCGCATTTGTGTTCAATTGAACGCAAACAGTAAGCGCACGTGTTCAGCGCCAAGCTAACGAATGCAGCCAGATGAGATCGAATTGTTTTTTTTTTTTTATTTATTTATTATTTTTTTGATCTTTTATTTTCTTCGCCAGGCTTCTTTCGATGGTTTTTCTCATTTTCTGTTCATAATTTGCGATAATTCAGCCACATTTGGCCAACTGTGCAACTGTTTATAGGTTTCTACATTTGTCTCACCGTCAGAGAGTCTGTCTCTCCGTCTGACCGTTTATTTGTTTGCCTGTTTAGTAGTCTGCTGCTACTTGAGCATTCCGCGCTCTGGATTCCTTAGCTGCAATGTGTTACTCATTTTTTTTGTGCCCCACATGGCGTCGAGTATTCAACTTTTTAGTTCATTTGGCTTCGACTCAATTTACGAGCCTTGCACGTTGTTGATGCTGTGCGATTGCTTACGGGGCGTTAAACACTTTTCATACACCATTCGGCGTCAAGTTTATTTATTTCAATTTTACTTTTTTAGGCTTTTTTAGGGTTGTCTTGCCAAGCCAACACGCAAGTGTTCAAATTATTTTTGTTTATCAAAATCTGATGAAACATAATTATCTTATTGGTTTGTTAAGTTTTGGTTTGGCTTGTGGAGGCATTTTAGATTTTGCTTGTCGTTTACCTAAATAGTTTTGATATTTTTTTTTTGTTCATTTTTTAATTTATTTATTTTTTGTTTTCTGTTATACATGCTGTTTACACCAACTTCAACCAGCATGTACACAAATATCTTGCTTACCAAAACAAAAAATTTTACGATCTCACAGCCATACTTAAATTATAAGCAATTGGCAAGTTCTACCATCATTTACGATATCAGCAAAATGCGAATAAAATACACCACATCGCAACTATGGACACCTAACGCCTGTCGATTATAAATAAAGCCATAGCCACTCAACTACAAATACCCAAACTGACCTTCTTGAGCACAAATCACGTTGCTAACTTTGCACTTAAATGAGCATAAAGTATAATTTTCCAACAACAAGCCGAGCGCAGAATCAAGCACGAAAACGGCAAAAACAACATTAACAAAGAATTCGGCCTGCCACGCGCAACTCGGCAACACTGCGTCATGCATAAAGAAAACTAACTGTAAAACAGCCAGCCCTAAAAGGAAACTGAGCGCAAATCAAGCAAAGAACACAACCAACGAGCAGGCGACCGGCCAACCAGGCAAGCTCCTATTGCGCTGGGGTTCAACGCTAATAGATGATTAGAAATTTATGCGCATAGAAAATCAGCGTCGCGCAGCATTGCGCAGAGTGGAGTAGTGCTGTGTTGCGCACAGCAAAGCACAGCAGCACACAGATGTTGCTGTGCCGGTACTGACCACAGCCATATTTGACATTGTGCACGAGTTGAGCGTAGGAAACATCGCGAAGATAAAACCCAGCCATTAAATCAATCTCAATAGACGCATAAGAGATGCAGAAGTGATGCTGGCCAAAAATGTTATAGGTAGTGATAGAAGAACAAAACTGCTGAAAAAAATACCCATGACTACAAAACCGGGCTGCAAAAACAGTGTGGAACGTGCAATGCCAAGTGGCATCCGTTTCGGTTCAAGTTTCACCTTTTCAGCAAACGTTTTTCATTTGTTTGTAGTTTTTTTTTCTCCTTTTTTCGTTTATTCTTATGCCAACTGTAGGCACTAACAATTTGCTTGGCATGCACCATTTTTTTCCCCACTTGAATTCTGCTTCAGAAAATGTAACAACGTTTTGTTAGAGCAAAATAAAAAAAAAGGAAAATAAATAATTATGGCCGTGAGTTTGGCATGGTTACCTTTTCGTATGACCCTAATTGACCACGAATTTATTTTGAAACGCCGAAGTATGCACGCCAGCGTGCTACAAATTTGTTATTTATTGGATGGCATTTTTTCGGTAGGATTTCAAGTGCTCATTCTACCCAAATAAAAAACTAGAGAGAAAGAGTTAGCAATTAGATTTTTAGTTTATTGCTTCAGAACAGAAGCTGTAAATTATAGTATATCGAAAGAGCATTGTGCATTGTGTCCAGAAAAAAAAACAGTAAAATTTAGTTTATGACGGTTGGCTGCATTTTTCATAGAAGTTAAGCATACGTTTAAACTTTTCTCAACTCTTATTTTAACATTGTTAATGCACTTGAACTGTGAAAATTGTACATGAAGGGGTTGAACTATTTATTTAGCAAGTGAAAGATTTAATAATTTTTTGTGTAGAAACAATGCACCACAGTCGGCGGACGTTCATTGTAGACTATTTTTTATAGTTATTTGATAAATACTGAAGTCTTGACTGTCAGTTTTTTTTATAACTATAACTAATTTCTCTGACGTTCCAATGCTTACAATAACGACATAATCATCAACTTAAAACTCGAAGTAAAATTTTCATTAAAATCGTTTTTTTTTTTTTTTGTTTATTTTTTTAAACACTTACAAATCCAACTATGTCATTTCCAATTTCATGCTCTTCATTCACATTAAACATATACAAAGCAAAAAATCAAAAAGTTTTCAATGCATTTATGTATCGTATTATAACTAAACTGTTTTCTGCATTATTTTCATTTCAACCTTCACCAAGTTTCATGCCATTTTCTGCACCCTATCGAATTTTCTATTTAATTCAAAAGCTGAAAACAAAATAAAATAAATAAATAAATAAAATGAGAAACTAGAGCATTATCAACACCACATAGACACAACATTTGAATGTTCGCCCCCAAAGCAACTCAATGATAACTTGACAATTGTCAACGAACGAACGAATCCACAAAACGTGAGAATAGCCGCCGAACGCCACAACACAGCACCGAGCACCACTGCCTCGTCCCTCGCTGTGCTCCAGCGCACCAACATTTGGCTCATACCATGTGCCTGGTGCCTTATCGTCGAGCACATTACAGCGCAGCAAAGTACAAGAAAAAAATTTGCTGTCAAATGAATTTTAGTGCCGTAATTTGCTCTTGTCATTATTTTTGTTGCTTTGTGTTTTTGTTGTTTATGTTGTTGTGTAAATTTTTTATCATTTGAAATTTCAAACTTTCAAACAATCAAAACGAACCAAATTCAACCCGACACCTCGAAAAGCACCAAAAAACCAAAAATACAAAAATCACAAAATACAAAGAAACAAAAAGAAAAATTCAAAACAAGCAGAAATTTATCTCGACTCTGAATGTTGTCGTCGGCGTAGTTGTTGTTGTTGCTTGTTAAATTTCATTTCGCGCCAATTTTCGCGCAGTCCATTTTTTTGCTTTGTTTTCTTATTTGTTTTTTTTTTATTTTGTTGCACTGTCGTTTCTACAAAATTTTTTTTTTTTTTTTTGCTAAACAGGCGCAAAAAATATGCTTCTCTTTAGCAGAAAAAAGCCGAAAACAACCAAAACATATTTCAACTGATATTTTACCTAATACATTCAGCGTGTTTGTGACCATTGCGCGAACGGCTGCACTACCGACTATCTCCCCGCTATCCTGTTGTCGCTGTCAGTTTTTGTTTTATTCGGCAGAAAGGCAAAAAAGCCAAATAAAAAAATGTCTGCATTGTAATTTTCACACCTGAAACCTAAAATTAAATGTGAGATATACAAGGTACCAGGCAAATGTACAGTATCTAAGCCAGATACATTTGTTGTGGCTGTCATTTGCTGTTATCGTTTTAACTTTTCAATAATGTAGCGAAAATTACTGGATTTTTTTTTTGACTTATTTTGATTTAGTTTGACCACTTTTGTTTAACTCATAATTTAAATATCTTTAACCATATGTGATATGAGACTACATATTAATATTATTTCAGAAATTTTTCGAAGTATTGTGACGGCTCGTGTTATTGAATGAAATATTTAAGTTGATTTAAAATAATAAATTGCGATAATTTAGCTGATTAAATCAATTATATCATATTCGTAAATAGTATAAAAATTATTTGACTCATAGCAACAACTACAAAATTGAATAGATTTAAACTAAAGATTTTCATAAAAGAACCTGCTAATTTGATCAAGGAACTTTTTTAAATATTATTTATTTTTCTTTTCTATACTGTGCCTCAGCTGCAAACGCAATTTAAAACCGTAGCCGCAGTACCGACAGACCTGACAACAATGACGACGACAGTGACGACGTGTTGATCAAGCAATTATCGCATCAAAATGATCAGCAGCAGTACAAGAAACAACAAACAGCAACAACGGCGGCAGCGGCAGTCAACACAACAACGATAATTATAGCAACAATTACAATTACAGCAACAACACGAGCGTTGAAGTCAATAACTACCTTCGCTGATATACTTATCACAAACTACACAAGTATGAGTGTATGAATGTATTATTCAGCAGTTTAAGCTTGCACTCATGCTCTCCCACTCGCACCATTAACGTTAGTCAAAGCTACAGTCGCAGCTATTTGCCATTCAACTTGAATTCGTTTTTCGTTATTGCTTTTGAATTGCCTTTACGTTGCGTATGCGTAATGCATGACTCCGCAAGCATTGTAACTTGATAAACTGAAGGCCGATGCTGTTGTGATCACAGAGGCTTCACTGCATACAGCTACCAGCTATCATATGAGCCCTTTATTTCACTAGCACCTGTTTTTGTTTTAGCTTCCTTTGCCCTTTCTTGTGTTTTTTTTTTTTTTTTTTCTACAATTATAACCGCCGACATGTTTCCTGTTTTTGCCATTTGGGTATTTGGGTCAGTAAAGCATTATTGTTTGTGGTAAAGCGGCTACTCTATGCCATAAAGTGCCTGCTAAGCCATTGTGGGTGGCATCAATGGAAATGTTTTACCGCGCATTAAATTTGGTTTATGGCTGCGCCTGTTATGGGTCTATCTCTTTTAACTCTTCATTTGCCATCGTCATCATCGTCCCTTGCGATTGCCATAACGGACGATGCCTCTTCCGACTTTACACTGCTGCTGAGTAACGTTGTCTGCCACCGAGTTACTCATAATCGTGCATTGAACTCGTTAAAGGCAAGGCTGGCGAGATTATGTGGTCCCTCGCCTGTTTCTGTTAGCAAAACAAACAAAAAAAAAAAACAAACTACAAATAAAAAACTCACATAAATAGAAATACGTATAAAAAAATCCAACCCAAAGTGGAGTTGCTCTGATGAAAAAGCTTTGAAACGCGTTAGGAAACCTAAAGCAGCTTAGAACTGAAATTTATTTGCTGTAAGTGTAGTGTTTGCCGTAGTCACACTTCGTTACGTCTGCCAAAGCAGTGGCTTAGGGTTAAGGGGTTTATGGTATTTGCAGTTGAAGTTTTTGCCATAAGTTATGATAAAAGTTAAATCGTCCACTTAACTTCAAACAGAATAAAGTAGGCGTATACACGATTTTTAAAGCGCATCTGTAAAAACAAAAAAATATAACTCTTTCAAACATGAAAGTCTTCTGATGTCAACATTTTTCCTCATCTGGGGTTTAATGTGGTATAGTTTTCTTTCCCTACGCCATTCTGAGTTCTATTTAAATTTGCTTGTTATAAGTTAAAGTTAAACCAGTAGAATTAGATGCTTTCTAAACCAAATCAAACTTACATCAAAGAAAAGTATTTTTAAATATTGGAGTATGCTGCATCTTGGTCTTATCTCGTGATTTCAATTTCATTGTTAATAAGACCGATTACGAAAAATATTGTATACAACTCAGTCTTGCTTTGATAGACGGTTTCATTTCATTCGAATCCACCAAGAATGTCTACTCTATCCCGTTAAGCAGCTGTCACTGATGCTACTGTGGCATTACAACATTGACAGAACAGACAAAACTGTACAGCAAACAACTAAACGGGCCACGAAAAAAGGAGGAAAGGACATTGACAGCGGCAAAGACGAAAGGTAAACTGAGCTGCTGTTTGCCTGACTGATGCCGCATGGATATGCAATGTGTGTGGGTGTACATATAAAAAACACAATATACACATACATATTTGTACGTGCATCTATATACATACATGCATTTACAGTTACGTATACCTACGTGTAAATTGCACACATGTGCAATAAAAATGATATAAAAGAAAGTTGACAGCGCGACTGACAGACAATCAATGCTGGGTTAAATGCAAAGGGGAAGGCAAACTTGCACGACAGTGCAGCAGAGCAGCCATCAGAGAGACGGTGCGACAGACAAAAGCGGAAATTGAGATTAACTGTTGACAGTGTTGCCAGATGGGACGAAATGTCAAGCAGCCATGCTGGAACATGTTCGTGCATGTTTGCGGGAGATTGAGTTGATTGCAGGTACAAATGATTTATGTGCCAACACTGCACAACCAAACATACATGTCAGTTTCGAGTGAATGAATCCTTGGCACATATGTATAGCTCAACTAACTGCAATATTCTAACAATAGGGGCGTTTCTTATAAGAAGGTAAAAAGAACTAGAAAGGCAGGGCTATAGTCGGGCGTGACCGACTATAGAAACTCTGTACCCAATCCAAAATTGAATATATTTTTTTGTTGCTTTAATATTTTGTTTTCATTATGTAAGGATATCTCAAGAAAAAAAATTTTTTTTTAGTGAAAGCCATTTTTCGACTGATCGTTCCTATGGCAGCTATATGTTATAGTAAACCGATATTTACCATATTTAGAAATATGATTGGATATTATATCAAATCATTAAATCCGAAATTTGGTATAGATATCTTAATAAATAAAACAGTTTTTCTCAGTCAATGTTGTGTTTCGGCCGATCCTTCCTATATGTTATAGTAAACCGATATTTATAATATTCGGGAATATGATTGGATATTACTTAGAATTGTTAAATCCAAAATTTGATAACGATAGCTTAATATACAAAAAAGTTTTTCTCAGTAAATGTTGTTTTTCGGCCGATCGTTCCTATGGCAGCTATATGATATAGTGAACCGATATACATAATTTTTAGATATGTGATTGGACATTAGGTAAAACAATTAAATCCCAAATTTGGTAAACATATCATAAAAAATAAAGCGGTATTTGTTACTAAATATGGCTTTTCGGCCGATCATTCCTATGGCAGCTATATGTTATAGGTTGAATATCGAAAAAAAAAAATAAACTCGTTATGCCTATGTATTAGGAGAGTCTTCGTCCCAAATTTGGGTGGTTGTAGGTCTTACCGTTTCCGAGATCCGTGCGTTCATACGGACAGACGGACATGGCTATATCGACTCGCCTTTCGATGCTGATCAAGAATATATATACTTTATGGGGTCTGCCACGCCTCCTTCTGCCTGTTACATACATTTGCACAACTTTAATATACCCTTTACCGTTGCTTCAACCAATAAAAAAAATTATTAGCTCGTTTGTTTGGGAAGAATTTTATTTGTCCCTGAATACCTTCTTTGCGAATCTTTATAAGAATAAGATGTCTATCTTGCGATTGTTTTAGAAACTTGTATTTCCAAAACTAACACAGTTTCTCAGCCTATTTTTCTTGTCCTTCCTATGGATGCATCATCAAATCAGTTCTCTCATTTAGTAATAAATGCAAAGAACTAAGATTATAAGAAAGTGTCCCATTGATGTTCAAAGCTGAACAAAGCCTAAGCAACATCTTATCATCAACAATTATAACCAACCAAACTTCACATTGGCCCCTCCCAACTCCTTTGCTTAACATAAAATCAAGCCAAAAGTGTAACGCAATTAATGTCAACAACTGTGCAGCATTTTGCGACCACCAACCAACTTCACATGAATTCCACTAACCCCAGAGCACAACCACCACCTTTGCAGAAAAGTAGAGGCACCAAGCAGTAAGCGAAAAACTCACAAAAATGCTTAATTTTCAGCCTTTGAATGGTTTGCGGCATCCATAATGAGTGTATCCACGAGGGAGGAACCGTTGTCGTCAGTCGAGCTTTAATGGTTTTTATAGGTTTTCATAATTAATTAACGCACAATTTAACTGCTGCGAAATGGCATGACGGCCCGATGGCTAGCACCATGCGTATTAAAGTAGCCGATAAATAAGTTTATGCGAACTCGTTCTGAAGGTAAGGCGCGCGGGTGGTCTGTGCAACTTACGCAGTTCCGTTTTCAAATGACCAAAGGAAGAGCCGCGTCTGCGGTTGCTGCTGCGGCGACTTCTGCCATATTTGATGCGCTACTCTCAAACCATTAAAGTCGGTTAAAGTCGGCAACAGACGTGGTATGCAGACTTAGAACTGGAGCTGAGCTTGGCCTACACAGAATACATGGCAGAAAAAGCGCAAAATCGTTGAAAGAAATGTCATTAAATGTTCGAATTGACATAAAAATCCAAATGGTTGGACATAAATAGCAGCAAAGCCAGTCGTGTTTGTGTTTTTACAATCTTACAAAAAAGAAAGAAGAAAAGAAACAATTATCAATAAAATAAAACGAAACATTGTAAGCAAGGAAAAGCCAACAGCCAACAGCAAGAACAAGAGCACATTCGCAGTGCTGCAAAAACTTGGCTCAACTTGCGACAATAAAATAAAAATTAAGTAAAAAAAAAACAAAACAAAAAGTCAATTCTGTAGATAATACAAAAAGTTGTAAAAATGATCGCATGAAATCAAATCGATTAGTATTGACATTGAATCAGGCAGAGAGGCCGGCTTACTTTGGATTATATTTAATTTTAGTCTTTTATTTTTTGGTTGCCTTCTACACTTTAAACCGCCTTACAGCTATCACCTTGCTTTGAAACTGACAAAATGTATTGATTTCTAAGTTTACGATGTATTAAAGCAAAACAAAGCATCGCTAATTTTTAATTTTGCTCTTTTTGTCATTGATCAAAGCATTCATTTTATAAACTTCTCCTAATGTTTTTCTTTGCATAATGATTCAAATCTACTGGAGACAGTCTTACAGAAAGGTTCATCTAAAGTTCTTAAACCCTTGTTTTGCAATAAAAACTTTCAAATGAACATTTTAGCCAACACTAACTACGTTACCAAGATTGAAATCAAATAAAAATATTCTTTATCCAGCAATAATCCACAGCGCACCATGAAGTGAACGTGCTCAATCGTGCGCATGTTCTTCATGTCAGTGACTCCGTCGTCTTCGTGCGCCACGACGATCAACTGTTTATAGTGTGATCGTGCTGCCACACTGCCGCTCGCATGTTGTACTGCCAGTTGTGCTCACTGTCATGTCGAACAATCGAAAGAACGTTCCAATAAGCATACAGCATTAGAACGTGTAACGTTTAATGTCGACTTTTTATTGTTGCTAATTCTTGACATTGGTTTTCTTTCCGAGTCTGACCACATTGCATTGACTATGACATACAATATGAAACAGCCAGAGAGTGGCAGAGCACAAGACAAAACAAAACGCCATTATGACTGCATGAGGAAAAGCTGTTTAATATGTGCATACATATGTATGTGTATTTCTGTCTGCCTGTGTGCCGGTATGTCTATCTGGCAAGCTGACTGGCTCGCTGGCTCTGTGCCTGCTGACCCCAACGTGAAAGTCGTCGCAAAACGTCATTGCATTTTTGTCATCGTCATTGTTGCAATTGTTCTTGGTCACCGTCGGTTTTCTTCATGCACACGCACACACATACACATGCAGCATACAAACGAATTATGTATACATAATTCTGAAATTAGTTTTAATGCATTTGGCACGCAATACGCCATGAAAGCCTTTCACCGGAGACTAAAGCAGGCCGTTCATCAAAGACAACAACTACAACAGCCACAACTCTGTCTGGACTTTGTATTTTGTGTTTTGCACTGAGAAATGGAATGGCACTTAACCCCATATGTGAAGTGTGTTATGTGCCAAAGTTGTTGTGCAGGGTTGCATGCGTAAATTTGTCTGGTGAAGCCAACGTCTTTCCCTTGCCGCTGGGTTAGCCTTCAGCTTTATTGCTGTTAGAAAAGTGACGCCATTAAAACACGACGACGACAACATTTGTGCCGCACTTAAAAGCCGCAAAGGCAAGCAACACACATGCAGCCACTCCCCATTTAGTTACCAGAATTTTTCCATCTGTCTTTAACTTTTTAAAAGTCGGCGCAACTTCTTGCCTTTGCTATTGGGATGCAACCCTCTGTGCAAGTTGTTGTTGTTCTTCTTCTTGTTACGTGTTTATTTCCTGACGAGTTTTCCAGCTTTTATATTTTTGTTTTTCTGATTTTTTCCTTTTTTGTTTTCTCTTATTTATTTACATTTGTATGTGCAACACAAACACTGCCGCCATCGTATTTGCTTTTACCTTCGCTGTTCGCTGCCTCGACACTACGGGCATGTTTTGGTTTGTTTTGTTTTTGTCGTTCTTATGAATATGAAAATATGAAATGTATCCCAACTCATCTAAGCTCAGCCCAACAACAGCGCGACAACTTGCCACTCTACCACGCTGTCCTCTCCTGGGAGTTGTATGTAGCTATGTGTGTGTGTGTGTCTATAACTGGAATATTATTTCAAGGAAATGTGCGTTTGTCGCACTTGGCTGCTGTTGTTCCAGCTTAGGCAGGAAATTTGTATTTATGGCAATCACTTTTTTGTCGCTCCTTTCGCCAAATGTCTCCGTTGTTTTTGTTTTTTTTTTCTGGTTCCTTCTGTTGTTTGTTTGTTTGCTGCCCCTTCGCAAATGAACTTGTATAAATATTGATTTTTCTTTTTAGTTGTTGTTTGCTTTTTGTTGGCTGGCATTTTGTTTATTCCGCATGAAACTTGAAACCAAAATGAACTGAAGGGCTTAATTGCACAGAAATAATATCAAAGAAGTTAAACAATAAAACATTGTGAATTGGCTAGGAGCAAAGAGAATACTTTTATTAAAAAATAGTTAATGTATCCAGTTTGGGATAAGTGTTCTATAAAATAAAGCAACGAATATCGTGAGTTAAGTAAAGCAATTATTTGTTATTATTCGTAGCCTAAAATTGAGATGTTGTAATATTATCGGTTTACACACTTAAAGTTTAAGAACAAACAACTTGCCTTGCTAATGGCTTACAGCTTCAGTTTACTGCTCACACGCACAGTAGCGTACTTTCTGCATTAGGAACGAAATCCAAAAATATAAAGAAGAGCCAAATATACGGAATTCACCTTCGAAGATTGTGAAAATTGCAAAACTAACAATTTTCGCCTAAAGACATTTTGGCAACAAGTAAAGATTTTACACACAAGACAACAATAACAACAAGAACAATTTTAACGCGTGTCAACTCGACATGATATATACAACAACAAAAGCTAAAAGCAACAAGAACAGCAATCAAAGAGTTAGCAGCATGCAAAAGCATAAAGAAATCTAAAGTGAAGTCGAAGTGACAACAGACAAACAGACAGACAGGGAGACAGCCAAAGAGACAGGCAGGCCGACAAACCGACAGACAGACAGACAACAACAAATCGTCGACAGTCGCCGACGACGACGATGACTGCTGCGAAAAGAACATTTGCAACAAAGATTTTTTTAAGGTCAATGACGTCGTCAACACTAACAAAAACAACAGCAATAATAAACAAGCAACAACAACACTAACAAGAAACGCGAACGCATGTACATGTGTTGGCAACTGCCAGCAGGAACAGCATAGAACCGAAACGTACCGAACGGAATAGAACAGCGCAGACAAGATAAGTTACAACAACAATAACAATAACAACAAGAAGACATGGCAAGACAAGGCAAAAGCGAAGCAACTTGAAACGACTCAAAGTCAACGTTGGCGACGCTGACGCCATCATCATCGTCATCATCATCAACAACGTCAGGATGCTTAGTTTTTTGTTGTTTTCTAGTTCTTTTTCTAGTCGTTTTTGTTTTTTGGTCTTTTATTGTACTTTGTATTTTTGTATTTTTTTATGTTTTTCTATCCTTTTCTTTTTTAATAAATAAGCGTCGACTAGGCGGCCGTCTTCCATACAAATCGCGGTCGGCATAGAGTTTGACTCCTATTTAAGTGCTTTTATAGCGCTTTAGTGCTGTACACATTTTCCTGCCATCACCATCTTAAATTCTTCTTTTAGTACTTGGTTGATTGTATGAGTCGGTTTTTTTTTCCTTTTTTTTATCTTTTATTATTATTTGCTGCTTATCATATAAAACTTGTTTTTTGTATACAAAAAGGCTTCGTAGGTTGCTTGGCTAAAATCGGTCGCTTGACTATCTTGGCCCTGTCTGTCTGTCCAGCTGTCAGTCTCTGCCGCTCTAAGCTGTGCTGTGCTGTTCTGTCCTATGGTGGATGCCACCTACAGTTGGTTACTGGTGGCGCATATCAAACATTTCCAACCTTATTTAATACGTATGTGAGGTATTTTATATGCGCGTATACTGCGGCTCTGGTGGTGCAGGATATCAACTGCATACAGTTCTTAGGGTTCTTGGCATATTTGCTTGTGCGTAGCCAGGTTTTTTCTATGGTAGTTGGCTTTCGAAATGAATTATGTTTGAAACAGTGCGTAGAATTTTGATAAAAGGCAGTTACTGTACCGCGTATTTAACTTTACTTGAAGTTGTTTGTTGTCGGTTCAAACTAGAGGAATTAAATTAAAGTTAGTTAAGAGTTGATTTGAAGAGATTTATTTGAAATTAACCAATTAAGCCATACTAGGCAAAATATGGGATTCCTAGGCAAAGTCTTTCCTTCTTTTTATTTACCCTTCAATAAAATATCGGCTCTAATAAGATATATTCCTGTTACTTTTACCGCTCCTTTTTCTTTAGAAGAGTTTCGATTAAATGGGTCTTATAATATTTAGTCTACGTCCAATCCGAGTAATTGATCTGCATCTTTATATCTACTCATCATTTAAAGCACTCATCCCTCCGACTCATCTTTCTTGTAACAATTTCAAATAGTTTTACTTAAAACCTACGTAAAGAGCGAGAGACTCAATTACAATATATTAGTTATGTATATTTCAACAAAGCCTTCGCAAAATGCTTCTGTAAAATGCCCATTTCCCATTGTGAGTACAATTTGTGTTCCATGTATATCAGCTACGTTTTACATTCTAAATTTAACCTAACAACGTTTCAACGAAGAATAATGTATGAAAAAGCTTTAGAAACGCAGCTTCTTTTATTTTTATTTCATTTAATACCGAACGAACTAAAATAACACAAAGGTTTTTACAATCGTAATACGATACACTAACAAAATATCCAATAACGAAGATTACGAAGTAGCATGTTGTGGAAGCAAGCATGCAGAAGTGCAGAAGCGCAGAAGGCACGACCAGCAAGTATAAGCCAAAGCCAAAGCCAAAGCGCAGCATAACAATAAACTAAACGTCCTTTGGCAAGCAGCAACGTCATGTGTGCAGCAGGCATACCGAAGAGCATAAACTCACTCACATACTCGTGCGATATAAACTTGTAGGCAGCAGGCAGACAACTTAAACGCACCGGAATATGTGGCTGCAGATGATAGACAAAGAACAGAAAATAAAAAGGAGAGAATTCAGTGGAGCAGAGGCAGTAGAGGCAGCAGAGTGCTGCACCTCTGGGCTCAACATAAAAAAGAATGAGTATGTGAGAGTTCTCTTATAAAGACATGCAGAGGAATGACGAAGCAACATGGGCTTTCTGCTTTTGCTTTTCCACCACTTTTCTTTAATCTCATCGTTTCTGTTGTAATCTATGTGATTTCTTTTGTAGATAGATTCTTGTGGTCAACCGCAGAAACCAATGAAGCACCCAAGCAAAAGAACAACCAATCAACGATGCGAACACCAACAACACCAACAGCAATAACAATAATAACAACAAGAGCAGCAGCAGCAGCAAAGTGAAGCAACGACTGCAAGCGAACTATTTTAAATTAGTTCGTGGCATGGACATTGAAAATGTTGCAAATGGGCGCGTTGACTGGCCGTCGCACACGCCCCTCACGTCTCCTGCACTCACTTGCATACTGCACTGCATACTTTCGCCTAGTTCGCGAATATTCTGCGCATGCGCAAATGCTGCCACAATGAATGTTCAATTTCAGTTTGGCAGTTGAACCCACAATTTTTGTTTCCGTTTTTTTGTATTTCTTTTTTTTTAAACTGGTTTCGTGTATCTTAAAAAGTGTTGGCATTTGCTGCTGCTGTTGTTTGTCGTTTTGGTTTTATTTCAATGTCGAAATAATTTCAACCGTTCTCGCAATCGAGTTTCTGACAGGATGCTGTGAATCAGTAGTCGCCGCAATGCAGTTTTATTTATGCGTTTATTGCTCCTTCAGTATAAATTTGTAATTCATTTTCTGCTTGTTTCTAATGAAAATTAATCAGCGCGTTGCGATCAATGTATGGCCGGCGAAGGCTTGCGCATATCAGATTGGGCATTGACATTGTGTTTATATATGCAGGTGTGCGCATGCATAAATGTTGTCGCTGGATTAGATGATAGATAATGGCGCCGTGCACTGCCCAAACATGGCGACTAATTTTTCTCTTTATAAATGCAATTTTGTACTATCTGATCTGGGGTTTGACTAGCTGTTGCTATTTTCTTAATTCCTTATTGATAGTCATAAGGAGGAGCGCACACGAACTAGTTAGAATTCATTTTTATCTTTTCACGCCTCAGCTATAATCACACGCTCTTTTATGTCTTTAGGCCGCCTCTTTGCCTGTAGTGCTTGGTGTTTGATTCGAGTGAGATTTAGTTGATATTAGTCAGCAGTTTTCTAAGAAAACAAAACACATAACGTCTACCTTCATAATTAACTACCCACCGACCCTAAGTCAATCACAAGGCCACACACTGCGCTATAAACTCTCAACTTTTTTATGATCATGCCAGCACACGTAAGGCACGCTGCAAACCCATTTACCCTAAACAGTGACAGTGTTTCAAACAACAAATGTTCTTTATTGCCACAAATTCTGACACGTACACAACCCCATAACACGTGGAGAATTGCATTTTCATTCCATGCCGTCCAAACATACCGTTGGCTGTTGGACGGTTTAACACATTGTCAACAACCCCCAAAAAAAGTCACCCGAAACCAAAGCCAAACCTCTTAAACACTAAAATACATCAGTGAAAATGCTGAAGTGAAATCCACGTCAACATTTTTCATATTTTGTTGCAGGCGGTAATAAATTTTGCAACAACG
The DNA here is from genome assembly GCA_037044495.1 of Stegana nigrithorax. Classification (NCBI taxonomy): domain Eukaryota; kingdom Metazoa; phylum Arthropoda; class Insecta; order Diptera; family Drosophilidae; genus Stegana; species Stegana nigrithorax. The sequence goes on along the minus strand of JBAMBQ010000159.1, from coordinate 342,255 downwards.
TTGCTCTCATCAGTGTTTACGAGTTTCTCAATTGTGGCGGCGGCTGCAATAGATTTGAATTGCAGCAGGCACACAGGAACAATAGCGATGCCTTGCGTTGGGGTGCAGTGCTGTACTCGCAAATATCACAAATAGTCAAAGTTTGAGCTTTGCAAAAAAAACTAAATCCTGCATATATTTTCGATATTCTGTCGTAACGCAATATTATTCCAAACACATTTTAGTGCTGTCGTTTTGCATTAATGTTATAAAATTGAAACCATAAAAAGTTTTAAGGGTTTAAATCTGTTATCTGTTGCTAACAACATAGCAACTATTTAAGGTGTCCAACAGATAATCAATTTTATTCAAACATAGCAGCAGAGCTTATACCGCTAATGCATATAAATCGTATTTGTGATATTCCTTAACTGACGCTTAAGCAATGTTGAATTTGAAATTTCCTAAGAGATTATTATTATATAATTATTATGTGGAAAATATCCTCCGGTCATGTGCGCTGCCATAACAGCGAAGTTATATGTATGTCTCTTTCCTTAGCACGCATATGCGAACAATATATGTACAATTGTTACAATGCACACATATAGAAACGTTGCAATGTCGTCAACAGGGTAGCAGCCTGGGGATATATACATACGGATGTATATATTGTCACCTACAAATCAAAGTGCTGATTAATTAGTAATACGTGCACAACAACATCAGCAATAACAACAAAAGCAAAAAATGGCTGCTTTTGTAGCAGCAAATGAGACACTTCCTGTTCTAATAAGCATTTCTAAGACGCTGTGAGACAGTAGTTTATTGTAATAGTTATTGTTTGTTGTTGTTGCTGGTTTGGATGTTGTTGTTGGTATTGTTGTTGCTGCACTGAACAGGTTCGCATTGTCAATAACAAAGCAATTGGCAACTGATGACAACAACAAGGAGGCATGGCCATGCAAAGAAATTGTCGACACAAACGGCTGACTTAGCAGTGACATTTCAAAGGTGAAACAAAAAGCTCGACAATACAAAACGCGCTCGTGTCTGTGTGTTGCTGGTGTCCGTTAAAATTGCAGCTTCTACCAATGCAATGGAAATTGTTTTTGATTTTCTTGTTGTGAGTGGAGACTTTCGTGTTATGCTGTGTTGTTGTCGTTATTGTTGTTGTTGTAGTTGTTATTGGCACAACTGCGGTCTAATGAATGTCGGTCGGTTGGTTGCTAGCCATTGTAAGTAGGTCGTTGTTGGACTGCCGCGATTTATTTTTTTTTTTTGTTTTTTTCTTCTTTCTTATCTTGTTTTTGACCATCTGTTTCTAAGATTATTTTATTCTCTATATTAGATACGTAAGTTGTGCATTTGCCGCTTAGCAATTAGATACGCTTGGTGGGTAGCCTCAGCCGGTCCAGCCACTGACTGGCAACGTAAGCGTCAGCCGAATTGGTAGCCACTGTGGCTTGTTAAAAATAAAATGAAAAATGGTTGACAACAATTTATGTTTTTTTTTTTTACTGTTCAATAGATTTTTTTTTAAAGAATGTTTTGTAATTAAATGGAAACATAAATATATATGTAATAATATATTTATTTGTCCTTGACTTCTCAATAAAACACTATCAGTTTAACAAAGTTTCGTTAATTATTTCGAGTTTTACTTTGAATATATTTAATAAAGCCTGATTTAAGCAACTTTTAATGATTTAAAAACAAGAAAAAAAAAACAGAACAAAAAAAGCACGTCACATCAAATCTAGAAAGCCATATGAAAGCCTTCAAACAAAGATAGCAAGTCTTAGCGTGGATGCTTTCATAAGGTGGCATTCTCAGTTATCGTATGCATAATTTGCATAATTAATGCAATGTCACATTTATGCACTTGAGACAGAGGAGTTATTATGTGTATACGCGCATACAGGTCTCAGCCTAAAGCACAACAACACGATACGTGTGTGATACAGCCGTGTTCTGGTGTTTGTGCGTGTGAATATGATAAATTATTACCTCAAACGGCATGTAATAATGCTCCGAGCATAATGAGTGCACACACAGTGGCAACATCGTCAGCTATTCTCGCCAAACTCTACACACGACTTGGGTATGCGCGGGCACAGTGCGTGTTTGGCGCACATTTCGTTAATTAAAATAAGAAATGAAATTTCACTTAAGACATGCAAAAAAATGCAAAAAATTTTTGCATGTCTGTTTATTTGTCTTTCTTAGTTTCAACTTCGTGTGCGAGTACGTGGGGGAGCATTGGTGTGTCGGTATGTCAGTGTGAAGTGCATGCGGAAGTCATCAGTCTCCCTAAGGTTGACAAACTTTTATTGCATGCGCTTTTTTCACATAGACAGCACACAGCATATGTACATGTGTCTACTGTCGCTGCGGAGTGTGCTATTTAATGTTATTAAATACCTTTTCATTCATTAGCAGAGTATTGTGGCGACTCTGTGCTACAGTTGCCATTTAATGCGGGTGGTTGTGGTGGCTGTCGGGTGTGCTGCATTGGGTGGCCACCCTCACGCGCGTCTGCTTTTGAAAGACAAAATGCACAATAATGCGCGCATGTGGGCGCTGCCAGTGACAAAGGTAAAAAGTCAAAGCGAAGCGGAAGTCTTTTGTGCATTCAACGTGTACGGAAATTAACGACTTGAGCACGTGAATGCGGCTGGCTGGCATGCCGGTCGTTCTGGGTGGGTTCAGGGTACTCTGGCCACTCTGACTTTTGCGCATGCCATAACTGAGATTTCTTGTGTTGTGGCATGCAGCTACCTTTGTGTAAAATATGTAAATTAAATTTTTTGCTTTTAGTTCAAATTTTAATAGAATATCTCACTGTGTGTATAGTGCGCCGGTGTAGCTTAAAGTTACGAGTTTGCACAGGCACAACATAATCAATTAAATTAATGTATAATTCTAACTTTGTGTGTTAGTTAGTAGGTCGGCCTTCTCCTTCGTAATAGTTGTACAAATTGAATTTATTCCTGGTTAACAACTTTTGCACTTATACTTTATGCTTTGTCTTGCTTATTGTTACAATTCGGTTCGCTTGCAGGAACTTAAAGAGAGCTTCAACTATGGACTGTTTTCGCCGCCATCGAACGGCAAGGCTGGAAAATTTCTCGACGAAGAGCGACGCTTGGGCGATTATCCCTTCAATGGACCCGTGGGTTACCTGGAGGTGAGAATGCATTTGAATTTTGCCAATCAATAAATCAAATTTAAATTTATGTATTTATGATTTTTTTTTGGTTTGAAACAGCTTAAGTACAAGCGTCGCGTCTACAAAATGCTCACCTTGGATGAACGCCAGCTGAAGGCATTGCACACGCGCGCAAATCTGCGACGCTTTCTGGAATGCATCAACGGTGGCCACGTTGAGAAGATTGCCAAAATGTGTGCCAAAGGTTTAGATCCGAATTTCCATTGTCCGGAGAGCGGAGAGACGCCATTGTCGGTGGCCACGGGCGCAAAGAAACCAAATAAATTGCTCATTGCTTTGGTCAATGGCGGCGCGTTGTTGGACTATCGCACGAAAGACGGCACAACGGCATTGCATCGCGCCGTTGAACACGATTCGCTTGAGGCAGTGACGTAAGTGGCACAACTTTATTAAACAACAAATAGACAACATGCAGAGTATATTGTATGTACGCATATATGTGAGAATGTTTGCATAATCTACTTACAGCACTCTGCTCGAGTTGGGCGCATCGCCAAATTACAAGGATGGACGCGGCATCACGCCACTTTACATCTCGATAACGCGTAAATGTGAATCCAAAATCGCTGAGAGCCTATTGCATGACCATGCAACGTTGGGCACGCAAGACAACCAAGGCTGGAATGAAGTGCATCAGGTGCGTATGCCTGCCATTGTATTAACATATGACTGCTAAGCATTTTTTAAATACTTGAGTACAAAAAATGGGTGCACAGAGTATAAGCGGGCGTGTCTCTGCAAAAACTTGCTGACTACACGTCGTATGATTAATATTAATATGTATGCTATTGGTATTTGCGGTAGTCCGGTGTCGGTTGCCTATTGATTGATTAGTTAAATACGAGTTTTTAAGGTTTTTCATATAAAATTAATTTTAATTATTAAAATTAATTCTTTTTTTACTATAACGCTATATACTCTGCTGTCCTTTTTTAATTTATTTTTTAACTTTTATCGAAATGCTTTTCAAAATTATGCTAATTGAAAACTTTTTAACTCTTGCTTTGAACTCAACTCATCAAAATTAAACAATAAAAAAAAAAAAAAAATGATGCAAACAAAACATGACAATGTGAGAGAAAAAAAATCATAGCAAAACTCGAAGAGCGTTGTCATACAGAATGTGTTGAGTTCGGAACATACAACTAGTACAGGGTACTAACTGGGCCCATATGTATTGTCTTGTCTTGTGTCCAGGCCTGCCGACATGGTCTTGTACAGCATTTGGAACATTTATTGTTTTATGGTGCTGACATGGATGGCCGTAACGCTTCCGGTAATACACCATTGCATGTATGCGCTGTTAACAACCAAGAGGCTTGTGCTAGAATGCTTCTCTTTCGTGGCGCCCAACGCGGTGCGCTCAATTATGCCAATCAAACTCCCTATCAGGTATTTACTCTTAAACTAATCAAAAAGTAAAAAAAAAATATATATTTAATTTTTAATATGTCCTAAAAATGTATTAGTGAATTAGAATTGGTACTTTGTTGCTTTTTATATGTAGTTTAGCATTTATTTATTTTTTTTTTTTTTTTTTTCATTTCAACTCAATGCCACATTAATTAAATCACGCACTAATTGCAAATTATTTTGCCAGGTCGCTGTTATTGCCGGCAATCTGGAGCTCGCTGAAATAATACAAAATTATAAATCGGAAGATATTGGTAAGCTCAACTCATTGCTTATAAAAAAAAATACCACAAAACACAAACGAAAACAAAAAAAAAACGTTTCTCAAGAGAATTAGAGTAAAATATATTAAAAGAAAGAAATCATCAACAACTCATCGCATCATTGTTCTGTTTCTTTTATTTTCCCTTTATTTTTGTCTAATTTTTTCCGGTCAATATTTGTCACAAGCTTCTCCAAATTTTTTACAAGTATTTTTCTTCAAAATATTATTTTTCTGAGGATTTTTGAACCCAAATGTAATTGCTGTTTAAAAACCTAATGTGTTATTAGTTTAGGCAAAAAGTTCGTGAATCTTCAGTTAAGTACCGATGACAAAGCATCACTTAGAACATAGGCCGACTTCAGATGTGATTTTTGTTACGGTTAACAAGTTTTACAGTTTCTTTTACGTGATACAACATACACGACGAATGACGAATTCAATAAATTCTTGGCTTTTCAGCCCTTTCTTCTACTCTCATAGCATTACTCAACCGAAATACTTACGTTCTATTTCATTTTCATAAAATCTTATCTTGTTGAAGAGTATAACTGTCTCCTAAAATATCATACTAAGGGTAACAGAATTGGGTGCTGAAAGCGAAAATAATTCTGACTTCACATAAAATTGTAGAAATGATGTAAGTAAGAAACATGTGTCATCTCCCACCGACGAACTTTTTGCGTAACCTAATATAAAAGTTTACCTTTGTAATTTTATATATACAAATTTTCTTCACTTTTCAACATTACCTTCTTCGGTATATTCAATTGCTTTTTAGTTTTTATTTAATTCTTAATTCTAAAAATTTCTCTACTCGCATTGATTTATGCAATCAAAAACGTCTGCGTTATTAACTGTATATCCTCTACTCAATCTATTTATATAAACGTTTTCGATATATTTTTATTAAATACTCTTTATGTATTCCATATCAAACAAATACTGCAAACAAACTCATATCATTTTTTGGTCATTTTATTATCCCACTCATATAAAACATCGGCTTTCTCATCAAAAAATATCATGTTTGAAATTCTTACCATGATATGGACCTAGTACACGTTCTTATAACAATATACAATACTCTTATATAATATTCGTATAATCCAACTTGCATTTGCTTGCTCGTTTATCAGTTAATTAATTAAGCATTGCAAGGAATATTTAAGAAATCAACCCGATAAATTAATATTTAGACACATTATTATTAAATCCTTTAATGCATAGCAACTTAGTTGAAATTGTTTGTTCGTTCGTTCGTGCATTCATGTTCGTTTTATATGATTTGTTTTCTTTTTGGCTGTCTTGTTGAATATCGTTTGATCTCATGGGCATTGCTAGAATGTCTCTGTATTTTGTTCATTCTTACATAGTTTAGCTATTTCCTTTAATTATTAAACGTTTATAAGCAAAGTTTTTTGGATAAACTAGAGTGTCCAATCAAACAATTAACAGAAACGTAAGTAAACATTAAAATAAGCTGTGTGTTCAAAGTGAATGTGTTTAACCAATTCCTATTCTAGTGTCTTATTAGTTTTTTTTAAACTTATTTGTCAGTTAAGTATTTTCTTTCCTAAATCGAATATATACCATTTATGGAATATATTCCATGTCCATAAATGGTACATATTCGTAGTTTTCAACATGACTGAAAAGATCTTCCAAAAATCTTCTAATAAGACTTTCTGCTTAACGTCAATTCCTTACTACTTTCATAGGCTTAATGTGTTCTGCTAAATTAGCCAAAACGTAGTTAAACAGAAAATCGTTTATTAATACTTATTATTCATGATAATATATCCGCATTTTTATGATTTATCCCCAGTAACTGAAGCGTAAGATCAAGGCTATATTTTGCTTAGCAGTAGCAGTGCCCACCTCACTACACGAAAAGTACCAAGCAAATCTTTTGAGTTGTGTAACAATCTCAAGAACCTCAATTCTGATCTTCTTCGCAAATTGAAGTCATTTATGGACTCAAGCAACTTCAATGGATATATATGTCTAGTCTCTATATTATCTTATGGATAGCTGCAGTCCAAAAATTACTTGTTTTCTTTTCTCCATTTTTTTATTATACCTAATAATGACCTGGCATCACATACAAGTAAAGTCCATGCCAATAATCTTTTTATGTACTTACACAAATAACAAAGCATATCCTTTTCCACGGTGTGAACCTTATCGTGCTATGTTTCTTATATTCATTTTATGTTTTCAATTGCTGTTTTTATTTTGCTAATTATATAACCCCGAATGTCATAAAATGAACACAAACCAAAAATTTTTAACATTATACAATCAGAAACCAAATATCATCAAGAATTCTTATACAAACCTATTCCTAAAGCAGTCGCCAAACCTATAAAATAGATTGAGTAGAGTTCTACAAAGAAATTGGTAAATTTACACAAACCATAGCAAAATGCGGCAACAAATTCAATCAATAATCAGCAGCAAAAATTATGCCAACCGTATGGCGTTTTTTTGTGACAATGTGACCAGAAAAAAAGAAGACAATTAGTCTAAAATCCTATTCCCCCACAAAACCTAGCCAAACATGCCATATCAAACCATTGCCCCGAATATTTCGACAAAAGAAAAGAAAACCCGAAAGATTTTTCGAATGACCGACAAACAAATGCCATTAAATAAATTTAAAACGCGTGCAATGGTGCAAATATGTATGTAGAATATGCAGTGAAACAACAACAAAATCAAAAACAACAAAACAAATTGTCCTTAATACTCGAAAACAGTACCCTTCCGCGGACCGCCACGTTACAATCCGAAGCGTCGTTCAGGCATCGGCTGGCTGCATGCCAATGGCATTGGCTCTGGTGTCGGCGTGGGTGTCTGTCTCGGTGGAGTTGGCGGCGGCGGTGGCAGCCTCATGGGCACATTGTCGCGCAATACCACAGCGTGCACTGCACTGATACACCATGGCCCACCGTCGCCGTGTCCATCCGAGCACATGCCATATAGTTCGGCCAGCTCAAGTCTATCGGAGGGATCGTCCGGACATCGCTCGCATGAAGATGATATCAGCATTGTAACAGGTAACCAAATGCATGCATTATGCAATTTCATTTATTTTCTGTTTAATTGAAATTATTTTCTTATACGTACATATAAGTTTATTGTTGATTTTTTTTTTTTTAATTAATTCTCTTAATTGTGCGTGTTCTATCAAAATTGTTTGGTGATTGTTGTATTTGTTGAATGAGTTCATTTTAATAAGGATCTGGAAATATTAACGGTAAAAATTAAAAAAAAAAAATTTGTTTAGGGTATTTGAAATTTATACACAAACTAGTAGGGGATCTATAAAATGTATTTTCTAAGATGGCTCTTAGGACTGCCTTTTGGAATGAGAAAGACACGAAGTTGCCTATTTAACTTAATCGCTTATATTAATAGTAAAGTTGTTAATGCCATTTAAATTTCGTCGCTACCAATAAACACAATATTGACTGCAAATAAAATTGAGACATCTGTTCCATTACTTTGTCTAAATAATCTTTAATATATTTGCACATTATTAGAAAATTTTGATAATGAAGTCGAACCTGACAGAGACCATATTGGCTATTTAAGAATAGCTTAGATTAGAAGAAAAACGCATCAAACCAATGCAGAGAAAGTGTGAAAACGACAACTAATTCTGCAATATGATGAAGACACTTTTTTTATTTTTTAGTTTTCTTGGGTTTGCTTGGTGATACTATATATATATACAAGTAAAAATTTTGATTAAAAAAAATAAACAAAGGTTAAGTATGTGAAAAGAGTTGATTGTTAATAATTTCTTTAATCTCTTAAGTCGATAATTATCATCTTCGAAGCATGATTAGTCTGTAGATTTTAATGATTGTTTAAATGTCGAGTCCATCCCACTCACTCACACACACATTACATGCATGCACATAACGTCGCACACGCACGCCCCCACATAACCCCTTGCACGTTCATTTATTCGTTTGTTTGTTTGTTTGTACGTTTGCTGGCCCCATGTGCTCATCTTTCAATCAGCCACAGCAACAGCCATTAACATGCACACGGGAAGTCGTACCGAGTAGTTTCGAAATGCTTTTTCTGATATTAACTTTTAATGGTTTTGACTGCAATGCATTACCAAGTTCGATTCGATTGTGTCTGTTGGCCAACACACCGACTCGTGCTCATCGTCATACACCGCGCAGAACATAATCGTTAATGCAGACAAACATTACGCTGTGTAGTACGTATACATATTACAGTGTGTAGCATATGTACTCGTACATGCATACAGATAAGAAGAACAAATCGCCTGGCCAGACGCCAGGCAATGTCAATACTATGCGATGCGATGCGGTGCTGCGAAGTTTGATTGTGTCGAAGCCAAATATTTATATGCATTTTAACCTTTGGTGTCTTCTTGTTTTTTTATTGGTTCGCTCTGCGCAGATAAATCACTCGGCGACACTAGCGACATCATCAGCGACTCCTCGGGCGTTGGCACGAACTCTGACTCGGCTGCCTGTTCGATCGGACATCCCAGCACGACAGTGGTGTGCTTGGAACCGTACGCCGGCACCACTGTGGGACATATACGCCTGCAGCCAGGCGATGTCATCGAGGTCGTGGGCTCCACCGATTGTGGCCTGCTTGAGGGTTATGTACGTGGCACAAATCAATCGGGCTTCTTTCCCGCCGACTGTGTGCAGGAGGTAAATCTGCGACAGAAGCATATTACGAACGTCATGACGGCAACCACGGGCATAAATGTGCAGGCTGCGAACCTCGGTGGCGGAGGCACTAATGCCAGCCAATCGCCCTATCAGCATTCACCAGCAGCATCGTCCCTGCATCAGGGTTCGCCACAGTTGAGTGTGGGCGGTGGTTCAAGCATCGGCATGGGCAGTGGCACACTGCCACGAGCAGCAATGGCGCATCAACTGCAGCAGCAACAACAACAGCTGCCGGCACCTCACCAGTCGCCATCACTGTCCGTGGCCAGCAATGGCTCCAATTCGAACGATGTGCCATCAGGTGTGGGCAGTTTTAGCGGCGCTGGACACCATGTGGGACAGTATAGTTTCGCCACGGCACCACGCATTAAAAAAAGGTGAGTATTTGTATTTTTTGCTATTGGTGGAAGCCACGTTTTATGCTTTGGTGTCTTTGCAGCGCGTTCAACGAACCCCGCACCGTTGTGCTGCATCGTGCCAAACGCGGCTTCGGTTTCATACTGCGCGGCGCCAAGGCCTCCTCACAGCTGATGCAGCTGAAACCGTCCGAACGCTTTCCAGCATTGCAGTATCTCGACGATGTCGATCCGGGCGGCGTTGCCGATATGGCTGGTTTGCGTCCGGGTGATTTTCTTCTGGCCATCAGCGGTGAGGATGTGCGAGCCGCCTCGCACGAGAAAGTCGTCGAGATGATACGCTCTGCCGGTGCGCTCGTCTCTATGACCGTCATATCGCCACAGTTTCCAAACCAGATGCAGGCCTCGACCCCACAATATTTGCACAGTGCTGGCAATGGCATCGGTGGCGGTCAGCAAAAGCAACAACAGCAGCAACAAATACATCAACATCACCATTCAGTGTCGGTGTCGATGTCGCTGTCGAGCGGTCCGAGCACACCGCAGAGCGCACATCGCCAGTGTGCAACGTTGCCGCGTAAAATGTCCATCGGCCCAGCAGTTGGACATTTGGCACGCGAGGGCGGCCGTCTGCCCGCGCCCATGCCGCCGCGTCGCGATCCAAAGACCACACTTAGTGTTGGCCGCGCGCGAGCCAAGTCAATGGTGGCGGGTCTTGAGAATGGTGGCGAAAAGGATGATGAGGATGTGCCACATACGAAATCCTCGTCCGTCGAATCGATTGTCACGCCAACGCCTACACATCCGGGCACACCCGTACAGCTGCGCACGGCTAGCATCAAAGCGCGGCCCACATCGAGTCGCATAACTGCCGCCGAATTGGAGGAACTCTTCCAGCGTCAGCAGGGTGAAGCGGTGGACAGCACGAATCGTTACTCCACCATGATGACCACATCGCGCTTCCAGTCGGGCACGGACAGCGGCGCAGCTACACCGCCAGCGAATTCGAGTTCGCCCATGCGCGGTCCACTAGTCTACGGCAGCGTTGCCGAGATGAAGCGTAAAACCAAAACCAAGAATGGCACACTGCGTGGCAAACCGGTGGCCGTGCCCACCGTAGTGGGTGGACACGATCTCAAGCGTTTCCATTCGACGCCCGACTTGAATACACATCTCAACGGCTCGGCTTCGTCGATTTGGAATGGCGTCGGCAAAGGTCACCACTCGCAGGATGATGTGGCCACATTGCACGCCTCCATGCAGCGTCTCAATACCACAGGCATCGCCGCTAACAATATGAGTAACAATGGCGCGCCACTGCCACCCCCAACGCACCCACCTCCGCCGCCGCCAGTTGGTCAAATGGTCAAGGTGGAGACTCGCAACAGCACGTCTGAGTACGAGAGCACCATCACGCTTCAGCAAAAGCTCAAAAAACGGGCAGAGAACGACGCAGTCACATCAGCAGCCATCGATGGCGTTCAATCGAGTTTTAATCCCTCAGCTAATGCCAAGATATATGCATCGCCACAAGAATTGCGCAACGTCATGGCCTGGAAACTGCGACAGCAGCAACAGGAGAAGACACAAGTGACAAATAATGCAACAGCAACCACTGTAGCAGCAACACAGTCAAATCAAGGCGCAGTGCCAACAACCGCAGCGCCACCACCGCCGCCACCTATGCAACAGCAACAGCAACAACAGCAGCAACAACAGCAGCCACAGCAACAGCAACAGCAACAGTCAGTGTCAAAGCCTCAAGAGCAGCAGTCGGTGGTGCTCGTCAGTCAATATGCGCAGCCAGCCAATCAGCTGCGTCCGCAGGCCTCACACTACGCCGCACCACAGGTGCAGTCAGCAGCATCCCAGCAAGCACAGCAGCAAGCCCAAAACGGGGCGCCCACAGCACCCGGCGGACCTGCGCCGCCCATACCCGAGCCGGACTACAGCTGCAGCGAGTCGGATGGCGAGGATGAGAACTCCATATTGGTGGCTCGCAATACTAAACTGAATGAGAAGATCGCGCTCATCGATGTCCCAGAGACGAGTGGCAACAGCCAGGGCAGGTAAGTGATGCGTATATTAACTTTCATAGCGAAGAGCGCAGGCTCACTTGTGTGTTCTACAATTTTTAGCGGCAGCAGCACTGGCTCCGGCTCGGGCAGTGGCTCCATCTCACACTCATATTCCGTTGAGGAGATTCAGCGCATACGCAGCAATCTAAAAACTTCAAAATCCTCGCCGAATGGTTTTCTCAAAGAGACACAGTCTGACGATCGACCAGATAGCGGCACTCGCAAGCACAATGCACATGGCGGCGCCAACGGCGGCCTGGAGGAGGAGTGCGACAACAGCTCGTCAGGCGTGAGCAGTGACCAGGAAGTGGCGGCTGCCGCAGGCACAATGCCTGCCAAGCCGACCGATACCATTAAAAAGAAGCCCAGCGTGACGATCATCGAGGAACCCAAGACCATACCAGAACGCAGAAGTTCGATAGAAGTGACTGTCGCAGAGACAATAGTCAGGTCCAAAGAACTGCCACCGACAGCAGGTGCCACCATAACCACCGTAACAACTGCCACGCTCACGGCACAGGCGACAAAGACGACAATTACTATAGGCGCCGCCTCGTCGTCAGCGACTGCAACTGCGAATGCGACAGTAGCCGCCAGCAATGTGCCAGCGACAACCACAAATGTTGCGCATGTTGCTGCTGCTTATGAGGCAGCAACAGCCACATTGACCAATAATAATAGCAACAACAACAGCAGCAATAATAACAATAATCATAGCAACAGCACCAACACCACAATTAGCAACAACACGACCACAGTCACTGTCAAGCAAATGGTGCAGCAGCAACATGCGCCCGTCATACAGCAGCAACAACAGAAACTAACCGCCACAAAAGTTGCCAGCAGCAACACACACATCAGCAATAAGAAACTTATAAGCAACAATACCGGCGGCGTACAACTGCCGCCGCCACAGTTACTTGGCCGCATTCCCAATGTACATCATCATCAGCAGCAGCAGCAACACATAAATCCAAACCAAAAGCTAATTGCTACACAGCAACAAATACTGCAGCAGCAACAACAGCAAATGGCACACCAGCAGCATTTGCAACAAATACTTAAGGCGAAGGCCGCTGCCGCTGCTGGTGGCAACAATACCGCGGCAATTGTTGCCAAACAGCAGCAACAGCTGCACAAGAGCAATCTCATTGCTGGCCTTGGCATCTCGGGCAATGAATCGGAGCACGAGCAACGTTCCGATCTCGAAGATGACGATGGCGACCTGAGTCCATCGCCACCTGCTAAAGCATTCCAGCGACACAATTCGCTAACGCGCAAACAGGCTGCCGCTATAGCAATGCAACGCGCAACGCGCAGTACTGCTGTGTCGCTGGTGCAGTTGCCGCCACCGATTGAGGCCAGTGACAGCGATACGGAGCTGTCCATAATGTCAGGCAGCATTAGCCAGCAGCAGCAGCAGCATCAGCAGCAGCAGCGCCTACTCCATCACCAGCAACAACAGCAATTGCAGCAACATCAGCATATGGTGGCTACTGCAGCTGCTGCTGCTGCGGCAACAGCGGCGGCCACAACTGCTGCGGCGCAGCCTGGCAACAACAATCTGCAAATGTGTACGGAGAACATTGTGCTCGCGCCGCCGCCACAGTTTTGCGATTGTAATGATGTCAAGCACGCGCCACCGCAGTTGCTGCACCAACAACAGCAGCAACAACAGCAGTACTATCAACAGCAGCAACAAATACAAATGCAACGCCAGGCACAACAGCAGCAGCAGCAACAGCTGCAATTGCAGCAGCAAATGCAACAGCAGCAGCAACCAAGCGTGCAACATCACCATCATGCGCAGCAAGCGCAACAGCATGTTGCCGCTGCCGCTGGTGGCGCTGGCATTGGCGTTGGCACGTTGGGGCGTGTGCGAATTGTGGGCACAATGCCAAAGTCAAATCATCATCGATTGCATTAAAAATACGCAGTCGTCAAAATGCCAAAATGTTTAGCAACTTTGTTGCTACACATGCCAGCCGCAACAAGTAGCTGCAAATGCTGCAATTGCCTCGTTCGGTCATTTTTATATAAAATATAAAGCAAAAATTAACTAAAAGCGTTAAATTTCGAAAATTAATAAACAAAAAGCGATTGCTGTTAGTTCGGTAACATTTATACACTTTGCATTTCATTTTGCACATATACAACGCTCGCTCGCTCTCAAAACGTTCAATGATTAAGCAAACAAGTAAAAAGCAAAATCTACTTTTAGCAACATGTTCAATATTAGTACAAGTTATACAAGAAAAATAATAATAATAATTAACGATACATAATATATGCCTATAAACACCACACCAAGAACAACAACAAACACAAGATAACATAAAATTAACGCAAGTCTAATGTCATATACGAGAATACAAAAATCATGTGTGTTGGCATAATTTCATTATAGTCTAGCAATTTAAATTAATTGAAGCTTGCTATTGTTTAAACAGTAATTTTTTAACGAAAAATAACTAGTAAAAACTAAATTAAATAAAATGATTCAAAACAAAAAGAAGTTATGCTACATGTGCTAAAATACATTTATATATATATATATATATAAATATTTATTGTGTGTGATATAAATTTATTAATTAAATAATTAATTAGCGAAAAGGCAGGCATAAAGAAGCGAGGAAGTGGCAAAGCAGTTATATAAAGTAAAAGTGCTGGTAATTTACTTGTACTTTTGTGCTGTAAATAATTTTAAAAGTAATTTTGACTTTAACGGCTTTTTTTTTTGTTACTTTTAAATTAGGTTTTATATAATATCTGAACTAAGTTTTTATTTTGAAGAATTGAAAACAAACTAAAATCCTCGTATATTGTAATATAAATTACTAATTGGGGGAAACTGAGATTATAACGCGAATCACTTCACTTTATATTTACTAATCCATACAAAGTGATCGAAATCAGATGTTACATGTTCAATAAAAGCAGTCCAGTGTTGTCACCACATCTTTTTTCCACTTCTTACCATGAAAACGAATAGTCTGCCTAGAGAAAATGACTGACAAGATTCTTTTTCAGGGTTGTGTGTTTTGCGATTATCTGTACTCTCTCTTTTATCTCCAGCTCGTAGCTTGTACAAGTCTGTGGGCAGCTATGCTATAGGAAGTTTATTTGAAACAAGTTCTCTATAACTGCTTTACAAAATGGAAAGAAACTGCGAAAAGGCTTTGAAAGATTCAGAATGTTAAAGTATTAAAATGCACGCACAAGCACTTGCAACATTTAATAATTCACTTTCTTATAATTTTTAAATATTTTGAAGTGAAGCATTTTAGTTTGTTTTTGATGAACAAAAACAATATGAAAAATCTTACAATATATTTTTAAAAATATTCTTTATAAACTATTTTTAAGTAACAAATTAAATACACATTTGTACGTATGCATGCACATATAAGCATTCATTTCACAAACATTTGCGTATCCATCCATTACAGAGCAAACAATAATAAATAAATTACATGGTTGCTTTACTTGTAAAAGCAAATACAAAAAAAAAAAAAAAAAAAAAAAAAAATCAAATTCATTTCAAATATGCACGTAAAACAATAAAATGTAAAAGAAATACTTATGAGCAATTTGCAAATATTTTTAAATGTCTCAAAAACAAAAACTTGCCCATTTGATAAAAATGAAAAAACGAACAAAGAAAATTTTGCTAGTTAAATTTGTATAACTTTTTTTTTATAATTTTTACATGAAATTTACTACACGAGAGAAACCCGTAAGCCCATTTATCAAAATGTGTAGAGTATTAAAAAAAAAACAAAAACAAAGCATTTTTCAACAACTAAAAAAAATTAAATACACAAAACACAATAAATAAAAAATGCATTTGAAAGGAAATTTTAACATTTTATGCATTACGTAAAAACGTTTATAAAAGAAATTCCATAAAAATTTCGTAGTTATAGTTTTAATATTAAGGCTGAAGTATGGCGGAATGCATTAACATAACAGTATAAAAACTAATTGGCATGCACATTATTAAAAACAAATTAAAAGAAAAACTAAAAATTATTATAGAATGCGTACACCAAAATTTTGCAACATTAAACAAACGATTCATGCATATGCACTTGTTAGCGTTTAAGTGTTACAAAAATTAATTCATAATGCAAGCAAAATATAACATTATTTAATTAATTAATTATTTTAATAACATATTATATAAAAAACTATTATGGTACATATTCAACAAATTATAATTTAGTCGCACCTTTTTGTTTGACGCAAATCTACTTTGAGTGATTATTATTTAATGTTTTAATTATTTTTACATTTATTTGTGAGGAATTCGTTCGGTATAAAAACCAAGCGAAACAACTGGCGTTTTATTTTCTAGTATTTTAAAAAGAAAATTGTATGCCAATATTAAGCGTTTTTAGTTTAAGCGCTGCTAATTAGAAATTCATGCTTTTATTTAAAACATAATTATATATAGTTTATATATTATTAAATAACAAAGTAATCATTTCATATTAATGTTAAAAAACAAAACAAAACGAAACGAAACAAAAACAACAACAAAATAGCATCGTGTATTGGAAAAGTTACAAAGTCAAAATATAAAATTATTGTATTGAATCGCCTACGAAGGAATGAATAAATAAATAAATAAATACGAATAAATTCTGTGGAGTCACTTTGTTTTCGACATAAACAGGAAAAATAATCGAACGTAATGCTGGCTCTTTACAAATTTCGAATGTATACTTATATAAAAAAGCGTTAAACATTTCCCATTTAAGGCAGGGCTACATTATGTGGCAGCCCGACTAACGGAAGACATTATTATGTTATTGTTATTATATTGTTATATTTATGTCACGAACCTTGCAACATTTTACCCAAATATTGTCCAGATGAATTTGTCGTACCCAAATCAGCAAATGGCAGCAAAAAATACAAAAACAACTTTCAGCCAAACCCCCGGGCTCTGCCACGGGTGTAGAAGAAATTCAAAGGGAATATTGAGTTCCATTAAATTAGCAATAAGTTGGGCGCTCGCTCTGGCTGACCTAGCATTTGTGCATATTAGAGCGAGTAGGCGCTAATGTACGCTTTTACTTTGACTGGCACATTTCTCGAGAAGAAGCAGAAAAGATACTTAAATCTCTACCGTCAGATGGCAGCAGGTTGGCAACTACGCGCCCAAAGGTATGCTTTGAAAGTGCGCTTCACTCAACTCGCTGGAACACTGCTTTTTGCAGATAAAGCAGTTTACGTATGCCACACGGACAAAGCCGATGGCATTGTTGTCACGTAGTAAAATTTCACTTTAAATATATATATATATATATAATATTGGAATATTGTTATTATAATATATCGTGACTATGACTGTTCGGTTATAGGAGATATTTTGTATAAATTAATGCAACCTGGTAGCACTGGCATCACTTTAGTCAACTCAGGACATATAAATGTAAATTCATTTTAAATGCTGCTTCTGTTTTCGTTTTCTGATGCTTAGCGTAAGTATTTTTGACGCTCACTCTCACAAATTCACAACTAATGAACCTAATGCGCTCCTAAATGCACAAGCGCAATGCAATTGTTTTGGTCGTCGTCATGGCTTTCAAGCAAACAGCAGAAAATACAGACGACAGCAACAGAAACAAAAATAAAAACTGCACAGTTAAAGTAATAATAAAGCAAACAACAAAAACAACGTATAAGTAAAATACCAAGTATAAACGATTGAGTGCGAATAGGTGCGCACGGTAAAAAAAAATAATAACAACGATACAAAGCGTGCACATCTGCCATTCGAACGCGAATGCGTGGAAGAAAAAGGAAATCACATTGTTGTTGTTGTTAGTATTTTCGGTATTGTTGTCGTTACTAACAAAAACGAACGGTGCGCGCGTGTGTACAATATACTTAAAGGATAAAATGTAAACGGATAATATGTAAAACACTAGTTAAATGTTTTTCACATATCCTACTCTTAGTGGGAGCGAGAAATACACATATGTAGTATATAAAAGTGCTGCTGAATATTGTCTTGGACTTTACTGACTTTGATGACAGGACGAAAGTTTGAGTCCTGTGATCCGATCTGACAAGAAGTAAACGGATAAAATGCAACATCTGTTCATTCAACTCGTGCTCTCACGCTCTCTTCACAAAAACAACAAGAAGAAGAGCAAGCGCCCTTCTTAAGGGTTGCACATTCACTCGTTGCTCGCCTTGGGCGTTCATTTTTATCCGTGCTCGACTTTGCTGCTGCTCATCGAATCAGCACTTTTTTTGTCTTCGCCTGACCAGTTTTGTTTTTGCAACCATTGCGCGCGGTTGTCAGCTTTGCCAGCAGAAAGCAAATTTCGTGTGGGATTTTTTTAAATATATTCAGTTAAAATTCGTATTGCTACGTAAACTTTCCCGCGCACTTTCTACATTCGAATTGCTTTATCATCTTGAATATAATTTATAATTATTGCTGGTGTTGATTACCGTTCATTTTGAATAATTTCAATTGAAAAGTGTGGTGTACCGGCAAGCGAAGGTTAGCATGCTAAAAATAAATAATATTTATTAGCGGCGTTGCAGGCATGACGGACGGCTTGTTTGAGTTTTATTTGACAATTGTCGAAAATGTGCTTAAGTTTTGTGTATTCTTAATTTTGCTTTGATTTGGCACGACCCTTGGCAAAAATTTAATAATTGCACTTTTTGTTTTGCTGGCACTTCTTTGCAGCTGTATGAGCATAACAACTGCATTAATAACAACGACGGAGACAAAAATCACGTTGACGGCCAACTGCTCAATACGTGTGTTGAGTTGCTTGCCAAAGAAAAACAAACAACAACAAACTAAATGAACAAGCAAACCAACAAACACAAGCAACAACAACCACAAAGGAAAAGGTAAAACAGTACCGCAAGCCAAAACTTTTACTTTGCAATCAAGTGTAAATGAAATAAAATAAAAATATTCAAACAACCTTCGCTGCGATTATCAACAAAAATAACAACAAATAAACCAGCTTTAACGCATAACTGTGAAATAGAAACTACTCGACAACACACCACGACGAAGACAGCTGAAGTGAGCCGAGTGAGAAGATGTCGGCAATTAGCAATCGCAATCAAAAAATGGAACAGCAGGTAAATGTGCATACGAAATCTTATCATCATAAATCATTTACTCTAATAACTTGTAATTGGTGTATGGAGCCATATATTTTAGTTGGGTGTTGGAAGTGTTATTTAACATTCAGACAGTGTAGAGCAACAGGCAAGTCTTGGAAAATTACAAGAGTTCATGTTCCACACGTCTAGCACACACATGCACTTCAAACCCAAACGGAAAGTCTCAGGACTCAGCAGCCGGGCTTCAGCATTAGATATTTTGGCAGTGATAAGCCACAATTCGGAAAGCATTTTTTATGCCCCTCACTTAGCGCTAAAAAAAAACGGAGCTATTATTTTGCATTTTTGTTTTATTTTATTTTTAAAAACAATCAAAAGACCATTACGCGGATATTACTTACAAATGTACTCGTGATTCGAATCTGTGTTGCGTGCCAGGAAAAAGTTAGCTTTAATCAATGTGCAGTCAGCGCATTACTCATTAATTTCAAACAAATGATCGATAGCTGTGCATTACGTAGACAGGTGAAATAAAATTGGCAAAAGATTTTGATTGGCTGTGAGCTTGTGCCTTCGTCGCACTTTTTAGGCATTCACGATTTAAAATTTAAGCAAGTTTTGTTTAGTCAGAGCATTTACTATACCACTCCCCATACCATCCCAGCCCAGACCAAACAGAGCATATGGGATTGTCAGCTATCCAAACAACATGCGGTATGTTGAATGAACAAATCCAGCATTGAATGTCAATAAGAAAATCGGGCGCTTTTATTGTCAAGACAGTAAAGTGAAGTAAAGAACAAACAAATTTAACGGCGAAAGTGAAACTTTTTGCTTGACATTGGTCTTGTGCGCCAGTCAAGTTTACTTCACTTTGCCTGGAACAATTTCCGATCGCAAAACTTTTCTATTTTCGCATTGACAAGTTTTAACAATTATTTCCCGGATAAACTGCAATTAAACTCGACTAACAGCACATACTACAAATTATTCAACAACAGTTTCGTTCCCTCATTTGTTTCGAAACTTTGCAAAATTATTATGTTTAGATTTCCTTTTCATATTTAAATGAACGTGTTAAATATACCACTAAAAATGTAGTTATTTTTATTGTTGTTGTGGGCATGTACACTGTGCCTGCTGCTGCTGCTTCTGCTGCTTCTGCTGCTGACACCGTCAAGTGACCATAACAATTTTTAGGAGGCAACGAGGCGCATATTTTACGCCGAAAAGTTTACAGAAGTGGTTTTAGAAGGCTTGCAAAATTCTTTTCCCTTCATTTTCATTTCGTTTTGCTTTTCCGTGCAAAGTTAGCCAAAACCCAAGCAATATATATGAAGAACAATTTTAAAAAAATAAAAAATAATTGTGTCACTTGCCGAGTTTTCCGGCACTTTTCGTTTACATTTACCCCAAAGGTTTGTTGGGTATCGGGTATCCTGCCCACTAAAAACTCAACGTCAGCAACGACAGCGTCGACGGCTGCCAAGGCAACAGCGTCAAAATAAATCGAAACTTTTCAATTTTCGCATGAGGTGCATTACCGGCCGAAACTTTTGTCCTTTTGTGATTCGGTTTTAGATTTGCTTTCCTGACTCGACTTGCTTTGCCTGGCTTCGCTTTGTTTTGCTCTGTTTCGTTTGGCTTGCAGTGTCATAATCTGACTTCGGCTTGTCTACGTGTCTTGGCTTGACCCGGCGTTCATTGCAATTGCAGCTGCTGGTGTGGCTCGTTCTGTGTTGCTGCTCTCTGCTGCTGTTGGATTAACTTTCAATGAGTTTCATTTGTAATCTAATGCAGAAATCCTTACATTCTTCTTGCTTTGTTTCTTTTACGTTAAATTTTCTGAGCAGAATTGTGCACCTACAGAGTAAATTGAAAGATTTTAAAGGTTCGCCGTCCGTTGCCAAGTCGAGGACAGATTTTGTTTGGTTTATTTTCTTTCGGTTAAATGGCATAGAAATACTCACATTTTGTTCATGTACCGTTTACATCTCTCATTGCCTCCAAATCATAAACACAAAATATGTTCATACCTTCCCTTCGCTTGCTGTTGTAAACTTAAAAGCATTTGGAATTGATGTAATTTATACAATTTTTCCTTCGCCAAAATAAAGCAGAACTTATATACATTGATGTAAAAGGTACTCAGCAAGTTTTTATATTGTGCCTTTTTCTATTTACTTATTTTCTGTTAACTTATCGCTCATAAGAGACAACATTTCAAACAATATATTGAGCCTGGATGAAGGCTAAGCAACTAATAAATTTCGCAGAGCAAACGGCGAAGAAGCCTAAAATGTTGTATGTTCTAAGCATATGCAAAATATGTAACCTAAGCAGAATGTATAAGCATATTTGTAACGACTTATCAGCGATGGAAAAATGAATCACTTGACTGGGTCGATGATGACAAATATGAGCTTTCACATTAAAGCGAAGGCGTGCAATAGACTGCTTTCTTAGCTTACTCGTTTGTACATGCGAGACACAACTAGTCTCAAAAAACCCTCCGTCAAACATTTACCAATAAATGAACACAACAAACTCTCATCATGCTCACACCATACGATAATGAAATATTGTATTCAACGCTAGGCTGCCTTCGCTTATTCCATTCCGAAATGAAAAGTACCAAATAAATTATATGAACAACCTGCTTCCTTACGTCCTATTCGAATGGTACTTGCTCGAAACTTTCGCTTTCAACTTCCGTATTCATGCACTTCTATAAATCAAATCGCTAAGATCGCTTAACTCACATAAAATAATTGCGATTTAATTTTCAAGTTCTGTCGCTGCTATTTAAAGACACTTTGCATATTATGACTCAAACTAACTTATTAAATTATTCAAAAATAATTTCTAAGTGAGTTTTGATTAATATTTTCAAATGAACCATTTTTACTTTTCTTGTTTCGCATTAGTCATCCCTAATTCATATAATATGCCATGCGTACCCGATTAAGTGCATAACGTGCAGCGTAATTCCTAATCAGCAGCAGAAAACAATTGAATATTTATTAATTCTTTTTTTTTTTTTTTTTCAATGTAATCGAAAATGATGTCTGCGACCGTATAAAGTTTTCATGCCAGTCAGATTTGAAAATGCAGACACGAATCAATTTGTTAATAAATCAAAATGTTTCTGACAGAGGTTGGCGTGCTTCGATTGACATTTTCTTTTGGAGTCAAAATGTGCCATTTGCCACCTGCGAAGTGGAAACTTCATTGGCCACTCGAAATTCGAGCCAACACCTGACACTGTGTTGTTGTTTTGTCATTGGTAACCAAGACGATGGCGTGGAAAGTGTGGGGTGCCCTATGTGTAAACAAATTCTTCCTCTGTTGTTTATGTAGCAACAATAACAAAAATAAGCAGCCAAAAGAAATCGAAAACGAAAACTAGCCAAAGCAATTAACCAAAAAGAACCGTAAATGAAACCCACCGATAAGAGTCTCGGAAAATCGATGTGATATTAGCTCTGAGTAAACGAAACCGAAGTTATGGTAAGTCACTTTCCTCACGCTATGCTAGCAGTTGTACACTCATTGTCGGCAATTAGGGTGGAGTGTGTTGCTCTACTCTATTGCCCAATAAAAATCTGTTGAGTGAGCATAGATCCACTTGCTTGATTAGTCCTATAGGTACTTCTAGACTGCTCTTGATCTGAAGGAATAGACTTTTACTGCTTCTACTTTTTAGTATTATTTAAGACATCAGCTTAGCAGTTGTCACACAGTAAACAAGCTGAGAATGTAATTTGGCTGACTTAAGGACTCAAGCTCATACAAGTCTAACGAGCCCAGAACCATTTGCCCCTACATAATCAACCTCACACTCAAGCAGTCATTTGTCCGTCACTGCTTCAAGTGCTAACGAAGCAAATCCCTTAAAATAAAATGTAGCCTCATTATCAACTCCTAAAAGGCATATAAAGCTCCAACAGACACTTGGCTTTTTCGCTCCAGGCTAATAAAAATGGCCAAATATGAGCAACTGTGCGCCTCGTGTTATTCAAACGGGTTCAGCAATTGTTGCCACTTCATGCGCGTTGACCTGCGGACATGCGAGTCCTAGACGAGTAAGTACACGCGCGCGCATAACAAACCAACTGATTATCCCTTCGTCCTGTTCCCTGCGATCCCGCATCGTCTTACTTAAGTGTTTTATGCTGACCAAAATAAATGAGCGGTTGGCGGTGTTGGCGTTGCGGCACTCAACGCTTCGCATGTACGTGGTCTGGACTATAAGCCAAAAATCAAGCGAATACACATACACGCGCGCGCGAGCATGGGGCACTCACATCCCCCGCAGTGCACAACTCTGAACCCAGAGCAACACTTTCGCATGCATTCGCATATGGATGGCATGGCGAGTGATGGAGTGGGGACCCATTCCGGAAGTGGGCGATGACCGTGTTTTGGTGTTGTGTGCTGCTGTCGTTTATTTTGTTGCTTTTGTTACCGTTTCCACAATTTCCTTCTTTTTTTCTTGCTGTTGTGTAGTTTTTCTCGCTACTGTTTCGTTTTAGTTAACTCATGCGCTGTTGCTTCGATTTTCTAAGGTGATTTAAGGTTTTTGACCTTTTGACTTTATTACGAGAACGCAGCACAGGTCTCAATTGTTTTTAGACTGCTCAGGAGTAGTAAAAATAACATGAAAAATAAATAAAAATCACCTCGAACCTAAGCTAAGTTCCCATTTCCGGATGGGTACGAAATGCCATTCAAATTTATGCTAGCCATTTAATTTAAATTTAGCTCTATATGCCACAATAGTCCAGGTATCTGCACCAAATGCATTTACACATTAAACAATATAATGGCTTTGTCTGTCTGCAAATGATCACTTTAATCAAAGTAATTAAATTCTCACTCAAATATTCAATACCGCCAACAGACAACAGCTGCCGGCTAATAAGTCAATGTCACGCTGTGAAATCTGAGTCAAACAGGATTAATTTGCGATGTACTCAAAAGGTCGCATGTTTTGTGGGCGATTTTCCGCATTCATGATTTTTGCGCCACACTGCAACACAGCATGACAGAGGATTGTACTTCATAGAGAAGTTTGACTGTACATGCGTACACATGTATACACTTTTACTCGCCTATGCCAGTATATCCATACCACAAGAGAAGGCCTGAAACAAGGGGGTAAGGTGTGTGCAAGTGAGCTGGCAACAATTGCAATGAATTTAAACTCTTGGTTGCTAATTGCATGGCCGATTAGTGTCCTTTGGCCTAGCTGCATACCAATGCACGCCTTACTTTGTGCAAATTGCAGGGTCCACAAGCGAATTCAACGAGTTTTAATTAGCTAAGCACTCTGCAAACGGCATCCAAACCACAACGGACCAGCCCACACCAAGCCAAAGCAATTTGAATCGAATCAAATTGAACGGAACCGCACAGGATTGCACTTACCTAAACTGCATTGCATTGCAATGCGTGCGCACAACTGTTGCTGCCAGATTAAAATGCATTCGAAAATTCCTCTGTCACATTCATTTAATTATAACCGTAACAACAGCAGCAGCAGCTGCTGCCAGTGGTCATGGCAGTGAATATTAACAGCATTACCTGAATTTTTTTTACATCGCTGGCACAATACAAAAATCACTTAATCCCTGTGGGTGGCACACGCCTGGGGATTGTTTGAGAGCACCCGACCATTTGGCCGCTGGGCTGTGCTGTTGCGGTTCACGCATTAAAACTGATACATATTGCATGCAGCTTTTAGCAATTTTGCATGTACTCTGCCCACAAATGCTTAAAATCCTTTAATACCAAAGCGGCTACAAAAAAAATAATATTACAAATATGTTTGTCACGAAATTTGCAACAGCTTGGTGACAAGCAGTAAACATTTTATTTTTCTTTTTGAATAAAGTTGATGAATGAGCTGCGGTTGGAAGCTCGACCAACATAGAGTAAACTTTTTTTAACCATAGAAAAATACAAATGAAGTCTATGCGATCAGGAAGTGTTACATACCCAGAAGAA
This sequence comes from Stegana nigrithorax, assembly GCA_037044495.1. Classification (NCBI taxonomy): domain Eukaryota; kingdom Metazoa; phylum Arthropoda; class Insecta; order Diptera; family Drosophilidae; genus Stegana; species Stegana nigrithorax. Next base: position 317,080 of record JBAMBQ010000159.1, on the reverse strand, counting down.
ATTTTTGATTTTTCGGAACTTTATCAGTTTCCATGCGTAGTTAGATCTAAACAAATGTCACTTGAGTGTTGAATACTGTGTATGTCATGCGCCTTAAAATATGCAAATTCCAATGTCTTTGAAAACTGTTAATGACTTGTTTGGACAAATTTGTGTGAAAGTCAATTTTTTGACGACAAGTATAATCCATCAGCGTCTCTGGATCTAATAAAAAGTTGCCTAAAAACAAATACAGCTTTTTCCCTAACACCACCAACCCAAGCTGCGTATTTTCCTTGCGTTTAATTTTCTTTCTTTTTTAAGCATGCTTAAATATTCCTTATAATGCTTAAATATGGCATCCTTTGCACAAATCGTGCTTAGACAATCTCTGGCCAAAAATCGAAATTCCTATTTCCGTCAGAAGCGAAACCAATAAACCTTAATTGGTTTGCTTGGGTTTCTTCAGTACGTCCGTCGGACCGTCTGTTCTGTCCATTTGTCTGGCTGAGTTCTTGCCTATTTGGCTGGCACTCGTTACTCGTTACTCAAATATTTGCATATTTTCAATGTGAATGTTCTGCCAGACATTTCCATTGCTTATTAGCTTCGTTTGCTGCTGTGCTGCTGTTTGCCTAACTAAATGCGTGAACGAAGGTTCCCAAAGGCAGCCATTACCCGTGCCCCTGTGCTTCGACTTCGTCTCTGATTCATTTTGCTTCAGTAATTTTAGCATTTAACTAAGCCTTCTCCTAGACAACAGCCGGAATATCACAAATGCCACAAAAAAGAAAAAACAATGAAAAACAAAAATATAAAAAATAAAATGAGAAAATACAAACAAAGTGTGTTAAGCTTCTGTTGAAATTCATTTTGTATTTATTCGGGTGCAAGCGACTTCCACGCCCCTATTGACAATAATCGACAGCATTGACATCGGTTTTCCGTAGTTTTGTCAATATTTGGCATGCAACATAAATAAAATAAAACATTTGAATTATTTTATTTCGATTTTGTTATCCTTTTAATTTTGGACTGCTCTGGCAGGTTTAAAGACTTTGAGTCTACTTTAAATATGATTTTTGCCGCATTTGCATTTACGTTCTCATAGCCTACTAAACTCCAAGAAGCACGTTGGATATGCAGTAGAAATTAAATAGTTATTAGAAAGAAGTCTCTTTTTTTTAGTCTTTCAATTGACATCTAAAGTCTATGTGCTGCCGTATCACACTATTATAGCCATATAAAAAACCTGCGCGGTCACAGCTACCCATGTCATTGTATAAGAAAGCAAGAGTAATCGTTCATTATTTTTAAAGCCAGATTTCATAAAATGAACATTTTGAAATTGTTGCTTGAATACAATTGAATCGTACATCGCAATTATATACATACATACATATATACATCACTCGTAATTATTAATTATGCTCTTGTGCTTGCTGCTCGTGGCAGACATTTCGTTTGCAGGAAATATATAAATAAATAATCGCATACATCACAAAAATCAAGCTAATAAATTAAACAACAAAAACTACACATATAAGAACAGGAGAACAGATTTCCCATAAATATTGCAAAAATATGTACATGTGTGGACACATAACAAGCATTTTTTGATACTAAATGAATGTACAAAATAAAAAGCAAGAAAAGGAAATCTTTCATGGATTTCATTTCAATGTTTTCATTTATGAATTTATTGCGTATATGTGCGCAGCGACACGGCGTATGCGTAATACAAAGTGTTTGCTTAAAATGAAAGCTGCAATTGTTAATAATTCAGTTAAGAATTTCATTATTTGATATTTTGTTGTATTGCATTTATTTTTACACAATTTCCGTTTAATTGAAGAATTTTTAACATGATTTTTAATCTCGTTAGGGAAATTATATAAAATCAGTCAGTAATAAAAATTAAAATTCATATAGTTCTGTGTTTCTTAAAAAAGCGCAACTCAGCAGATTTATGCTGTCAACTTCTGCTTTGTTAGCAACTTGACCCATCCAGAACTTGTACTCTTTTATAAACTGCTAACTCAAATACAAGTTAAAGTAATAAAAATAAATTAATTCCATTTGTATATAATAAACTACAATTTAACATTTTTACAAAATATAAATTTAATTTCGCCACTAGAGAAGACACAACAAATCAAATTCCAACTAGAAAGTTCCCAAAAAATTCTAACGCCATCCACTTCGAACCAAAAAACAAAACCACAAGTGAGGACGGTAGTCCACGAAAGCCACAACCAACATTTACACTTTTCTAGCAGCTTATCTAGACTAACGAACTGTTAACGACACGTTGGGGAGATTTACACTCTCAAACAAGTATGTGTCTGCATGTGTGTCGGTGTGTGTGAGTTGTGAAGTAGGTAAACACCCTCCACGTTCCGAGAAGAGCCAGCAAGTAAGAGAAAACCTTTACACATTATGACTCCCAAGCTGGCAAGCAACAACAACAAAAATGCACAAATTCTGAGTAATAGCAAATCCTGGTAATCCGGCGACATTTGTAGTAATTTGAAATTTATACACATTCCGCTTTGTATTTATTTGCCAGTTATGCTTTTCCCGCTGCTGCTACTTCGCCTTGATGCAAAAATTATACATGCCGAAGCACGATTTAGCAAATTTGTTAATAACATGCTTAGCAAAAAATTTGCCAACTGCACGACCAAAAGCAACCCGAATCAAATAAAAAATCTCTCTGAAATTACTAAATACGGTAACTGGACAGTTCAGCTGAAACATTTGAATTAACTGCTTCAGCTATAAATTCATTAAAACACAAGTTTAAAATACGAGTATGCCGGCTTCAGTATCTATGTAGTAATTTGTCTTCTTAGCTCTGCAAAGGCAAATATGCCGAAACTAGCTATGGGAACCTTGGGTACATGTACTCCTATGAACAGATGGCACCCCTACTTTACCTCAACTCCCCCACACTCTTATTACTACGCAGAGATTTTCTAGGGTTTTAATTAGTACTGCTGCTAAGAAGGCCAGTGCTAGACAATAGGCCGCCAGTGGGTCGAACCCCAAACCTTACACATTAAAACTCAACAAAATTCTTAGAATGTACTCTACGGCGACTTTAACAAAAGTGATGTAAACTTTTTCTAGTATTCTCAACCATTAACAGTAACAATGTGCAAATAGCGCCATTCTACTATATTGAATATATTTGCATTTCTAAAAAGCTCACACTAAAATAGAAAAAAAATACTCACACTGTTTACCTAACAAATTAACGCATAAGCTCACTTATATTCTTAAAAATTAAATAAATAAATAATATTAATATAAAACATGCATGAATAAACACTAGCATAAGCTATGAACCACAAAAAAAAAATACATATGTACATCAAAAGCAATAATTAATTTTTAATTGGGATAAGCTTGCTATAAACAAAAACATATTTTTTTACCTGTTCAAATTAATTAAGCAAAAATTGCTGAGCAAAATAATAAATCCAAAACTTACAGTATACATAATTGCAGAAAACTAAAGTCGACAAAGGCATAACACTATATGTTAATGAATCTGTTTCCCCATGTCATAAAATTTAGAACTTGAATTATAATACAAATACAATAGTTTTAGTTGCCAGCAAAAAAATTTGTTGAAAACTAAAATGAAGATAATTGCATTTGGCTTGAAAATAAAATTTACAACTAGGATGTGGCTAACAGCCAACGGTTAGTGCTTGAATAAACTGGCAAGCGCTGCTGTAATCTTTGTGAGTTTTATGCAAATGTAAATTTTTTACCGGTATTGCTTACGTGAAAGAAAATTTGTTGAAAATTCTGATTTGTCAAAGCATAAGCGAAGCATACTTTAAGTGTAATCGAAAAGAAAATAATTGAAAACCATTTTCACTCCGTTTTTATTCCACTGTTTAATTTTCATTTTATGCTACGAACAATTAAGAACCATTTCTTAAATTGCAGCCATTGACTATCTTCTGAAATTGGTTTTTGTTTTTTTCGTTTCTCATTGTCACTGTGATGTCTGCACGAATGAAGGCTGAGCGAAAACTCAAATGTCAAGCTGAGTGTTTTTAGACTGTAAAGTAATGACAACAACAACAGCAACGTAAAATAGAAAGGGCAACAAGTTGTCACTTGTCAAAAACGACACAATTTAATAAACACACGCAGAGAAGAGAGTGAGTAAGCTTCGCCGTTCATGTATGAAACTGTACGAGCGAGATAATGCGGTGTTACTGCAAGAAGTGCGTGCTTTGGCCATGCCAAGAGCAACAAGTGCAGTTGCTAATGATGAAGTTGCACTCACTTATTGGCAACTTCAATGCAATGCTTATGGTAAAATGGTGAACGTCAAGGTAAATTGTGTTAAACTTACTTGACGTGTGAATAGCATCGACGTCGGTAACAACAACTGGCAGATGTTCACAGTAGATGCAAACAAGATTAAGGCATTGCAGTGTTCAATATATGAAGAAAATATGCTACATAAAATTGAATTCATATTCTTTAGTTTGTAAATATAACTTCAAGAAATTTTCATTTTACTACTATGCTTGAATTTTGAAAACGTCCAGCTTATGACAAAGACATTCAAAGCATTTACTGGTTGGGTAATTAAATTTTGCTTAAGGTGATTTATGATCGAGACATAACTCAATCAAAATCTAATCAACCAGCATTCCTGCAGCCCACAAGTTATTATAACATTTTGACTTATCCTAACAAACACTACATATATGTGAGTACATTAAAACTGAATTTTCTACATGATTTATCGATTTTGTAACAGCTAAATGCGAACATAAAAAAGGTGTGCGTTTGTAATATTAAACGCTTTGATTTTGTGGTGATGGTGCTTCAAACGACGTCAAACCTAGCATTGACGGTACTCTATGGGCATTAAATGCCAAACACAGAAGCACTTAAGCAAACACACAAAACTCAAACCTGTTCGGCTTTACGCACAAAAAGTTTTTATTTTATTTTTATTAAAATCACTGCAATGGCTTAATTAGCCAACAAAGCCCGCAAGAGCGAGCGCAGTGCATACTCAAAGTGAAAAATGGGCAAGGATATGCAAACAAAGGCAATAGCAGCATTTCAGGCTCCACTTGTATTACTGTTAAGGTTAACCGCAATTAGCCAAGCGAAACGCTCAGCTTAGCCCAGTGCAACTAAGTTTAGCAGACAGGCCGGCAGCTCCCAGTGGCAACCAGCATAGCATCAACAACACCAACAAACAAACAAACAAACAATTTAATGCCACAAATTAGAAATATGATGCAGGGCACACAAGCGCAAATGCGCGGAACGAATGGCAGTGCAGACATGTCCAACCGCAGCAATTAAACAAGTGAGAATAGCCACAAAAAAGAGAAACAGAAAAAGAGAAAATTAATTTACAAATATTTTTATTTATTCTATTTTTAATGGCTACAGCAGCGCACTTCAACACGCAGCAATCGTATCAATTGTTGCCTGCTTTTAGGGGGCCGTACTTCAATTAAATTCTAAAAAAATTGGACATGCTGCTTGCTATCGTATTTGAGGCTAATTTAACATTTAAGTAAATAAGCAAAACAAGAAAATCCATTTATAACAAATAATGTTGCAAACTTATGCGTAAACAACTTCCAAAAGCACTAAATTACGCTAGCAGCATAAAAACAAAAAGAAAAGAAAACAACACAATTCAATAAGCATACATTTTGGTGCCTAGCCCAGCGGCAGTTTAGCCCAGAGCAGTAAAAAAGCAAAGCCATTGAATTTTCATCTAATACTGAGATTTTTGTTTTTTCCTTAGAAATAACAAAAAAAAAATTCAATAAGCGACAAACATGTACAGATTATGCAGCAGCAAGCACATCCAACAGCTGCTTGACTCATCTGCAACGCCAAACTTTGACGTCTGTGGCAAAACAACAACATTAGGCATAATAAAAGCAATATTAGTGCCAACCAAGGACAACAAAGCCAACGCAATACAAGCAGCAAATGTAATTAACAAACTCTTTAAAGTGCTGCCAAAAACGAAAACAAGTTAAAAGAGCGTGAAAAAACGAAGCGAATTTAAGCAAATCCAATGACAGAAATTTCGTACCTACGATTTTGCGGTTGCTGCGATGTTGTTGTCATGTTCCGTGTTTAGTCAAACCCCAACGTAGATTCACATTTTTTCCGCTCGTTATTATCTTTGTACTGCTGCTGCTGTCGGCTGTTTTTGTTGTTGTTGTCTGTTGTCACCAACGGCAATCACAAACGCGAAAAATGACGCAGCCACATGCTTTGCGCGTGTTCAACATATTTTCGAGTGTGTGAGTAAAACGCGTTTATATGTAAATTGTTTATGCACATGTATGTGTCATCAGCGCCCAAAAGTCGACAATAATAAATTTTTCTTTTTATTACTTGCTGCTGATTTTTTTTTATTTTCATTTTTTTTTTTTGGCTCAGCGCTAAGCATTGCTTTCAAACAAACTTGAAGCTTTGTCTTGACTATTCTTTTTTTTTCTAATCAAACGACCTTTGAATAAGTTTTTTTTTTTTTGTTCGGTTGTAATGAAATTTATTTAAGCGTAATGTTATTAAATCAACAGCAAAGAGTATGGCTCTGGCTAAGCTTAGTAGACGCTTTAGCAGCATGGCTGCCGCCAGGACTTAATTCCTTGTAGAAATTCCCAATGCTTAGTTTAGTGTAGTCTTGAAATTAGATGATATTATGTATACTACAGTGGAGTAGGATTGCTGATTTTGTGACACATGAATTTCAACTTAGAGGAAAAAGAAAATCGTTCAGAGAATTTACAGACGATATGTTAATTCATAAGAATTGTCAATTCCCTTTTTATACCCTGTACCAAAATAAATTGAAGTTGTGCAAATATATGTAATGGCAAGAAGGAGGCGTGGCAGACCCCATAAAGTATATATATTCTTGATCAGCATCGAAAGGCGAGTCGATCTAGCCATGTCCGTCTGTCTGTATGAACAAACGAAATTCGGAAACGGTAAGACCTACAACCATCAAATTTTGCACGAAGACTCCCGCAATCCATAGGCATAACGAGTTTATTTTTTTTTTTTTGATATTCGACCTACAACATATAGCTGCCATAGGAACGATCGGGTGAAAACCCACATTTAGTAACAAAAAGCCTTTTGTTTTTCAAGATATCATCACCAAATTTTGGATTTGACAGTTTTAGCTAATGTCCAATTGCATATCTTAAGATTATATATATCGGTTTACTATATCATATAGCTGTCATAGGAACTATCGGCCGAAAAACAACATTTACTGAGGAAAACTTTTTCGTTTATTAATATATCATCACTAAATTTTGGATTTAATGATTTTAAATAATAACCAATGATATTCCTCAATATGATAAATATAATAAAAACTTTTTTGTTTATTAAGATATCGTTACCAAATTTTCGATTTGATGATTTTAAGTAATATCCAATCATATTCCCGAATATTATAAATATCGGTTTACTATAACATATAGCTGCCATAGGAACAATGGACCGAAAAATGGCTTTTACTTTTTTTTTCATAACATATCTTTACATAATGAATATAAAATATTAAAGCAACAAAAAAATATATTCAGTTTTGGATTGGGTACAGGGTTTGCTATAATCGGTTCCGCCCGACTATAGCCCTGTCTTTATAGTTTATCTTCAGAGGTACTCGACATATGGACTCGATCGAAGACGAAGCAAGACATCGCTCAGGCATTAAAACACTGTCGGTAAAGAAATTATTTAAGTGCTTTATTGCACGAACGTTTAAGGCGTGACTTAGTCACTGTCGGCGTGCAGCGCACCTGGCTTTTTTTCGCCAATGTACACATTACCAAACATACTTAAAAATGTTGTCACGCACGCACTCAACGTCGACTTATGAAAAGCAGACGACGTCAATCTGTCAGCGCTATAAAACCTAAGAAAGATGAATTGTTATCGAAATTGAGTAAATCATATAGGCTCACAGTTTGTCGAGTATAAAATAATTAAATAGCGTTTTGTTTAAGTCTCTTATGGATTCATTGGTTAATCTAAGATAACCAATGCTGGGAATAATGTTAATCCACTACCACTCTTTAACATCATCGTGTGTAATTCTAGCCAAATGGTAACGAGGCTGCCTAACCCTCCCCCAACCGCAACTGGGTTAAAAACCTTGTTTAAAATGCTTTTTATGTGCTTACTATCCTCCCTCTCAGTAGTCAGTTTTTTCTTAAGTTTTGACCAATATGGCATATGCCAAATTAGACTGTAGCGTGTTGGATAAATATATAAAAAATAAAAAAACACACGCGTTAACATAAATAGTTTGTGTCAGCCAATGTCGTGTCGTGTGGTATCGTGTCGTGCCATGTCATATCATGTTTTGTTTTGCTTTTAACTTTTATTTAAACTCTTCTTTGTTGCCTTGGCTTATATTGACAACGTTTATGATGCTCAACGCTGGCTATTGTTTCGCCGTTGCCGTTGTTGCTGCTGTTGTTTTTCCTATTATACGCATTTTTGTTATTTGTTTGTTGTCAACTGTTGAAACAGTTTAAGCGCATATGTTTTCAATGCAAATAAACAACTAAAGTGGAAGCGAGAGGCAAGAGTTGTACATGTGTGCCTGAGTGTGTGGGTATGGGTGTAAGCGAGCCGAGTAAGAGCTACCCTACCCATTTTAGCGATGACAATAAGCAAAGGATGGAGTTCGCTTGACTACACGTTGACTGGCTTTAATACTTGTTCAACTTATGCGAGTTTACTTCTCGTGGCGGTTATTGTTCTTTTTCTTATTATTATTATTATTGCTGCTATTGTTTTTGCTTTCGTTGTCCTACGATTTGCTATTGTTGTCAGCATGCCCATGGCTGCATATGTTCAACTCTTTGATGTAACAAAGGCACGTTCTCAGTCAGTGTGAATTATCTACATTAACAACAGCAACATCGTCTGCAACAAAGCCAGCCAAATCACTCTCAGCTACACAGTTTCAGGATGCTTATCACACTCGCAGAAACGCGCGACACGTCTTTCAGCCAACGTATGTCGTAATTAAATAATAAAATGCCTTAGCTGGGTCACACATTGTTAACCACCTGAGCCTGCTACAGAAGCGTGAAAAAGTAGTTTAACTTAGAGTAAGATTACATTGAATCCGACCTCCTGCTTTAAATATGGCTCATAATTTTATTTGCTATCACTTTACTTGCGCAGCCGGATGCTGCAGTTTGCTTAAGTAAAGCCAACTTAATGCTTTACAATTTTGTTTATTTAACTGCACTTACAGTATTCTCTCTCCTCTTCTTATAGGATGAAATCCTTTTTTTAAATAAAGTTATTTCTGAAATAATTTTTAAATGTAGATGCAGCCTCACTAACGCGACTACTGTGCAGCTGCAGTTGTTTCCTTTTTCTGTTCGCCAACCGTGGCTTTTGTGCACACATGAGTGTAATTAGCACACAACGCACGCAGTCAACGTGGCGTATGATGAACGTTTAATTGGTTTGCAGCGTTGCATAAACGCCTTGCTTGACAAATATAAAACCATGTATGCAATATATGCAAAATATAAAGTATATAACAAATAAAATTGACTGCAGTCAACATAAACTTATTTTAAAATGTTAAATGGAATTACATTTAAAGTAATATATTTAAAACAATATATTTAAAAGTAATTTATTGCTGAAAAAAGTTTACATAGAAACCGGCCAATTTAAAAAAAAAAAAAAAATAAATCAATATCAATCCTGCATTTACATATACATATGTACATATACTAAGTATGCATTGGATGTTAGCAAATGTTGTTTCTATTTATTTTGCAAAACATATTTATGAAAAGCAAAACATTATGAAAATACGAATATTAATATTTCAATAACCAAACATCAGCAGCGCAAAAACAATAAATCAAGTAAATGCAACCAATTTGAAATGCGACTTAGGATGGCTTACCCCGCTGCTGTTGACTGATGTCTTGGTGGATAATTTATTTAAGTCAAACGCACTGTGGCGACTGGTGCGATGATTCGTTTTTGTTTATGTTTTTGATTGTGTTTCTGTTAGAGTTGTGCTTATAAATAAATATATGTATATAGCTCATATATTTTTATTGAGGACTAACTTAATATTGCTGTGAGTAGGAAAATTGTTTACATTTTATGTTGAGAGGTGAATTTAACCAGAACATAAATCATTTTTTCAGCCACTTATTAGCTAATCACATGATATTGCTATAAAAACGTAAGTGATGTTTATAAACTAAGCACCACCCTGAGCCTGGAGTAATTGGGACAATTCAGGACTAGCTTCTTAACATAGAATTCAAGTGGCCGGTGTTCTATAGGAAACACTCAGAAAGGCACAGCTGATGAATCTACAGCAGTTGTCTTGCAGAGTTGAAAATCACGTTATTTAATGTACTCAGACATGCAGCAACTAACATAATAAAGCCACAGCAGCACATCATCACGTTGCTGTGAATGGTTTAAAATAATTGAATGGCGGCATTTACGTCTGCAAATGAAACCCAAGAAGACAAGACAAGCAGAGGCGGCTTAGCTTCAATTTAGTGATTACATTTCCTCAATTATGTGCGTTAAATAAATTACATAAACGCAGATCCCCGCACACTCGCACGCAACACACACACATACAGCCATAAGTCAACACAAGTTAGCACACATCCATAGGCACACATGCTTGCCATTGGCTTCACTGTAGCGCACAAACTCATTAAAAATGCATTTTATGTGGCGCAAAGGCGACTGCCGCTGATATGCGCATGTGGCATAGTATAAGTAAACATAAAACATAAAGTATACGCAGTGTGGTGCTCTTGGGAAAATTTTTAGCATTAATAACTAAACAAGCAAGGCAAAGAAAATAACTGTGAACTGTGAACAGAGACAAGCGCAAGCAAAAACAAAAATAAAATTAATTTGCTGTCGGCATTAATATCCTTCAGTTTCACTTCATGAACGTTGAAATATTTGCCATTAAATTTATGCCTTCCGTTTAAACACGCATAAACAAAGCAATAATGTCGACTTAGGCAGCACACAGCAGCTTAAATGCAAAACCAGATAAAAGACATGGCCATTTTTCAACTTAAATTGTCAGTTACCTTTGCATATTTTCTCTTGAGCTCTAAACGTTGTCGCAAGTGCCTTTTAAGGATAAAGTTTAACAATTCCTAAGATAAAAAAAAACTGACCTGGTTTTTGTTACTTTTAAGAAATATTTATTTATTTTCAATTTCTTTTATAAAACATTCTAACTGTATCCGCTCTGGCCGCAGCAGCAGTTGTAATTTCCACAAAATCTCTAAAAACACAATTTTAATTTCGCTTGACAATGCTGAGACCCACTGACGCAGCAACTCAAATGCATAAAACATCCTGCAACATTGCAGCATAAAGAACGAAACGCATCTATACAAGTAAATGTGTGCAGACGAGAAGACGAATTGCCAGCAAGCGAATATAGCTTAAAAGGCAATCGCATGGCATATGCTAGACATTAACACAAATTCTTTATGACAATGCAGTGAAGCCAAGTAGACTTTGCCTACACAGCGCTGTGACAGATATATATTTTCTCTCCGTTATTTCCTTTATGCAAGAACGCATTCATTGATTTCACATCCAAACCACATGCATTCGCTCGAAATTGGACTAAAATGAAATACAATAAATTTCAAAACAGCAAACGACAAAGCAACGAAAAAGGAGCCTTGCTGGGCATCTGATGCTGTGTTTTAGCTTAAAAGGAGTAATCTAAGCAATGTCAAATTGCCTATGCTAAGTTGCATTCTTAGCACTTTCTGTTGCACCGTTTTCAATTGTTTGAGGCTACTTTTAGACGCCATGTGACATAGCTGCTTGCCGAAGCTAAATCTTCGCTAGGTTTCCCAAAAACTTTACTATTATCAGTTTAGATTCCTTACAAACATTATTTGCGAAGCAGCAGTCATATAGCATTAAAAACAATTTATATATAAGATAAAAGTACCGAAGAGAATTGTTTCGTTGCAGTAAGAAATTAAATTGAACAGCAATTAAACATGCAGCTCAAGCCACCCTCAGTACTACGTAGGCCTTTTGAAAGCCTTCGCATCATTTCTAAGGCGCAATCAAGACGAATTTGCAATTTTCAGCACATAAACTCATTAAACTTGCTAACTGTGCGCTAATGAATTTTGCCTGCCTTTGTTGCATGCTGCGTATAGCTTTGGACAGACTGTTCCGTGTTCCTATCTTATAAAACAGCTTTTCTAATTACTGTGCAAGTTAAACAAGACGCAGCCTTGTACGTCGTTCTTATCAAATAAACGGGCAAGTTCCTTTGCAAAATGAGTGTCAAAAATCAGAGTGGATTCCGTGTAATTTTTGTTGCATTACATTCATTTGATGAAGTGAGCACAATCTGCTCGGCAACAAAGCCAGCAGCAGTAGACTTCGGGCTGTTGAGCCACTTCAAACACTTGTCAGCCGAGCAGACGAGAAAAGCCGCACTGAAGTGAGGCTAAAGCAACATAACGGCTAAAATAGCCTACGCTGACAACTTACAAAAGGCCGGCGCTGACATTTCTTGCTTACTTTTCATTCGCTATTTTTTTTTTTTTTGTAACATTTCTTAACGTCTTGTAACGCATTCAGTGCCTCATCAGCTTGTCTTACTCAAGCTTTTGAAGTGTAGCAACGATCGTAGAGCTGCAGCACCGGAGCAGCAACGCCGACAAAGGACTCAGGCAGCATCAATGAGGACAACGCCTGGGTATTTGCAGGCTGATGAAGTGCATGGCAAGTACGAAGTGATTTTCGTAATAAAGCAAAGTAAACTAAAATAAATATAAATGAAAAAGAAGAAGATGAAGACGTTCGTGTTGCTGCTGCTGCTGTTGTGGCTGTTGCTGTTGACTGGAGGATACTACATGACGTATGAGTATTATTAAATAAGCCATTTTAGTATCGCAATGCATTGTGTTCTTTTTGCGCTTTGTACTCTGTCTGCTCGCACATTCACAATGCCAGTGAAATATGCAGACCGCGGTGTGATTTGAATTATTATTTGAACCTCGCCAGCTTATCGTTGCTCATTATTACCGTCAATTATTTACATATTTAAGTACATGCCTTTGTGGGCATTTATTTGTATTATAAAATGTGTTGCGATTTCTATTTTTAGCATATAAATTCGGATAATGTAAGCCAATGCTTAGGAATATTTCTAGCAGAGTTACCTAAAAATGTCACATGCTAACCAATGTAGAATTTATTGAACTGGCGCCATTTAGGAGCTAATGTGCCTACACTGCATATCCTTTTAAAAACAGAATCCCAACTAGTTTTCTTTAAGGATTTTATATCGATTTTGCGGCTCGTTCACGTTAACGCACACAGTGATCGCTCGACAACGCTGCCAGTATATGTGAAGGGGTATGTGTCCTTAGCATGCTTACATCGAATTAATTCAAGCACTTACCCAAGGGCCCTGCTGTCTGTCAACTGCAGTTATTTGTATTTATACACGTGACAACGCACGACTGCGAAGTTATATGGCAAATGCACACGTTGGTGCTTCACCATGATGAATGATCTGCGCTTTAAAAATGTTAGCATATTAAGGCACACATGTGCGTGCATGGGCAGACTGTAAGATCATAAATCTTCTGTCAACAAAAGCTATGTTTAAAGTAACTTTTGCTTTTGCAGTCCTTTATATACTTGTTAATTTAAAAAAAAAAAAAAAAGTAAACTATACAAAACCATCAACGCTTCAGGCTTTCACATTTCTGCCGCTGATACAAAGTTATCATAAGGCCATAAAAATAAAAGCAGAAGAGAAAAAACCATTTCGCATTCTATATGCGACAGTCAAAGTCAAACCACACAAACAAAGAGCAAAACAATTTAAACTCGCGCCAAATGCCTGCGGCGAGCACAAATTACATCACGCCGTGACACAACACAAACACGAGAGACATGAAATCGAAACACACATGCAATGAACTACGCATATGAAACAAAGTGACAAATACAAGAATTCAAATACGTAAACAAACTATCAACTAAACACAATAACATTCGCAATCAATAAAAAAAAGGAATACTTTAACCATGTGAAGTTCAACGGGAAAAAATCAAAGTAAAAGCGAAGCGAGCAAGGAACTTGCAGCAAAAAGTCGATCGCAGGGTTGACGTGTATCCTTAACACATTAATTACAAAAGCAAGCAAAAAAGTGAAGTACTGGTGTTCTACAAAAACAATTCCAGTGTCTCGTCAGTAGCACACTGAGTGAAAGGACACAACATTATTTGTTTGTTAGTGCCTCCGATCCTTCGATCCATGTCAAAGCGCAGACCTTCAACTCATAAATCTGCTGGCATTGCCCATCCATCAATAGGCCCACCAGGAAACTCGCGCACACACACATACACAGTCACAGATACAAGCCCCTACCCAAGCACACACACCTGTGTAGCTTTGCAGCCACGACAGGCATGCATGTCTGGCCTCCTTCTCCCCACAACATCGCGACAGCTCTGCCGCCGTTTGGCAACACACTTTGTTCAAATTCCATTCATTCATTCGGGCCCCGTCAAGTGTTTTGATATATTTAACTCGTTTGCTGCCTCCCGACTGCGGAGGGACAGATGTAAGCGCATGGCTTTTGGCACATGTAAGTGTTAGCCTTTGGATGGGTGCACAGGGCGCGAAGGGCTTTTGTAGTTGTCAGTCAGTCGGTCGTTAGCATAACGCCAGCAGTTCAGCGGCTTTTGATACTGCACTGAGGCACGGAAATGCCTGGAATGTAGCAATAATTAGCCACATTCATTGCTGTGTGATCCAGCAGAGGCAGAAGCTTAAACCATGTATGTAACTTTTAACAACGGCTTTACCTAAAACAAACTTGATTGAGCAATTCTTCCACTAGTATTTTACGTTTTTCATTTGTTCAAAGTTTTATAATATGCTATGCAGCAGTTTTACTCGGGAAAAGTCTATTTCCCTACACTGTGCGTAAATTCAGTTTAAAAAAGCATATTCCAAAGCTTACTTCGCCATTATCCTTAGCTTAGTTTGCTATCAGAACGAAGTAAGAGCTAGTCCTGGCAACTGCGACCAGGAGCCGCATGGTACAAAATCAAGTGAACATAGGCTTCGTTAGGTACCAGCCGCAAGAGGGTGCAGCAGGGGTATGTTGGCAGGGGTAAGGGACAGGCCCTCCCGTTACAATTGAATGCGCTAATGAAGTACGCGAAGTTACTCATAGCAGCAGATGTCCTTGCTGCTTGTGCCGTGTAAATGGGCTGCGTACATGTTACCGCGTAAATAAAAATAGTTACTGTTTCCACTCCCTCTACTTAAACACTCTTCACTGAGGTTTTTCTTTTCCCTACGTATATTCAACTTTTTTTTAGTTACCGACAGGCAATCGGTTTGCCTGTATTAAATTATCGATTATTTTGCGTCGATACACATCACAAGCAATAAATTAAATGATGTTAACACAGTGTCCATGAATAATTTATATACATAGATACGCTATGCTTGTTTACGCGATTTTTATTTCAATTCTCCCGAGTGATTTTTTTGTGTAGATGGAATGCAATTAGGGCCTCACATAATGTGCACATTAACGAAGCGCACACGGTGCGTATGCCTGATGTCGATCAAGAATAATCAATGTGCGTTGTTTGCTTAATTCCTCGTTTTTGGTTTTTGTCGCCAGCAAAGACAACATCCTCTCGCACATATCTAACAGGCAGACAGACATTTTACAAATGTATATGTACATAAACATGTGTTTATCCAGTGGAGCCTATGGTACCTAGAGCGCAATACAGAGACCAGCTGATACGCTAAAATTTTATACTGCCGAGCGCGCTAACAAATTTACAAACGATTTTTACTAAATATTATAAACGAACTGGGCACATGCAGCCCACTAAGCAAATATTTACTCCTATTAAAGTTTCTTTCATGGCTGCCATATTTGCCTTTGGATTCACCTTTGACAATCAATTTACCTTAAGTCGTAAATAATTTACATTACTGATTGATGCATTCAAGGACTCGATAAGCAAAGCCATCCACAAGCAGCAGCAGAAGAGGAAAAGAAAGTGCCGGCACATTCAAATCTAACAAAGTATATTTGGAAAAATGGAGATAAGCACAATTCATTGCTTGGCTGCGCTTCTATGCTTTTGTGGCTTCAATCATGCGTCACAAGCAAAGTTTTATCGATAAACGGCGATGCGCCAACTTAAAGCTGCAACATGCAATTCTTGTGAGCAGCAACAGTAGCAGCGACAGTAGCGACGACAGTACAGCTTGCCAATGTTTTACACTTTCTGCCATGTTCGCGTTCAACTGTTGCAACAGAATACGTGTGCAAGCGGATTTCCTTGACGCTGTCATTTTGCCTGCTCATACGGCCTAGTCTGTCATACAGCGTTTAAATTGAATTTCTGTTTCGCACGTTGAGCAAATAAAAAAAACAAAAAAACAAAACCAAAAAAAAGCACAAACAGACAACACAGAAACATAGCAATAAAAACAAAAACAATGCTGCATTTGCAGCTATCGCTATTTAATCGCTCTCAATAGACAACGGCAATGGCGACGGCCTTGGTATGTTTTGTTTTTGCACAAAATAAATACGAGCACGAAAAACCTGCACAAACTTGCACCACGGACGCACGAACGTACACGGCTGCCTGCCAAAGACACACCTCACATGCAGCGCGAACAAAAGCCAAGTGAAAGAGACCGAAATGGGGTACGTGAGATATGCGCAATAAGTGCGGCACAGTGATGCATAAATATTAACACAAGTTTCTAGTTAAACATGGCTCTGTTGTACTCACACACATGTATATCTATATACTTATAAGTAAACATATGTGGCCGTGTAGGTAGGTAAACGTCACGGACACATTTCGATGCACTACGAATGCTATTTCGCGCTTGATCACACGATTGCCGCTTCTTTTATTTTCAATTAAATATATCCTTTTTAGCTTTGGAAAAACTTAATTAAACTGCACATTTAGCAACTGCGTACGAGTAACCTTTGAAGCATGTCTATGCATGTACAAGCGAGGACACTGCAATTTAAATGAAATGGTTCTGTATCGCTCTTTAGGTCATGGCAAGGGCAATGCTACAAAAATTCGCTAATTCTTTAAAATGCCGTGAATAAGCTAACTCATTCACATGGCCGCCGGCACGTTGCGACTCGAGAGCATTGACACAGTTTTCGCTCCACAATCCCTACAGCAGACACCTCTTGAAAAACTTATTACAAATAAATAACAAATAATGCATAAATACTGTCAGACATCGACATCGAAAACATGCCAACGTGTTTCCATGTGCTACCATGTGCACTTGTGCAAACATGCCAATGCCTGTATCCGCATCCTGGCGCACCTCCAAGCAGCACAGCACGCATGCAAAGTAGGCAAATTTTCATGTGTGCAACAAAGAAATATGAAAATTTCATAAAACAACAAACAAAATCAAAATAAAAATTTATATTGTACAAAATTTCTTCATCCCAACAGAGTGAACTATATTAAGGGCACGTAAACTCGTACCACTGCAGTTCCGCTGCGAGTTAGCTCTGCTCCGACCACCGACGGGCTGACAGGTCGACCTGCAAGCGCAGCTATTTATCATATACTATACAGAAATGCAAGCATGACCGTGCGTTGCGTTTCAAACCATGTAAAACATTTCTCGAGCAAAGAGCAAAAGTGCAAACTAAAAAATAAAATCCCGTTAAATTGCCCTTTAAAATTGACAAAATTTCGCCACGTTTAATGCGACACTTGCTGCTGTGGTATGTCACATGGCACAAGCACGTGTGCGAAGGAGATAGCAAAAGCTGCCAAAGCTTGTCTGGCATCAATGCCTCTCTTGCAGTTGAATAGCAGAGAATCTGTTATGAATGCAGGTAATTTTTCATTTTTTGCTTATTACATTTTCCATGCAGAGTGACTGCGGCTGCGGCTAAGGCTCAGACTGCTCATGATGCATATGGTAAACCCAAAAACAGGCACCGCAGCAAAGCGCATGACATGCCAAACAACTGACTTATGTCGGTCAGTGTAGCTTGTGCAGCAACATGAAGTTGTAAGCATAACGACTTTCAATGCTTTTGCATGTGCGACATGCACAACAAAATAATTTGCATACTTTGCAATTTATTTAGAATACAGAAACATTCATCCTCTCGAATAGCAACTTTAGAGAATGCAGCTTTGCTGCCACACAACCTCAGTCAGACAGCAATTCATTTTTTAACAAGTTAAGCAGCGCCTGGAAGACTGTTTTACAACTAAAAGTTGTAGAATGTAAACGTAAAAATCTTTTTGAATGCAATGTTGCTTGGCAATGCTCTGTTAATTGTTTACACTGTATTTTTATTTACATTTATGTTTTTATAGAATTTGTAACAATACACAAATGTTAACGATTAATTAAAACCTTAGCATACATCTTTACATTATTACCATGATAATATGTATTTCGTTAAATTCGCTTGATTGGCAGCCAAGTATAAAAAAGAATTATTTGTTGGTATATTACAGATTAAAAGCTGGCAATTAGAAGTTGGGGATATCAAGAAAAAAGCACAAGCATTTGCAAGTAATTCATATGGAAAAATTTAAGAAATTTGGATAATTTTCGACACTATAAATGACACACTCGATAAGCTACTTTTATATAGGAAGCAACGTATTTCTTGTATCCTTGCAAGTAACAAGAACAGCATTAAAAGCCAATAAAACCGATTACTATAACTGGCATTTCTCCCAACTACTTTAACTTGGCAAATAATAATAGTAGAAACTTTTTAATGTTATTCCTTCGCACCTTCAACTTTATTGCAACTATCGAATGTTGCTAAATTTCACTTTTGTTTCTAGTCTTATTCTTATTTTCTACTTTACCGTAAGCATGCGGGCATTCCGCATTTGCATAAAACAAAAGAAAAAACTTTTATTTTTTCAGCAAGAAAAGTTTGGCCCTTAATTGTAAAGCAAAGAAATGCTGCAAAAGATGAAAAACTTCAAAGTTTGGATTAAACAAAAGCCAAAAACAAAAAGTAAAGCAAAATAGCAACAGAAACTGTAGCATTTAACAAGAACATTTCGTATAGTGTTGTTGTTGTCTCGAGTTTGCATATTCTTTCAAAGAATGGAAAACTGATAGCGGAAATTTCTCGGTAACACGTGGCAGCTGTGGGTGTTTTGTTATTTGCCATTGTTGTGTGCTGCATAAAGGAATGTCTTTCAGCTATTTATGTGTTTGTGTACGTACGTATGGGCGAATGTTTGCAAGATGCTATTCATTTTTTGTTCACGGAATTCCCTTTGTTTCTGTCAAACATTTTTTTTTTTAAATTCAAATTACATGCATATAGTATAAATTTTTTTATATAGTATATATTTTTTATATATGTAAATGCCAATTAGTTTTGTTTTCAGATAAATTTGTTGGCATGATTTAAATTAAACTTACACGTTTATAATATATATATATACATATATGAACAGTCGTAAATCAGTTATAACCGGCTTTGTAGTACAAATCGGTTTTCTTCATAAAATGTGCGTTTAACGTTCACATTCTTTTCTTTTTTCGATGAGACTTAAGCAGAGTTGCAGGAAGCAATCGAAATTCTATTGTTAGCAGTAAACCTTCCTATAACTTATACTCAATCATGAGCTTTACTCTCTATTAATTAACTCAAATTGACCAACTTTGCTGACTTACAACAGTGGAGACATACAATTTCCAATTTGCTTAAATTAACAATTTGCAATTAAATTAAAAATTAATTATTATTATATTGAAATACTGACCGATATGACGCCAAACGTTGCATGCCAATTTAATTCGATTTATTTGCAAGTCTTACCCAACCCAACGCAATCCCAAGCCCATCCTGCAGCAACACCAACTTTTATTCAACTGTGCCTGTGGCTGCGACTGCGAACGAGCAATGCGGGCCTTAATAAAATTGCACAATCGTTCGGCGCCTCCAGCAGGGCAAATAATTGCACATAAATTATCAAATGCCGACGCTCGGCACTCGTTTGTATGCTACGATTGTGGTAACTGCTGCCCCTGCTCTGACTACTCTGGCTGCTGCTGTCAATTGAGCTTCAATTCAATTCCATTGAACTTCATTCAATATTGTCCCAATCGCATTGGCAAACTGAGAAACTGATGCAAGGACTAACCGGCCAGACAAAGGCGAACTGGCTTGACTGCCAGCTGGCGAATTAGTTCGATACTTTGTGAAATTATTTTGCCAATGACAGCAGCGCTTAAAGGCTTAAAGGATGCGACGACCACGTCTAGGAATATTTGTCGCAGCCAGTTGCTGTTGTTGCACTTACAACATTTGCAACTTCAGCGAAGATTTACATGGGCTTGACTTGAGCACACTATGGCATTGCTCTATTTTATTTTGGATTGGCGTTTTGGTCTCTGCTTACACATTACGATTTATAGCCATGCAATAGTCATGCAAGCCTTGCTGAAATTTTGGTTGAATAATCGAGCAAACGTATTAAACAATATTAGCAATAAATGCAAGCGGAAATTGCCTGAAATCAGTTTGTGCTCAGGGAAATTGCGCAATAGCATATTATTGCCGAGTTGCCTCTGCCTGGTTGCAAGCCAAATGACTTAGATACAAATATTTACAATTCGTACAAGAAAATACGAAAGTTGATGGCCAAAGCAGCTTCTATTGAACGACATACACAACTATCGCCTAGCTGAGCCTGGCTAGCAGCAGCACAATGCCATGCAAAGCCAACTCACATGCAAGTGCAGTTTTCAATAGTAAAAGTTAAACTGTGGCAAGTAACTTTCGCTGGTTTCAAGTTCGACTAGTCCACAGTCATTTAGTCATGTTTAGCTATTTGGGCTGCAGCTGTTGTCGCTTGAAAGTGTAACAAAATATTTCGGGACTAAACAGTTTCTAACATTTTTGATGGCGCATAAAAAACACAAAGCAAACAGCTGTAAAACGACTTAGTTGAATCAATCAATCAATGTATTCAGCAACGTGTCCTGTGCAAAATTCTACGTCCGTAGTTAATTTAACACTTAAACCGGCAAACCATATAAGCGTCAAATCCCAAAAAAATTTCGGCATATCGGCAACATAAAAACACAAAGTACGGGTATCAGTTCCTCTCCTGTTGAACTTTCAATAAAGTCTAACAAAGCATTCTGCTTAAGGAGTCTTATAACGACAACGACAACAAAAACACGCCTTAGCCATAACACAGAAATGTCATCAAGTAAAAGGGCAAGGCACAAAGAAAGTTTCAACCAAAAACGCACACACCCACACATGCACACATACAGACAAGATCCAGAGTCCAGCCGAACCTGTGCAACTCGAAGCAAATGTTACTTGTGAAATAAGCAAAATATCGTAACAGTCGTAAAACATTTATGTGAAAACCAGCAAAATAAGTGTAAATAAATAAAAAAAAAAGGTGAAAATGTTAACAGCAACTTGCGACCAAAATTACTTTCGCCAAAGCGTTGGAAGAGAGAAGCATTAAGCCACTCCCTCGCACACACAACGTACAACAAACTAACAACTGCTTAAGGTCAACGCTTTAGCAAGGGGCAGGCAGAGTCCGTGAGCAGGATGCTGCAGCTGAAACGAGAGCAGGAAACTGCACTTAAAATCATTGCATTTTTAAATTTTTATGCGTTTGACTTTTTTTTCGGTTTTGGAAAAAAGGAATTATTTTTCTTTCTCTGGTTTTTGTACTTTACGCTTTGCCACGCCCTTTTCACTTCATTTCATTTTGTTGCTGTGTGAAAGTTGGGCCAGCGCAAATAGGAACTGAAGTGGCCATTAAATGTAGAAAGTGGGTTGCATATTTCGTAGGACACATGGCAGCGAAACTATCTGGATAGATGGGTTTAGCCACTCTGTGTAAAAGAAATGGCTTGCAGCGCATGCACTGAAGTGTAACCAAACTAAACGCATTGACACTTAAATGTCAGCGGATATTACTTGGATCTGTGCACATTTTCAAATAGTTTCAGTTTTTTCATGCTTCGTTAAATTTTGACAACTGTTAGGATAATTTTTATTTGCTACGTTATGAAAGCAACTAAATTTTTCGTTTGCTTTTGCGACCCAACTACTCAAACTACACCACAAATACGGCAGACTCAAGTCAAAGCAAGTTAAAGGAGTCACACATGTAAGCCAAGCAGGCTTCGCATTTCTCTGCAAGGTTTGTGGACATGCAAATTGGCTGCTGTCACACTTGGCCGTTTGTTGCATACACAAACATCACAGGCCAACATAGAAAGTCAGGCGTCTCTCGCAATTTTTAATTAAATTTGTAGAAATGCAAGGCAGCCAGCTGTGGCTGTTTCATTTGTTACCAAACTTTTACGTGAACTTTTGCTGGTTCTCGTCTTATTCTACATGGCAGACATGTGCACAAGTATGCACTGCGATTTATTTACGCAACTTGCAGTTAAAAGGAAATAGTTGCAGTGCACAATTAAAAATATTTACATAGAAACTTTAAATGCTCACAGCTCGCTGCTCAAAATAGGAATTTTATTGCCGAACAATCGCGGCCACAGCATGTTACGTTGCCTTGTAATTCTCGCAAGCTATGCATTAAAATTTCAAAAATGCATTTTATCTGCTGACAGCCGTGCCAACCAAATCCTGTCAAAAGCTGCTATCAATAGCAAAACAGCATAGTGCAGCAGTACACAACTCAGAATGTCGCACTGCGAGGGCGAATGTTGTAAAGTACGCGCGATATGCACAGGCGAAACAGGGACCCTTTCGAAAGGAAGACGTCATAATTGAAAATGTTTGTGGAATACTTTATGAGGTAGTGTTTAATGTGAAAAATATGTCTTCGATGTTTTTTTGGGTTGCATTCGTTTTCGTTTCTGAACTTTTTCTGCAGGAGTAAGGCGAATGTTGTTTATCCTTTAAATCCTTGTCGCCGTGTGTTTAAACACAAAGTGTTTATTAAAGTATTGCATATTTTTTCAGCAGCTCGTACACACACGAGTGTACTTAAGTGCTTATCGCGGGTATTGCTGCTTATCTGGGTAACAATGCAGCTAATGCGCGCGCACTTGGCAAAAACACGCAAAGCGGAAACGTGTGTTCGATTCTATTAAATGTCAAGTTTCCAGTACCTGCTCACAAAGCCCAATGGGATATCTCGTTGATACAATGGCAGACAAATGAATGGAACTTTGTTACCAGGTAGCAAAGCAAATAAAGAAACTCTCCTGGGGCTACGCAATGCCGGGATAACACGGTGCTGCATCTATAAACTCATATTGTTTGTCGCATGTGAATACGTGACAATACGCTGCTGTCTAGAGCTTTCTTTTGTCACAATGAACTGATGAAAAGCGGAGCAACACCAATGAGCAATATTTCTAATATAAAGAAATACAAAAACAAAACAAAAAAAATTAAAAACAAAAGCCAACACAAAAATGCTTATATGAAAAATTGTTGGAAATTTATTTTGGTTGGTTTTTAATAACTTTACTTTTTGCACAAAAGAGTATTTTTGTTTTTGTACATTTTTGTTTTTTGTTTTTTGAACCGCAAAAAGTTGGCTTTTAGTTATTTTTTCGCTCCCTATTTCCGCATTGCATACTTTCAGTCTGCCATTTTGCTTGGCTAACTGCAGCAGACGCAAGTTTCGCTTCAAAAAATATTCGTACACCTTACAGTACACATACGCGGCATTTGGGGGCTATGAGATGCTATTCAAAGTTTGTGCACCACAAAAATTTCATATTTTCTTGGAGATATGTATCAAGAACAACAGACTACAGCATTAACATGTTTTTAGCAGCCGGTTAAGCGCCTTAACACACTTTCGTGCGCTCAATCTTAATTTTCAACAATTTGTAGCCCTGCCTCCTGCAAATCTATTAAGCAAACAGCATTTAAGCCAAACACAGAATCTTTTTCATCTTTCCGTCCTTATTTTGCTGAATTTGTCTTAATCAGTGGCGGGGACCTTTGTGTCTTCATACGACTTTACTTTCAATTTTCTGTTAGCGCTTTGTAACAAGACGACCAAATAATGGCGTGAGGTGGAGTGAATCCGCATGAAAGCATCAAACCACAACAAAGCAAAGGCAACTCACAGCACAAGTTTCAAATCATTGTGTCTTACTTCGGGCTCTTTGCTCATTGTATCCCAGCTACGCCAGGCTAACCCACTCACTCCAGCCGAGCACAATTCTACTCATTTGTCAGTGAGTTAGTTAGTGAATTTTCCCGTGTCTTCACGTGTAACACGCCGAAAGGCGAAATGGAGTCTTATACAGACGAAATCTATTTTTAGCATAACATACAAAGTATGCCAATCTCTGTCTTTCGAAAATAACAACAATGCCTTAGGTACACATAAATGCTCCTATTATTTGCGCACAACTGTACACTGAATGCATAAGATTTTAAAGTTCATTGGCATCTCCAAATTAAACTATGCTGATCAAGAGAAGCGTGCTGCCGCCGCCGGAACCCACGAATATCATCTTGGAAGAAACACTGTGCATTGCCTGATGGGCTCAGCCTACTGTAAGTGACTTGCCACAGTTGACATTTGCTTCAATGTCGAATTACTTGAAACAGGAAAGGCTTGCAGTGATTGGAGAGGAAGAATTTTCGTCTTGAAGCAAAGCAAATAAACGACCATCATTTTCGTCGCATTTTGACAAAGCATATATTAGAAAAACTAAATCAATTTGTAAACCCTAAAGAAAATCGCGTGTTCCTGAGCAATTACTCATCCACTATTTAGTTTTGAACACAAATGGCATAGATTCACTTAAACACAAGATATGCGTTTAAACATTTAGTTCACTTTCTAATAGCAACTTGCAGCCATTCCTGCATATCCTCGACCAACTGCCATTGAGTCGTTAAATCTAACGATTGCAAGTGTAATGACTGCAAGAAGTAGTTGACAGAAAAATCTTAGGAGTAGATACAAAGGGAAAAACATTTCGAAACGAATTCCCACAATTAGGCAATTTCGCAGCAAGGTAACCTTTCCTTGCAACATTTACTTTAATTACGACTAACAACAAAATGAGCTAAGCAGAAAAAAAAAAATAATAATAAATAAATAAAAAATTAAATGATACAATATACGCGTGGCTTTATTGTGACTGCTGTGCTTTTAGCTTATTGAAAGGAAAGTACTTCACAATGCGTATACGTAATATTGCAAGAAGCTTAACTTTAAGCGTATTAAATACGCTTGGATTTCTCATGAAAATGTTGGTACTGGGACTTAACATTTTTAAGCTTAAACTGAGCATATGTGACTAAAAGTAGAAGAAGAACGCCAGCAATGCTTATTCAGCTATATAAAACAAAACAGACATAACACATGGTGGCAGGGGAATGTTAGCATGCAGGCAAATATTTTCACAAGTTAAATAAACAAAGAACAGAAAGCAGCAGAGAATAATGTGTTTCTTGTTCACGTTTTTATAAGCAGGATAATGCGTACACTGCCAGGCATTATGCAGCACATAAACCGCAGGGAATGGGAATGGAAATGGGGATGGGAATGGATATGAGAATGATGACGGGTTGCTATGCGTGTTCAACACGTTTCAGAAACGTTTTGACTTGTGCTACTTTTCTTACTTTCTTTTCATTTTCCTATTTATTGTTTGTATGGTTTTTTGTAAAAATTTTTTTTATTTTAATAGTTTTACCTTGAAGCGAATGAGTTACACAACTGTTCGAAATATTTTTAAAGTAAATTTTTCGACAGTTATGTGCAATTAAATAATATCGTAAAACGTATGTACCAAATATTAAGAAAAAAATAACAAATTCAGACTTCAATGCATATTTTCATCGCGTGTTGCACGATTCCCCAACATACCCAACAAAGCGCCTTCTAGAGTGCTAACCTTGGCCTTAAAATTGCCCAGTTAGAAAAATCCAATGAATTACCTTATCGCATGAATACTCTCAAACTTTATTATTCGAAAGCTTTATATCAGCTGAACAATATATATCCTGAAGAAACCTTCCTCCTAGAAACGCTTACACCTGGCATATGAATGTATTTCATCAATAACTGATTTAAAAGGCAAAAATTCAGCACTGAGTAAAATGATAATTTACACTATCCTAATCAAGTGTTCATCGCTGAACCACATTTATATAATGTACGTAGCAATATGTCTTAAATGCCAACAAATTAAGTGTGAAAAACTATTGAATAATGAATATCTCTGGCCGAGAATTTACCCGAACTAAAAGGCAAACGAAGCAAACCAAAAGAGCAATAGCCCGGAAAATGGTCATCAATTTTAACTAGCAGCAGCAAGGCGACGTACAGAAAATTAGACACAGGCAAAGGATGAGCATATGCGAGTATCAGCAGCAGCAGCAGCAGCAAAGCAAGACAATTCGACACTAAACTAAGCCCAACTAAGAGACTGCACAGCCTATGCGGCGAGCAGCAAAACGCGGGAGCAACCAGTGTGGGCTGTAAACACTTTGGCATCAAGGAACACCGAACATTGAACGTTAGAGCCCCTTTGCAACATGGGCTTTGTGGCACGAGTGTCGCCCCATAATGAATGATTAACCCAGCAGACAAAGGGCGTGTACGCTTGAAAACTATTTCGTTGCCTTCGGTAAGTGCCAAGTTTTCGAATGGATGCCATTGGGCCAGCAACAACTTAAATGCCTTACACAGTTTCTAGCGTCGACTGTCCGATGTGCGTGTCGGAATTCGAAGCATATTGACAGGAGCATTCTATGCTCATGGATTATGTTGTTCCATTAGGTCATAGGCCATGTCAAACGCACATGCCTGTTTTAATATTCAGCCACTCATTCATTTATTCATGCAATAAGTCGTTCATTGTTAGATAAGCCAGTGCGACATGGTATTCAGTGGCACTTTACATCGAGCATCGCATATTTAATATCAGCTGCTCGTACATGCGAGTATGAGCACTTGGGCATAAAGACGTGCCGTTTTTGCATGCACTGTGCAACTGTATACAGTATTGTCCATATTTATTTATAGCTCTTTGGCATACATTTTATTCTGGTCCAATCCTCTAAAACGAAAAAAAAAACTCTAAGCTCAAGCGATGTGTATGGAATATGTACTAATTTATTCCAATATAAGTAAAACCTAAAAAACGTACAAATTACTTTTACCCCTGCTAAGTGGATACGAGGCTAGTTTGACAGATGAAGCTTTATGTGTGTTAAAAAAAATAATTCATCTAATAAAACCATGCAACAATTGCTGTGATCCCATAACAAAATATGTTTTTTGTTTTTGTTTTTATAATATATGCCACCCAAAACAAAATGCCATGCAATACGATATTCTCATGGTGACTCCGAACATACAAAACTTTCACCGCAACAAAAAGAAATTGAATGAACAGTAAAATTATATCAGTGGGTCATCAGCACAGACAAAAACACGAAATAGCAACAACCACAGAACAATAACAGAGACAAGAGCACAACCCCAATTCTCGTTGCCGTTTAAATGATTACGACACAAACAACATCATTAAAATGCGCTAATCAAGTCAGTACGGTATAAAATTCGCTCGAGTGCGCTGCTTAGTTGCAAAAAAAAAAAACATGTAAAACGCTTAAAAAAGGCCATGACAGTGGCGAAAACACACCAGAGAGATAGGCAAAGAGAGAGTGCAAGCTGCAAGTAAAAGATAGACCCAGTGGCAACACCGCTGATTGATATGCATTGCATACGTTTATCACTTTGCAGTGGCAGCATGGATCGCAGCTTGTTATGTGAATTCTGATAACACGTGCAACAGCAAAACAGCGGAGCAGGGAGACCAATCAGATCAAGCAGAGCAAAGAAAAGCAACAGGCGACCCCTCTAACTTTCAGATGTTTTACTGTGGGTGGATGACATTGTCACTGAGCAGCAGCAACAAGTGCTTGCCGTGATTATAGCAACGCTAAGAAATTAACAATAAACAAAATGAAAATCAAACAATGAGCACGTGCTCAGCTCGGTCCCCATTAAATCAATTTACTCGAGTGCTCCGATTATGATTACTTTGAAAAATTACGATTGCTGATGTGTTTGCGTAGCTTGCGTTGCTTCTGTGTTTGCTGAAGCGATACCGACTGCTAATCGATCATTTATATGGTCCTAAAGAATTAAAAGGCAATAAGAGGTTCCTCGATTAGACCCAAGCACACTCTTTTTGGCTCTTTTATAAAATACTGTTCGACTGAAGTCAATTATCGAACAGTATATGAACTATGCAGTTGAATCTGGTTCATGTTGCAATTTTTATGAAAAGTAAACAAGACATGGTGTCTGCCTACGTAACCGCCAGCTATGCTGTGAGCATCCATAAATTACATGAGCAGCGAATGGCACTGTGGGCGATTCCAAATGTCATATGGCTAACCATGCTAGATAAGCTGATGCTGAGCATTGGCAAACATTGCCGTAGATTGCGGTTGCAGTCGCTAGAACTACATCGAACAAGACGAACGCACAACGCACGTGCAACGGCAAACCAAGCCACTAAGCAGATTAAATCCAAGAAGCAAATAAAACATCAAAATATAAGCTTCAATCGAAATCCAACTGACGGCTAACAGCGATCGAGAGTAAATAGATTTACAATGAGCCGTAAAACGTTTATGCGCGGCCACTGAACGTCGTGTGATAAGCAAAAAATCCCGCACGCGATAAGCGAACGACACAAAGCACACGAGCTAGAATACTCTACGAATTAGATCGGATCGAAACAGACGGGACGGAACGCAATTGTCGGCACTTCAGGCGCAATTCAACAACAGCAGAGCACACAATTCAGTTGACGTTATTCGCGGGATCGTATTAGACGGTTGCGTGAATTGCATGAATTGCGTGAGCGCAGCAAACCAGAAGCAAGAAGGATGTGCGCCCTTAAGAAGGCTTACATAACGCTCGGCATAATGCTGAGCGTGCTCACCTGCCTGCCAACGGCAACACGCTGTGATACTTCATACTATGAAAAGTATTACGCGGCCAGACGCTTCGTGCCGCTGAAGCGCAGCTCAATGCTGCAGTACAATTTCACCCTTAAGCTAGACACAACTGCGCCAGCCCTGGCGGACTACGAACAAATCGCGCTGGTGGGCAATCTAAAGCAGCTGGGCAACTGGCGGGCCGACCAGGCGATCCTGCTCAATCGCACAACGACGCACAATGTGTGGAGTGCACAGCTGCAGCTGCCGCAGAATAGCAGCGTGGAGTACCGTTACTTCATTGCAGCCGCAACACCTGGCGCAGGACGCCAGATCCAGTTGCAAGTGCGTCACTGGGAGTCGTATATCCATGCGCGCAGTTTCAACACCACAAAACTGCCGGGCAACCGCACGGACACTTTTGGCCTGATAGGCACAAAGCGGGAAATGTCACGTGGTTGGCTGACCAGTGGCCACATCGTGCAGTTTAAGCTCTTCAACGATGCTCTGACCATTAACGAAACGAAGCACGACGCTGGACTACAGCTTCGCGTGCGCCTGCAGCCTGTTGATCCGCTGACGCTGGCGCCCATATTGCCATCGGCTCGAGCCAACGTAGAATATGTGCGCATGGCGTACGCTGACAGCATTTTACGCGAGCAGCCGGAGTTTGGCGTTGCTTACGCGGCGCAGGACATACTCATGTACCACGTGACCGTGGCCGAGCTCCAGCCAGTCGCGTATTTACTGAAGATCTATGCCACGGAACCGGGTTCACCGCTGGTGCGGCTGCTTGGCTACCAGCATGTGCTGCCGAGCAGTCTGCAGGGCACCGAGGGCAAGCTGAACGTGCGCCTGCTTTCGCCCATTTGGCTGCAGCATATTGGCCAGCTGGACTTGCAGTACTTGATTGTGCGGCCCTTGGCGAATGCGGCATTTGATTTTCGCACAAGTTTCGTGCATTATTGGCGGCCCAGTTGGTCAGGCTTGGAGATTGGCCATCGCGGCCTGGGCAAGAGTCTGACGGTGTCATCGAATGCAGCGCCTATAATCGAGAATACGGTGGCTTCGATGAAGGCGTCGGGTGAACTGGGCGCGGATATGGTGGAGTTTGATGTGCAGCTGACAAGTGACCTGGTGCCGATCATCAATCACGATTACAGCATACGTGTTTGCATGGATTCGAAGACGCCGACAAGCAAGCAAGACCTCACCGAGGTACTCATCAAGGATGTTACCTATGATCAGTTAAAAAATCTCAAGACCTATCAAGTCATTGGCAACAAGATCATTGAGTATCCCGCTCACAACTCGGTGGCACAGGTGGACCAGCGCCTGTTTCCCACACTGGCCGATTTCTTTGCTCAGATTAATCAGACGATTGGCTTTGATATTGAGATCAAGTGGCCACAGCTGCAAGCAGATGGTCTACATGAGAGCATACAGACAATCGATAAGAACCTCTTCGTCGATCGCATACTGGAAGTGGTGCAAAGTGCTGGCTGCGGCCGCCTGAATTTGCTCAAGAGCTTCGACGCAGACCTCTGCACACTGCTGCGCTTCAAGCAGAATATGTATCCGGTGTTGTTCCTGACCTCCAGCAGAGAGTATGTCTTCGCTGATCCGCGCACCCATACAGTCGTGGACAGCATAAATTTCGCGCAGGCTTTCGACTTCGCGGGCATTGTGCCCAATGCGGTGTTCATCAAAGCCAATCCGGAACTGGTCGCGTTGTCGAAAGCGCAGCTGCCGTTGATCCTGCTCTGGGGTGGCGATATTAAGGATCGTGAGTCGATTGACTGGTTCAAGACAACCGAAGTCACGGGTGTCATATACGATCGCATGGACCTCTGGCTGCCTGCGAATAAGACAAATGCTTTTGACGTGGAAACGGATCTGCCAGACTTCTTTCAGCTTCAGTGCTCGCCCGCGCATAAGGAGAATGTGGTGAATGCGACCGTAGAGAGCATTCTTAGTAATGTTAATTTCTTGTAATCCGATGACAAATATTATTTCTTTTTTTCTTGTAAGGTTTGGTTTTCTGTTGAATTTTCATTTCTTATTTATTTATTCTGCCTGCAATAAAATTTTAATGCGATTTTAATACGTTGAAACGAATTCGTCCTTTTATTTTATTTTATTTTTTATTTTTCTTCAAGCCGACATTTCACACTTTCTCACGTCTTTGCAGCTTCGTATTTCATTTCCTTTTTGATGTCCTGCGTAGGACACGTTGCTGCAACTGTTGTACGTGCTAACGTCTGCTTTTCCGCTAAACGACAGCCGCCAATTCAAAGTGATTTCAAATTTTTACCGTAATCGCATTTTCTTCATTAGAAGATGCGCACTTGCTGCAATGGGCGACAACGCCATGCGAATTACCGGAAGTGCACTTCCCTGCCAGCTTGCACACTTTTAACACTATATAAGCGCATCCTTGTTTTTTTTTTTTGTTTTCTTCTTTTAAACATTGTGGCTTTGCTGCCAGACGTGCCACAATTTTATTTCATTTACTTTTATTCTATCTGCTCTTCGTGGCTCAAGCTAAGAAAGTTTAAAGCCCACAGACGGTTCAACACGATATGTTAACAATTATGCCTCTCCTTGTGCTTAATAAGTGTTTACACCACATTTAGCAACTCCATTTCACATTTAATTATAATCAAGGCCAGCACGCATTCTCTGCATTTACAGTCCATATTGCAAATGCTTTCCGAATTGTGTCAAAACATAAAACCTTTGCTGGAATTAGCATAGAATTCGCATATGTAATGAGCATATCTTGATACAATTGCTCAAATTGTTAAACATATAATTACAACTATCAAGATGAATTTGATACAATAATAAATCTGTTCTGAGTTTTAAATCAAGCCAAATACCAGAGATACACAAAAAGTATTCCACATAGCTTATACGACTTTTTATACGCTATGCATGCGGCTTGCATTTCTAATTCAAAAATGTCTGCCACTTAATAAGGAAGAAAAAGGTTATCTCTTTAGCTGCTAAAGAGTATCTTGAGTCAATGCAGACCGTAATCCACATTTATTCGTTGACTGTTTGTTTTTCCCAGTCGCTTGCAATTAAGAGGAAGTCAATTTCGAAAAAGAAACAAAATGGTCATGCATATGCATATGCAAAAGCATTATCAATTTTTTTTTTTATTCAAAATGAACTTG
This sequence comes from Stegana nigrithorax, assembly GCA_037044495.1. NCBI lineage: Eukaryota > Metazoa > Arthropoda > Insecta > Diptera > Drosophilidae > Stegana > Stegana nigrithorax. The sequence continues at coordinate 284,835 of JBAMBQ010000159.1, read as the reverse complement.
AAATTTAAATATTTAATGAAATCATTGCGACTACAAATGACAGCAACAACAACAATAACGAAGACATATGCCAGCTGGCAAAGCCAAAAGAGAGACACGATTGCTATTGCTGCTCCTTTTGCTCTTACTGTTGCTGACGCTGACGCTGTACTGATGCTGATGATGAGTGATGGCAACAATGCTGCGCTTATATACATTTTTGTTGCGGTTGTTGTTTCTGCTGTTGCATTTCATTTTTACTTTTTATGAAATTGATCTTGTTTTATGGGCGTTGCGGTTTTAAGTTCGTTTTAGAATTTCGTTTTTTTTTTTTTTTGTTTCATTTTTAATTGCTTGTTTGCATTTTTGCGCAAAGGCTTAATTAAATGATGTCAGCTTTGGTATGCATTAAATGAAAAAATTACGTATACGCCGAGCTGCGCACGAAGTCAATTTAAATGTCTGCGAACTTACAAGCAAATCGCGCGATTTACACGTGCACTTTAACAAAACGTGCACTTCATATAAATACGAGTACGAGTACGTATGTAAATATATGTTAATATACTAGTACAATTTTATTTTAAAAGGCATAATAAACTAATCAAAACATAAAAATTGATCTAATCGCCTACCAGCCACATATACAAGCGAAATTTCATGGTCACTAACTGGTCATAAACTTGGTTCGCTTGCGACTACTGAAACGAAAAACAACTTGTTGCTACAATAACAAAAACAATCACATCAAGTGGCTGCAATAAATTCGTTATGAGCCATAAAACCACAACTCAAATGAATTGGAAACAAGCAAAGTAAACCAAAGTGTAACTATACGTAATGAACTTAAAAAAAATTGGCAAGCATACAACTGATATTTATCACATTCAGGTATATGATCGAATATTACCTTAAATTATTAAATCCAAAATTTTATAACGATATCTTAATAAACAGAAAATTTTTTCTCAGTAAATGTTGTTTTTCTGCCGATCGATTCTATGGCAGTTATATGATATAGTGAACCGATATGCATAATATTGAGATATGTGATTGAAAATTAGCTAAAACTATTGAATCCAAAATTTGGTAATGATATCTTTTAGTACAGGGTATAAAAACTGAAAACGGCCTAAAGCAAAAGTTTATAAGTTAAATACTTTTAATGAGCACAAACCAAGTTATATATGCCTTTGGCAATTCTGTTAACTGCTTACAGCGTCAACTGATGGAGGCCTACATACGACAGAAGCGTGCCTCACCGGGCATGGTGCAGGCTAGTGACTTGCAAATTAATCGACCTATGTCTGGCATGCGCGTCAATAGTCGTGAGTTGCATGCCTATGATGGACCCATGCAGTTCATCAGTTCCCCACAGAATCCTGACCAAATATTAAGCAATGCCAGCATGTCAACAACAACTGGAACCATCGTGGCAGCAGCAACAACAACAACGACGACACCGAACAGTCGCAACAACTCAAACGCAATGCGCAGCACACTAAGCAACATCAATCAGGAAGGTAAGTCAGCTCCAATGGGTTAAGCTACGATAATTAATATCAACTGTTTAACACACACTCAGATTTAATTGAGGAGATCTCTTCACATGAGTTGGAGGATGACGAGAGTAGTCCCGTTGTTACCGTCGAATTGACACACCAGCAACAAAAGCAAAAACAACAGCAGCTTCAGCAACATAATTCGGGGAACACGACAAGCGGCAGCAGCAATTCCGCTGCACAACGACCCCCACGAACGCGGCAACATTCCTTCAGCGATACACTCGATGAGGATGACTATGCGAATCGTAATATTGCGGGCGCAGCGCCGATAATGCCCGCGAGAAGTGCCCCCAACTCGGCCGCAGGGTCGACTCCGCGCAAGAATGCGCACGACGGCAGCAACCTGGAAAGTGGCGGCGGTGGCGGTGGCGTTGGCGACGTTGGTCTTGGCACTGCGCCTGGAGAAGCCGAAGGCGATCTGATTGGCAATATTGAACAGTTTGTTATGCAGCCAGCGCCACAAGGTGTCCTCTTCAAGTGTCGCATTACTCGCGATCGCAAAGGCATGGATCGGGGGCTCTTTCCCATCTATTATCTGCATCTGGAGAGGGACTATGGCAAGAAGATATTCCTGCTGGGCGGTAAGCTTAGCGGCTTGTCTCTCATTTGATTAATACTATTGACGAATACATTGTGTTCCTTATGTCAGGTCGCAAGCGAAAGAAGAGCAAAACATCGAACTATATCATCAGCTGCGATCCAACGGATCTGTCACGCAACGCGGATGGCTTCTGTGGCAAGCTGCGCTCGAACGTCTTTGGCACATCATTCACGGTGTTTGATAATGGCAACAAAGAATGCACAGAAAACCCTCGCCTCGACCTGGCAGTGGTTATTTATGTAAGCCCACAAGCAGACGTGGCTAAGCAGATTTTTAAAGATTGCTTTGCTTTTGCAGGATACAAACATACTTGGCTTCAAGGGGCCACGCAACATGACCGTCATACTACCCGGCATGACTGAGGAGGATCAACGTGTAAAGATTAGCTCAGCGGATCCCAAGCAGCAGGGCATACTTGATCTATGGAAACTGAAGGTAAGTACACACTGGGCTTAACGGCAACGATTGTCTAACACAAATCCTCTTGCTGCAGAATATGGACAACATCGTTGAACTGCACAACAAGACGCCTGTCTGGAATGATGAGACGCAATCCTATGTGCTGAACTTTCACGGTCGAGTTACGCAAGCGTCTGTGAAGAATTTCCAACTTGTGCACGATTCAGATCCAGAATATATTGTTATGCAGTTCGGCCGCACCTCAGAGGACGTGTTCACAATGGACTATCGTTATCCTTTGTGCGCACTTCAAGCATTCGCCATAGCGCTCAGCAGTTTTGATGGCAAAATCGCGTGCGAGTAAAAGGTCAATGGTCGGGTCAATGTGTGCGCTTACTCAAATGAGGACTCAAGGAATTAAGAAGAAATGCATCAAGTTACTAAATACGTCTAAAATAATTAATAGGTTAGTTTAAAGCAGCTGTGTGGAGATTGCTGTCCTAAGCAGCTGACACACAACTCTAGTCACGGACACTTTGGTGCGAATAGCACATTGGGAGCCAAGCCACAATTCACGTAGGGCAATAGTTGACTATTGAACACTTGGCTGAAGAGGCCAGTATGAAACTCTAGCTGCGCCTAACAGTGATCACATCTGACTGCCAGTTATTGCTCAAAACCTTCATAAAACTGGTATGTATTTAACTGTCAGTTAAGGCTGCAGTTAATAGTTAAATGGCGTTGCAGGCATTGTAATGAAATTTCTTCATTTTATGCTAATAGCAACGCATTTAATTGAAAGTTAAAAAAAGAAACAACAACAACACTTGCATTGTAATTAAAACAAATTTGCTCACCGATTTTGTAAATAAAAACTAAACGAAATAGTTAAGTACAAAAAGCAAAAAAACCAAAGTAACTACCAAAAAATCAAAGAAAATAAATCAAAATTTCTGTTGTAGCAACAAAAGATCATGTAGCAAATAATAATAATAATGTTAACACAAAATTAACAATTTTTTGGATTGCCTTAAAATTTATCAAATAAAGAAATCAAATCAAACGAAAACAAACATGTATATTTATAGTATTGCTATTAACAACGCAATAAACTATTTTAAATGTAGTTGGCAACAAATAATTCAATAAAATTAAAACGAGAATTTATGTATACAAACTTAAAATGAAAACATTTAACGAATTATTTCTGTTTAGTCTATAGGCAAATCACATTTATTTCAACAAAAATGTTACTTTAAGTCGCATAATAAAATACCACGAGAAATACATATTTAATGCTTTTATTTTCTGCTAAAATTCAACGTAATAAACCCCTCCACATGCTCTATGCTGCCATGCCGACATTCCGGAACAGTTGCATGGTGCCAAAGAATTAACTAAACGACGAAGACATTGTTAAATCGAAAGGGTAGTTTTAAAACAACAGACAAAACTAGAATGAACTTAGCTAATTAAACACCTTTTAATACTAGCAAAGGTTTATTGGAATGACTTTTTAACAAGAACAGTTACGACACTGCTGAGTAAATAAGCTTAATCAAGCTGAGACCAAATCGTTTCTTTATTTCGATTTCGAATTGTGACTCTTAAAATTACCTTTCCTATCTTCTTAGCTGCATCAACTTTTATATTGCTTATTTTTAGCAAATAAACACAAGGCAGCTTCACTATGTGCCACACAGAATTAAGCAAACGATTAGCGGCAGCACTTGCAACTGACTCGAAAGTATGCAACCATTTTTATTACTTTTATTAAACTTTCCAACATCGCCGTCTTAAGCTAGTAAGTTACCCTAGATTTATTATTAAAACTATTTCTGAACAAATTAAGAAAATCTGAAATATTCAATCATATTATATATATATATATTGTATTATAGAACAGGATTATTATCTCCAGATAATATTAGATATACGTTATACGAGGGTCGATCACCAAGTGCAAGTTCAAGACAGGGAATTTCAGACTAATTCATAGGTTATTTTTTATTTAGCATCATAAAAAATAAATTTAATACAGAGCAATAATAAATCACTTGCTTTCAAAAAAGAAAAATGGTGGTTTGCTTTTACATTTAAATAAGTTTAAGTGTCTTGTGTTTTACAAGTGATTTTATAGAATACAATATTTAGTTTTGTTTAGGATTTAGTTTTAACCCTGTTACATATTTATATTTTTATTATTAAAATTATTTCTATTGTTAAAAAATATTTTACACTCTTTCTCTTTCTTTAATAAATATGTTTAAACATTTTAAATTATATTATTTTATTTTAATTTAATTTATTTTTGAAATATTTTATTATAGTTATATTTATTATAAGAATTAAAAATGTTTTTTACATAAACAAGTTTTAGTTACGGTTAATGTAATAAACCTTATGTCATATTTTAAAACTATTAAAACCAAAAAGAAGTCTTTATTACATTTAATAAAAAACATTTCTCTTTTTACCGGTATAGCATTTTTAAATTATGAATGTGCACATTTTGTCATATGTCAATGTCAATCCCTAATTAACCCTGCTACGAACTCGCGGCTCGATACCAAGGGTGAAATTAGAAAACAAAAAACTATAATACAAATCACGAACAATTGAAAGATGTTACCAATAAGAAATCCTGCAAATCCTCAGTGTACTAATAGTAAGAGAATTTTAACCCCACACACTTAAATACGATTTATAGAATAATGTCAAATCACAATGTAAACATTTTGAAAAATTTCAAATAATTTCAATAATTCATGAAATATTTTCCAGAAAATTAAACTTAAGAAATAATATATCTTAAACAAATTTTTACTATGAGTGAGTTTGTTGCTGCGGCTTGCCGTGCGTAGAAACTTCACTAATTCACTTTTCACTAATACTTGGCTTACGTACATTATCTAACGACTCACCTGTCAACAAGAACTCCGAGGGATCATAGTCCTCGTAAGCTGCAATGCGATCCGGTGATGTTTCAGGTAATTTCTGCAACTTACTAAGTCGCGTCAGCACAATCTGTAGATGACGTTTTATGTAATCCTCAGACGGTGCCATCTGCTCTGCGTACTTGAGGCAAGCAGCCGCTTTGAGAAGTCGTTTACGTTCGACAAACACCACACAAAGGTTATGCCTTGCCTGCGTATTATGTGGTTCATAACTTAGTATTTTACGATAACAGGTCTCTGCGGCATCCAGATCCTTAATGTGATTGATGTAAATGTCGCCAAGCAGTATCAAACCTTTCGTGTGTGCGGCATGATAACGTATCAATTGATTTAGGTACGGAACTGCATCCAGCGCACGGTTTGTGTCGGCCAGCAATAAAGCAAGATTAAAAAGCGCACTACGGAAATTCGATTTGAGATGTATCGCACGCTTAAAAAATTGCTCAGCTTCGTCAAAATTCGATTCATCCATAGCTAACATGCCCAGATTGAAGTAAACTTTCTCATTGTCTTCATCCTTAGCAAGCACTTTATAAAGCCGTGCACGCGAAAGTTGTCGAGCTTCAGCCCCGCCTATTTCCTGTAGTAGTATCGCCGAATTAAGCAAGGCTTGCTCATGCTCTGGATACAATTCAATCGCTTTATTAAAATACACATGCGCCTGTTGACTCTTGCCTTGCTCCAAAAACACCACGCCCAAGTTATAATAAATATCCGCGTTCTCGCTATCATAAAGCAAGGCCTGCTCGTATACCTCCTGTGCTTGTGCTGTGCGATTTAGTTTCATTAGAATATCGCCGCGATTTATATACGCTTGCACATAATCCGCTCGCATGCTGATCGCTTGCCTGTAAAGATGATCAGCCTCCTCTAAGCGAGTCTGATTTTTCGCTATAAGATTTGCCAAATTGATGAAAACATTTAGATGATTGGGAGCTATGCGCGCATGATAGCTAATGCCAGGCTTGGCTTTCGGAAACAGAGCTTTAGCCCGTCTATACGCCGCCTCTGCCTGTGCATACATCTTGAGGTTATTGAACGTGCGGCCCACATTAATGTGGGCGCCGATGTCATCCGCTTGGATACGTACCGCTTGCTGGAAATACTGCAAGGCATCCTCATACTTCGATTCATTTTCGAGAGCATGTCCAACATTATTATACAGTTTTGCATTACGTTCGTTTACGTGTATGCCAGACATGAACAGCGTGTACTCCGTACGCCAGTCATAATTACGAGAATGGGTTTTTAATGCATGTGTCAGCAATAGAAAAATTAATACGGCCTTTGGCGTTTTCGCAGCCCATTTGGCACCGTATTTGCTAAACAGCCCTTGCATATGCATGAATCCATAAGCTATAAGTAGACAAAATCCCATTGACGGCATGTAGAGTATGCGTTCGGCTACTACAAATCCCACTGGGAAAAAGAGATTTGAAGCGGGCACAAATGGCAACACCAACCAGGTGAGGCACATAAGCAATGTGCGCGATTGTTTAAGATTTCGCGTTACACAGGCTTGAGCAGCCAAGGCAAAGAGACCTAAAAATGTGCAGAGTGTTTGCAGATTACGCAAATCGCCAAAGCCTTCAATTAGGGGTATAGTGCCTTTTATTGTGAAGAAAAAATGTTTGATTAAATGTACAAATGATTTCACATACTCCACTGCTTACCCATAGTCCAATCACAGCATAGATTGCACGGAAACAGTAACAACCATGTGTTCAAGTAGATGAGGTAGCTGAAGGTTAATTGCCTGACGGGCGTGTCTGCCGCCGATGCAGGATTATCAAAGCGTGTAAATACGGGCAGTTGTGAGCCCATCACATACACACGCAACATCAGCAGAACAAGCGTAATGCATATTAAAAACGCCAATCGTTTGAATAATGTAGGCGTCCAAATGCGTTTCGTGGCTGCTTTTGCCACTGGTGAGCCCAAACGTTGCTGGTTTCTTTGTTGCTGTTCCTCAAAGAAGCGCAACACAATGTGCCACAAATGCAGCGGACGCAGTTGTTGCACTATGAACAGTTCATACGCTGCGCATATGCCGGCAATGGTGATGCCCTGCTCTTTGCAAAGCATGGAAGCCAGTAGAGAACTGACAAAGCAAATGCAGAATGTCGCTTGACGTTGCCAAGTTCTGCTGTTGCTGCTGTTCACTCGACGAGACTGTTGTTGCACGACGCTCGCATATGAGAGAAATGCAATGAGATAGAATATCGATGAGAGTAATTCAGCGCGTCCAACAACACCAGTAACGGCCTCGGTATGAATGGGATGTACGGCGAAGAGTAGCGTCGCAATGAATGCGCATGTGTTTAGCTTGTTGTTACTCGCAAAGTTGTTTGCATTGTAGTTGTTGTTGCAGCCTGCGCACTGCTGCAGTAACAGCCGGCAAACTCGACGCCACAACAAACAGACGACCAAATGCAACAACACATTTACAGCATGATAGCCAAATGGCTCCAACGCATGCAGCAAGTAGTTGAAGCGAAAGGTCAGCACGGTGAGCGGTCGGTATGATTTGTGAGACTGCTCTTTGCGCATTGGCGTGCCCCAGAAATCATTGAGGAAGACATTACGTAGCGGCGTAGTTGGACGCAGATCCTTGTTGTCGCGTATAGCGCTTATGTCATCGAACACCAGTCCGCACTGGGTGCTGTTGCAATAGCAACTGATGCAGGCGAAGCATATGCAAAGAAACTCAAGCAGATTACGTTGTGATGTACACACTGCCGCAATAGTTGCGCCTCGGGCGCATGAATTGCCCGGTCGAGCTGCACGTTTCGTTGCGGTAACAGCACCATCATTGTTTTGTTGTCCATGATGTTGGAGTTGGTTTGTAGGCGTGTTATTGCAAGTGAGTTGCATTTGATGTTGTTGACTTAAGTTCGTTGACATGCTGTTGACCCGTTACTATACTACACGACCTCGTCACGACGGTACTGTAGGTATTACTTCATATTTTCCGATATTTTTTTATGTACTAAAATAGACGCACAACATAAAAGAAAATTAGGCAACATGTTTATATGCAAATATTTTGCAATTATTTGAATGCGGTTACTTACATTTGACAGTCAGTGTTTTTGCCAGAAATCGGCTTACATTTTAACAATTATCGTTTACAGCTTGATCTGTAATAACGGAATAACATGTAAGTAACAATGACACATTGAAAAACAGCAGCCACTTCTACTCATCTAAGCTTGGTCAGCAGAACTATTACAATAAAAAAATAACTCCTAGATAACCTTCTCAGTATTTTGTAAATTTCGTTACACACCTATGCGCCACAACAACAAACTCTAATTAGACTTTCATTCAAAATTTAATATAAAATCATTGAAGTCCATGTCGGCACATATAGAGAAAGATAGAAACTATGAAGATGACTAGCATCGAATCAGTATAATATTAAAAGCCACTTTTTAAATTTTTTAAGCTGTAAAAGCATTTTGTGGGCATTAATTTACATATGCATATACATACAATAAAACCTCAAAGAACATATCAGCAAAAACAAGCCTACAATGTATTTTAAAAATCTACTTACAAAAAATTTCTTGCTGAGACACTAGTGTAAAAAAATGTTCACCAAATGCGCCGAGGAAAATCAATGCGCAACAAAGTAAGCGTTTACTGTCCCGGATACAGACTGCAACAAACGAAGTTAACAAAGTTGTAAAAAAGCACGCGAACGCGGCTTCAGCGACACGTCGCAAAACGACAGAGTCAGCAGCTGCAGCAACAGAAGAGCAAGCCGCCAACCCAGGAGAGACTACTTTGTAAGGTGATTGTTGTTGTCCTCGTTTACGATACAGACAGAAATAACAACAATGTAATGGCAACCCGTTGCAGTAGTTGCATCACCATCATGGAGATGCGAAAAGAGATAGCAAACGTAATTATGACGATACTAGTCAACAAAGTTGCGCTCAATGTCATCGATTTTACAGTTAATGCGAGAGACACCCACATATCTGCACACCATGTACATGCTTTTCAAGCAGAGCGCAAGAAAATAAACAACTCTACAACAACATTGTTGCCGCGACCGAGTTTTCAGACGCAACATTTCCCGCCATTTTAATGCGCATGTCGACAGCCACAAAAATGCTTGCACTTTCAACCATAATGCATGCGTTTTGTGCGAATATATGTATATATTGGGGGAGATAAACTCCATTTGCCTGCGAGTGTGGCAGGTGTTTTGTAAATTACTTTGACCGAGATATGTGTTTAACTTCGACCGGCTCTCACAGATAAAGTTGCTCACAGGCAGAGAAAAAACAAAACAATAATACGTCCCCAATATTGTTTGTTTTCAAATGTTGCACAATCGAAAAACGTTTTACTCTCAACAAAACTTAAATCACGTTTGTGACACATTTCAAAACGACTTCTATTGAGACATTAAAAAATACGTGCAATAATAACTGTGCCGACAACCTGAAACTTTATTTATTGCTAAACAATAACAATGAATACTTACAACATTCCGTATATTTAAATTTCAATTATTCCTAATATTAATACCACTCGCTTTAAAATACATTCACATTGAAGTAAACAAAAATCACAGCACGTTGTACGTCTTCTTCCTGAGAAATTGCGAATTTTATAAAACAAAAAAAAAGTCCAAAACAGCAATCCAAGCTGCCAATTGTGTACTTATGAAAAATTCTTAAAAAGTTAGTGAAAAAATCAGCTGATAAGAATTAACTTGGGATGTACACGGGCATGGTATACTTGTACAAAAAATTTTAGCATTTATCCCCAAAATTCCGCAAAAGGGAGATGGCCACACTAGTTATGAACAATGAACTGTGACAACTCTAGGCATCAGTGAAAGCGTTGTCTGGCTGTGCCGCAAACACGACAAAAACGCGGAAGGCAGAGTTGTAAGATTTAGTTTTTTTTTTTCTAGAATTATTGTTTCTATTATTATTTCTCCAATAAAGTACAGCGCACACATTGTTTACGTCAATTAGCATCATGTCGACGGAAGATTTCTATCTGCGCTACTATGTGGGCCATAAAGGCAAGTTCGGGCATGAATTCCTCGAGTTTGAATTTCGACCTGATGGCAAACTGCGCTACGCGAATAATTCAAATTATAAAAATGACACAATGATTCGCAAAGAGGCATTCGTTCATCAATCTGTTATGGAAGAGCTTAAACGAATTATACATGACTCGGAAATAATGCAAGAAGATGATTCGCCCTGGCCACCACCAGATCGCGTAGGCCGGCAAGTAAGTAACAACATAATTACACCAGCTCCAAAATATTCATTAACACGATTTACGTTTCTCGCAAACAATCACGTAGGAACTAGAGATTGTCATTGGCGATGAGCATATATCTTTTACTACCTCAAAAACCGGCTCACTTGTGGATGTGAACCGCTCTAAAGATCCGGAGGGTCTACGCTGCTTTTATTATTTAGTTCAGGATCTCAAATGTTTGGTATTCTCGCTTATTGGTTTGCATTTTAAGATCAAGCCAATATAAAAATTATATATTCACATATATACGTATTTAATATTAAATATATTTCTGAATTTTCGCACTAGAAATAATACAATTGAATTTGAAGATTTTTCGACTTAAATACAGAACAATTTTTTAGTATATTTTTCATTCGTATATCTTTCAAATGCTTCAATGGGTTTCCCTGTCCTAAAAAATTAGCAGTCAATTCATTATTTTCAATTTTGAATTTTAATCAGTCGAAAAACCATATTCACTGATTTATTTAAATGGCTGCGGTAAATATTCAACCAACTTAGGGTTGAATTTCGTATTTCGTTGGAATGCCCTCTTAGTAGGAAATCCAGCTATAAGGAAAATTACACACCAGCACTTAATATGTTGTCAAAATTGATAGTAAATAAAAACACCAGAAAAATATGTATAAAGATACGATTTGATAAACAACTTGTACATGGGATATAAGTATATGCTTTTAAGATATATAAATATATTTATATAAAATAATTTAGGCTAAAAACAAACTTCGCTCCCATTTTTAAAACGTCAAAAATGCGAAACTAAATTAAAAACTACTTAGACAAATAATTAAATACAATATAAAATCTATTTGAGCCACATTCTTTAAAGTCAAGGGATTTTATCCAAACATGTATATTTTATACAAAATTAGAGTGCAACAGTTGCGCCTGAAGCGAAACTAAAATCAAGAATACAATTAATTAGGCTACTACTTCAGTCTTTGGGGTCTGTTTACAGAGCATGTTACACTAAACATGCCAAAACACAATACATAACTATTTTACACATGATCTTAATCTAATGCAATGTCGTTAGACTAAAGAAAACTCTTGTAGAGTCGTATGCGCAGATCTCAGAGTCATAATTGCGGCTGATGGTGCAGTGACAGTGCTGCCGAGACACTAGTGGTCGGTCGCTCCAAATAATTGGGCACATCAGTTTTCATTTGTTGTTGCTGTGGTTGTGACAAGCCGTTCATGGTTTGCGTGAGTTGTACTGGAGCAGGTGATTGATTAAGATGCTGGTGTTGCTGTTGTTGTTGTTGTTGTTGTACAGGCGATGCTTGGGGCGCCGTATTATTTCCTGCCAAATGCAACGGTGTATGGTTGTTCGCACCGCCGGGACTAACTGCTTCTTTTATCGGACAGCCAATTGTAAGGCGTACATGCAGACCCGACTCTTTGATGAGATTCACAACATCGCCATGCGACATTCCCGCGATGTCGATGCGATTTACGGCAATAATGCGATCACCAACTTTTAATTCACCACAGCGATCCGCAGGGCTGCCGGGTATAAGTTTACCTGTCAGTGATGTAAAAGTTAGTCGTAGAAATTATAGAATGCAGCAGAAAACATTCAATCAATTACCTATTGTTGATCCGTAGTATTGATTCGATGATGAAATAATGACGAAGCCGAAGCCCTCAAGCTCGCTGCGACCCACAATAACATCGTATGGATAGCGACGCAGCATGGTTTGCGCTTGTGTCAAGTTACCGCGCACGCGTCGACGCAGTATCATTGTAACCTGGCCACGCAACGCTGATTCGCCCACAAGTGAAACCACTTTGTGGTGTGAGGAATTGACCTGGAAATGCATGTGTTAAAGGCCAATATCTATCAAATAATCGCCGGAAGGCTGGAAGTCTTACCACATTGATGCCGTCGATACTAAGTATCTCGTCGCCTGTTGCAATGCGGTGATCATTGTCTGCAGCGCCACCGGGCACAATGTGGCCCACTGTGACCTGTGAGCCTTCCTCCGTGCCGCCGACAATGCGGAAACCAAAGCCCAATGCCTGCCGCTCTAGCGTCACCTCGGTTAGCTCATACTGATCCGCATCCTCGGAGACGTCAAGCAGGCCAGCGATGCCAACTCCACCCCCATTACGTAATGTGCCGCTGGCATTCGCATGGCCCATTGCATGATTATAGCCAACCATATTATGAGTCACGCCTGGAGTCCAATTGGCTGCCGCTGTCTGTTGTGAAATACTGCTCACTGCAGGCGAGTGTTGTTGCTGCTGGATGTGTTGTTGTTGAGTCGCCTGGGGATGATGATGTGCCAAGCTGTGCGTATCTAGTGGAGAAAAGCCAACTCGTCGGCGATCTTGCAACAATTCATTGACACGTTTCTGCATGCGTTCGTTTTGTATGTGCGCAGCCTGCAATGTGCCACCACCAACACCGCCGGCAAGCGGAGAATACTGCTGCGCATGGGCAAGCGTATGCAGACCAGTGCCTGTAGCGCCAGCGGGGCTGAGTTGCGGCAATGCGCTCTGATTGTAGTAACCCACAGTCTGCATTTGCTGAGGTGATGCTTGTGCTACATGCGGCAACAATCGATACTTGTGCTGTTGCCGCAGATCCTGACACTCATAGCAAAAGCAAGATTCATGGTGCAACTGATGAGCCAAGCTGTTGCCGGCTGTGAGCATATTAGGTGCCGTGTTCGATGCATAAATGTGCTGCGTGGCACCAATGTTACCAGCACCACCACCAATATTTCCATGATGATTCAGTGGATGCATGCTGGGCGGCATGGTGGTCATGCCATAGATAGGATTATAGTTATTACCACCAACGCCGCTGCCGCCGCCACTGTGTTGACTCGCTGCGCTAACGTACTCCTGATTCTCGTAATTAGCCGTTGAACGTGTATAGTGGCCACCAGTGACCGCACTCCCTAGCGCATTCGTGTAGCCACCACCTGCACTGCCAGCAGCACTATCTGAGCCTGTTGAAGCAGGCGCCACACCAGCGCCACCTGTATCCCCTAGCGTCGCATCGGCCAGTCGTTCGCTAAGACGACTCATCAGCTTTGGATACGGATCCATATATGGTATATTATCAATCTCCTGCAGACTATTATTTGATTTGCCATCCACTTGCGACGTGCTCTCCGCCAGCGTGCGCTCCTCAACACCATTCGTCGAATTCCCTACAGCATCATTAAGCTCATTGTTAGGAGTCTTTACTCGCGTACGCCGTGTATCAACGAGCGGCGTCTTTGGTCGCATGGGCAACACCTCCTTCTGCTGTGTACTATACAAATCCGCTGTAGGCGTTTTACTGCGGAAAAGGCCACCTCCCGTAAGCGCTGCGGTACCACCAACGAAATTCTTACGTAACTTGGCCACATTGCTAAACCCACTGGTAGCACCTCCAGCGGCTTCCGTGGGCACCCGTTGTATCTTCACATTAGTGGGAGCGACCTGGCTGCATTCCTTTAGCACTTGCACCACCTCCAAGTGCGTTTTGGTGCGCACATTAATGTCGTTTATCTCGAGCAGCACATCACCCTCCTGCAGCTGATTGCAACAATTGCGATCCAGTATCTTTTTCACCTTCTGTCCGCCTGCTGAATCAGCTATGGTGAAACCAAAGCCCATGGGCCCCTTAACTATGGCAAAGGTGTGTATCTCGGGTTTTTTCATGAGTATAAACTGTGAAGCTCCACCATTTGTTGTGGCTTTCGTGTTGCCGGTACTGTCGCCGGAGATATCCAGAAAATTGTAATTGCCTTCCATATTGAGGTCCATCAACATTCGCTGTTGTTTTTCCGGTTCACTGGTGATGCCATCGACTGCGATAGTCGTGACAACCTCCGTATTGGGATCATTCGGATCAAATGGCAGCGGATAGCCACGACAAATCTCGAGTGTGGCTGCCTCTCCGGGTAGTATCGACTGAAAGATGTTCACCTGCAGGCAAAATCAATAAAATTGTCTTTTAGTATTACCACTCGCTGTCCAAAGCATTTCAACTACTTGTACTCACCATCTCGTGATGCGTAAAACCAAGAACACACGTATCGTTCACATAGACCAGCACATCGCCCGTCTGCAGCTGACCGTCAAGCCACGCAGGTCCATTCGGCACAATTGATTTGATCTGCAGGAATTCATCGACACCAATAGCTTCGCTATTGTTATCACCACCGACAATGGTGATGCCCAGACCACGCGCCGATTTTATTAACGTGGTGGTTATGCGTTCGCCTTGCAGCTCTGCGGGATTTCTTGTGAACTTATAGGGTAATAAGGTCTTGTCACTGATACTCAGACGCGCGTTGCTCGCCTGTAATGGCGGAGGTGGTGGCTGCATGGCGCGCTGCGAGATGTCTAAGGAGTTCGTTGATAGACCCCCATTGAGACCATGCATTGTTGCTGTTGTGGTAGTGTTCATCGTGGTTGGTGTCTTGGCGCGCTGCTGGTGGTGGTGATGTTGTTGCTGCAGATTTTCTTTCTGTTCGGCCGCACGTCGTTTCGCCTCGAGCACTGGATTCTCATACTGTGTTCGCCGATTGACATGATCTATGTAATATGTGCCATACAATGAATCTTGTATCTTTTCCCAACCATATGGCAATTCGTCTTCGCAACAGTCCTCAAGGGATTTCTTCTGAAACTTTGAGAGCCTTGGATCCAACCAATGTGAAGTACCCGTATTATGGCTGTTATAGAAGAAGTTTATACAAAACTCATAATTAGTCAAATAGATTTTATTTCATATTTTATTCTGCATTCTGCTGAACAATAAAACCTTTCTGAAGAAAACTGTGTGAGCTTTTATTTCTTTAGATAGCAAAAAATCGGTAACTTCCTGCATAAATCTTTGTTTATTCATTGAACTACCTGAATTTACTATTCCTAAACTTAAAGATAAAATAAATCCTTTACTTACTCTATAAAGTATAACTCTCCGCGTTCTGTATATGCTGTCTCCCATTTCGGCGGCAAGGGTCCCAAACCATCGCCGGGATCATCGTTTTCCAAATGTGCTCCATTTGAACCTCGGATAATGCCAATTTCGCTTCCAATGCTGCTTCCACCGCCATTGCCATTACCACCGACGCTCGCGCCGATATCACCATTATAATAATTCTGTAGAAGATTTTCTGAAACAACAAAAAATTAAAAATAAAATAATATAAAACCAAAATCAGCTTCCTACATTTTATATGTTAAAAAAATAAACTCAAAAAGCTCAAAGAGCATCAATGACAATAAATCGTGGTTACATGAATCTAACCACAAAACATATGAAAACCGCTTTTACTCGAATGAATTCCATAGCTAAACACACACAAATCCCCACCCCATGCTACAACTACAACTGTTGACTGCGACACCTGTTGACGGTCAAAATAGTTCCCACTCACCACATCTGGTTGTGCTTGGAAATGTGCAGCCATTCGTTAATAGGTGCTCGGCGTTCACTTGAGGTTCCCTTTGGCCTCCACAACTCGACACAGTGCACAATTTTCCAATCACATTAAACTGAGTGCAATCCCCAAAGACCCCAAGCAGACGAAACCAATTGGCCAATGCCGTGGCTCAGCACATTTGATGCGTTTTTTCAGTCGGCTTGTGTCGAATGAAGCGTTAAAAGCTGCATCGGCTTCGAGTCAGAGTGTTAGAGTGACGTGCAAATAGCTTTATTGGGCTAATGACCCACTTTTACATGAGTGCTTAGATTATTGTTTACACTTTAATATTCTCCGTTTTACTTTAACTATCTCTTCTGACTCTCCTTCGGTGTCTCCCTCTCTCCTAATTATATTTGGCTAGAACATAAATGTGCGAGAAAAAAATGACAATCAAAATAGAAAAGAAAAAAACCAGTTGCGGCGGCTTCATAATGATGACAAAAACTTCATATTGGTGACAACGTTGCGCTAGATGCTTAAACTCATATAGATTCTGTGATGTTTTAGAAAATTAAAACTGGCTAATCTGCAATCACAAGTTTACTACTTGGAAGAATATGCGACTGTGTTTTTCCTCGATTTCATTTAGAATGAGTTTCCAACTAAGTCTATAACCGACAAATAATATTTTATCTCTTCAACCTTCCCTTGGGTTGCATACATTAAATCATCAAAGTATCTATGAAGATCCCACATGATTTATGAAAACGCTCTCATAATTCGTTTGAATAACTAATGCCAGATCTCGCAAACCAATTCGATACTAATACATTCCAGATATTTATAAAATGGAGACCAAGCCAATACTTCACATAAAATAAAGCAAACAACACCTTTCTAATTTAAAATAAAGAAAAAGTCACCTTTTATACTTTTTATACAATTTTCTATAAATGTTGTGCTTATTCCAAAGCGTTAACCCTCTTTTTTGTATTGTCTTAATTGGCACATGCCCCATTTATTATATTTATTTTTGTGTAAGCGAGTACAACATATCTTCTTATTTTTATAGTTTAACAACAACTACAAGAACAATATGTGCGTACTCAGCTAATCGAATGATAATCTACCTGTCAGACAGTCAACCAAACAACCGACCGACACATGCACGACATAATCGTATACCCAACCCAGCCCAACCCAATTCAAAGCATCACGAAAAATGTATGCATGCGTGTATCCAGATACATACATAAATATACTTTAGATACTTTAATCTGAACAAAAATATTTGCATACAAAGATGAATATTTATATGAACTACTTAAATGAAGTGTCTCTCAATGGAATGTATGCCCATACACAAGTAAGCTCACACACCTACCTTTCTACATGTGTATGTGCAGTATGTGTACGTAACGATATACATACATACATATGTAGAATAATAGAACTGAAAAGCGAGATGATACGTTAGATTTTTGTTTGTATTGGTGACGATGCTACTACTTCTGCTGATTTTGATGTTGACGTTGACGGCATAGCCGCATCAACTTCAGCACATTTTATCAACATAGTGAAACAGTAAATACAGATACCCACTCTTATGTGTAAACAAAGTTGTTATTAACAAAAAAAAAAAAAAATAAACAAAACTATGTACTATATATACATATATATATATACATTCAAAAAAATAACTTCAGTAATAAAAACAAAATTAACAATTCTGTATTTTGACATTTTTTTTATTTATTTGCAGCCTTACTACAGCCAATCCGTACTTATCGGGTTACTACTGTATAAGTAATTCTCTTAAAACCTTCTACTTTATAATGGAGTTTTCGCTGTGCAGCCAATCATTGCGTGCCAAAGGAACGGCCTGCTCGAGGGCTAACCAAAGCCAGCATCATGAGCATCAGATATGTTGATAGTCGCATGTGTGCTGTTGTCGGGTAGCGTTTTTATTGAAGCGACATTCATGGAAGCAACCACAACAACAAAACTAACAACAAGCACAGCGCCACACGAAGTTTGATGACTGAGAGCTAAGGCTTTGCTCACAGTTGAAGTAACAAGCTGTTGCCTTGTTCCAGCTTTGTTTATTTACTTTTGATTTTTGTTTTTCTCGTGTACTTTATAGCGTAAAAATATTTAGCAATTACTTTATGTAGCGCATATACTACTCTCTATGCATATAAATACGCGTGTGTATATAAAACAGGCGTAACACAAAAAAAAAAGAAGTCCAACCATATTTCAGTGTACAGTATAGTAAAGTGTGAATGAACGAGTGAACTAATGAACGAATGAGCAACTGTAAGAGTGATGAAGGCTTAAACGTTGCACACCACGGAAGTCAGAAGACAGTTTTCCATAGCGTGTGTGTGTGTGAATTGTTTTCAGTCAGATGTATGTACTTAGTATCTAGCACAGTTTGCTTTCCGCTACACCATCGTCATCGTTGGAATTTGTTTTTGTTGTTGCTGCTATTATGCTTTTCTGCTAATTGTGTAAATATTTTGCCAGTAAAATAACACATTTGATTGCTTTATTAAGGTTGCTATGTATCTCTGTATCTCACTAAGCTTATAGAGCTAAACTAAGTAACTTCTCCGTGTATGCGCAGAATGCAAACGTTTGTTGTACACTGTATATAAAAAATATTGTACATATTTTACACACATATACATATGATATTTCATATCTTTTTATTTTTGTGTATGATAATAAATATTTGTTTGCCTGTTAGCAAATAACTTGCCTTAAGCCGTGTGGCAAAATTACGTGCCTATAGAAGTGTAAAATAATTCAAGAACTCAACATACACAGCAGAGAGAAGATTGTAAAAGGCAACATATAAAAAGAAGACTCCAGATCAACTGAAAGTTCAGCGATTAGCTACTGTACCTGCTAACTACTCGATACGAATGGTGAGTCAGTCCAACGAAAAGATTTCTATAGATTAGTACACTACCACAGCAGTGGCCAGCAGCCAACTCTGAGCTTGTAGAGTTTATAAACTGGTTATTCAAAACGCACCATCTAGTCTTTATGGCAATTGGAAGTTCCTGGCGATATAAAATAGAACCATGTAACGTGACAATTATTTCACGCTTTGGTTACAATTTAAACCGAACTTATTAACTACTAATGAACTGGGGAGAAGCCAGATTACCAATGCAAAACACGGTTCAATGTAGGCAACAATGTCAATAATCCAACTCAGCCTACAAAAAACAACTCGGAATAAGCAAACAAATCAATTAAGTCGTGCACGACAGCATAACACCAAAAGTGTGTATTTACTTTCGTGACCATTAGTTAAGCAGCTTTGCACGCATTGTGCGTGACAGAAGTCCAAGCACGAAATTTTCTGCCAACGTACAATATAAAAATTGCCATAATTAACATCATTTTTAACGCTAGTTGACACTCAACAATGATGACAACAACAACAATAACATTATTACAACAGAAGCAGCAGCAATAAAAAACCACAAATTTTATCTAGGAGATAAGCACGCGTGCCAGCACAAGTCAACTAAGTAATCAGCATAAGTAATTAGTTAATGGCATTTTAAACTCTTTTTATTCTTTCTTTTTTCTGTTTTTTAACTAATATATAAAATTATTGCCAACACGTTGCGCCGAGTCTGTGACGACTTGGCCTCTGCTGGCGCGGTCTCGGTCTCGGGCCACGACTTGCGTCGTGCCTTTAGCCTGGACGTCACATTGCGTTAAGGTTCGGTTTTTAATTATTTATTTACTTCTTTTTTTCATGCTGCCTGTTATTGAAATCGAGTGCGTCGTAGACTTGTAGTAACAACAATCGTTTTTTGTTTCTTTATTTTTTACGAGTCAACGAACCTAACGCGTCGCATTTGAACTCTGTTGTGAGCTGTGTATGAGCAATAGATTTTCCAGTATGCAGCGTTTTTATTGGTATTTTTATTATTAGCCTACAATCATGTCCATTTTGTTGTAAACAAATGGGCTTTTATTGTTTTCGAAATTATATTTTTAGGCCCTTTTTTCAATTAAAAGGGGAAATAATTGCGTGAAAGCATTTTTAATGGCATGTTGAATACGATTTGATTGGCTAACATTTGTGTCGGTGTTGGTATTTTCTCTTTGTTTTCCTTAAATTAAGCAAGAATTTATGCACACTCTGGAATGTTACGCTTCTGCTTATATATTTCTTTATGTTGAAGTTTAAGTACTTTTTTCATGGTATTGCACGCATATAAAACCCATATGACCTTTTTGCCTAATTTGGTAAACATAGAAAGACTTAGCTTATACATGCAAGTTAAATCAGCCCAATACTGTTCAACCTATTTTGTCCGCACCTCCATCTAAATCTGCATTGAGCATTCTTTAGATTTTCTGATAATTGCTGATAATCGCAACATGAGGGTTTTACTTAAAGTCAAGCGTTTCAAGTGGAAAAAAAAACAAATACGTTTAGTGAACCAAAATTCTCGCAAAATATCGTGATATAAAAAAAAATACACACATCACAATGAACTCTACGACAAACCAACACACGCTGATCATTTACGCCTCATGTCACAAGCAATTAGCGCAGAATCGTCACAGCAAACACACGCGTACATACGTACATAATGATGATGATGGGGTTGGTGCACATTCACCAATTTTTGCGGTGAGTCTGTGCCAAGCGGCAGCCAAGTGAGCTGCATAAGTCCGACAAGGGATACGAGTAAAGCTGCTGTGCCCACAAGAGAGTCTCGTGAGTTGAGTTAACTTAATTTATAACATGCAATGGAAACCAAGTTAACGAAGCAACAAAGCCACAGTCCAATTAGATGCAATCATTAAGCAAGAAAAAAAAATAACAGAATTAAGGAAAGCCAAGTGAAATTCATCGAACGACACAAAAAGTGACGTGCCGCGTAGAACAACGCAAGGAGGCAGTAAAATGCAACCAAAAGACGCAGACTCATAAGAATCAGTGAAGAAATCGCTTTGTGGGTGTGTGAGGTGCCAAAAGCAGCCGACTTGCCGCCTTACACTACTCATAGATGTAACATAAACCGATCTTGTATCTACTAAATAGTATGCAGCGCATTATTATGCACTTCATGCGTTTCACATTTCACATGCGGGCGGGCGCCGAATGCTGTTGATTCTACCTTTATTCTGTTCTTGCTTGCAGCTTGCTTTGTTGTTTGTTTGTGTGTGTATGCGTGTGTGTGTGTGAGTGTGAGTGTGTGTGTGGCAACTTCGCATCTTAAAGTTCTTTGACTCATGGCATGACAGCATTAATTGAATGGCACGAGCACTGCACGTATGTACATGAGTACGAATGTACACAGATGCATTTCAATTTTAATATGCATCTTCCTAGTCGCCTTATGTTGCAGTACTTTCTCGTTTCTCTGTTTTTTATATCTCGGCAATTGCTGCGCGACCATGCTGAATGCATGCTCATTCATAAGTGGCTACGTAGTGCTCCACCGTGGACTGTTCGCGTGGCCGCGTGAAGTGATTGTCGCCACTTCTAAGAAGCTTAAGCAGTCCACGGCTGGCCTTAGCCTGCGTGCTCGCTTTTATGCGAAATTATAGCGGAAACTGCAAGTTTTAATTAAGTTCCATTCCACAGTGCACTATGCACATTGCACACACCGGTACACGCCGATTGATATATTCTGTTTAATATATTCAAAGCTACCTTATGAGTTACGAAAAATAAAAAACAAATACTGCGATAGCAAGAAACACGTATGCAAACATTTTCGGCTGATGTGTACCACCATTTGAATGATTTAAATTGTTGTTTAATAACTCGATTCATTATTAAACTTAAATTTTAATCAGTTAATTGCTTACGCAATTGTCTGCTATTTGTACACAAAGCCAAGCATCTGAAGCAAGCACACCAACAAAGAATGCCAGCTAAATCCTGTATTGGCTTTGTTTGTTTCGTCAAAGACATGTGATTTGCCCAGTTTCTTCACTTCCATCTGACTTTGGCTTTGGCTTTCAAACACTCACTTACTCATTCAGCCACTCATTAGCAAAACTGATTCATTAAATGATTCATCATGATTTTCGTGTTCATGTTGATTTCGATTTACTACACAAACAAAGAAGAACTAAACAAACGTCGAGATGTGCCAGCCATGCCTGCGTGTACGCCTCGATTGAAATTTATTTCGTTTTGCTTTGTTTTGCTTTCATCGCAGGAATTCCAGTTAGTATTCGCATACTCAGACGGTTGTGATTCATACAGCCTGTAGTAGAGAAGCAACTCTAACCAGTTAAAGGTAAGAGCAAAGATTTGCTAGTAAATTTGTTTTTAAAAATGAATGATATTCCAAGGACCACTTGGGTTCTTCATTCTAACCTTAAGCTATACCGTACAGCTATTACTTTAATTAGATTCTTGATTAGGAAACAACAGCAAGGTTAAGGTTAAGCGGCTCCAATTTGCACAAAGGTGACATTGAGACAAGTTGCAGAAACCGAAATTAACACTTACACTTAACGCTGAATGACGGTATATTGTTACATAGTGTAAATCAATTTCAAATCAAACATGAATCAATGTAAGGCATTTCACTGGCAATCAATCGCACCCAATTTAAATGCACATGCACTTACGATTACTTCCGGTTGGCCTAAATTTGCAATATTTGAAATTTAATCAAAATAAGTAAGCTTAAGGCAAAAGTCAATCAAAACTAAATAATTTATTTACAGACATCAGCAAGATTGCCCATTAGGATGGTACAACCCAAATAAATACGCTGGGGCCCCGAACAGTGTGGTGACAGAGGGGCGGTTACACAAACTGTTATGTAATTCATTAAAAACCCAAATCAATTACATTTTTGTAAAATAAATTACATTCTTCAGAATATCTGCTTTTTTTTGTTAACACAAATTGCTGTGCGAGTATCTTTTAGTTTTTCTTCTTTTTTTTTTCTTTTTTTTTCTATATTGTTTCTAGTTTACTGATTTATTTGTAAGTATCTCGTGCCTCGTGCGAGTAAAAGTGAACAGAAACGGCTTCTACCAGTAACTTGTTCAGTTTGCTTTGCAGTTTCGCCAAAGCAATTAATCACTACAAGTTTTCCGACTTTATGCGTCGTAGGCGCAGTATGGATGCTGCCACCGCAGCAATTGAAGCCAAACATTTCAATTAGATCAAACAACTAAGAACAACGAAAACAAAAAAGACAAAACCAAATTCCAAACAGAGGCACTTGCTCCCACAAGCATCTTGCTGAGTATTGCTGGTCACTAGCTAATAATTAAATGAATTCCCGAAAATACGGAAAAAGTTGAAAACAAAACGAAAAATCAAAGTTTAAATAAGTTTTTTGCAACAATTAAGTACAGCACATGTTCTAGCATGCAACTTTCCTTTTGAGCAATTACTTTGATTTGGATATTTGTATTTTGGAAAAGCCAACCAAAACAAAAAACAAAAACAAAAAATTTTGAAAATGCACTAATAAAAATACAACAACGCAACATCGAAGTTCAATATTTTGTAACACTCGACACGAATTGTTATTATTTTTGTTCAGTTTTAGTTAAGCAGTTTATGGCAGCAATGAAAAAATTGTTAAAACCCAAACATAAAAAGCCTGCAGAAAGAGGATCGGGCGAGCTCGTTCCAATTGTTTATTTATGCGATCGAAAACAAAAATGAAAGAAGAAATTTTAAGCAAAAAAGTAAACAAAAACTGCAAGAAAACTAAAACGCAACATCTCGTACCATTGCTTGAGGGTCTTCCATTCTTAGGTTTACTTAAGCAGCGGCTAAACAGTAAATATTTCACTTTCACCGTTGCACTCATGTGCTCCCTAAACATGCTCGCATTTCAAATACCCTACAAGCAGCATTCTGCGGTACATTTTTTTCTTTCGCTTTCAAGCCTGACCCTCACTTAAGTGCCAAAGATTTGTTACTTTCAATGATTATTAGCATTTGAAAGATATTTAAGCATTTCAGTACCTTCTCAACTCAGATTTACTAACATCCGCATATCCCGGTGTCTTATACCATATGCAGCAACTGTCAACTGTCAAATATTTTAATTGTTAGCTATCAAGTCAATTATTTTACAGTCATTCGATGTCACATGACAGTGCAAACTAAAGTTTTGGGAATCTGCAATAGGTGTTTTTACCTAGCAATCAATTTTATCTTATCAATTTATCGACATAGCTCTTCACATTTGAATTTCCATAAATTATTTTTGTTAACCGGTTTTTGATTTGTCAGTTGTAATTTATTGGATAACACACCATCAGAACTACCTAGTTGCACATTTGTATGCAACCACAGCAACATCATCAGCTGAAGAAGAAGAAGATGAAAACAGGACAAGAAGTATTCGAACTGAGTCCTTTGACGGCTTACCTATACTTTTAAGACGCAATGCAAAAGCAGATATAAAACGACACCATCACCACTTAATGAACATTTCTAACATTAATCATTTAGCATCTCGTCCTTTCTTTACCTAAACGCGGTTCCATTGTTGTTTTCAGCATTTCCCAAATATTTTGTAATATGAACCTTTTGACAAATGTCACTTAATCCATTTGCACTCGTTTCTCACATTTACATATACAGTACATGTAGTAAGTATGCGCACAATGTCTCAGTTTGTCGGCAGCGTGCAGTAAGTGGTTCGTAGTAAAACCAGACGAAAGAAAAAGAAATAAATGTGAATGAATGAAGCACGCAGTTCGCATTCATGACACTAAACCACAAAAACTAAATGAGTTCATCGTTAATTAGATAAGTGCATATTTCTCACATGTATTGATACCCTACACAAAAAACGTTAATGTTATTGCCATTTTAGGTGCAGTATGTAACTGGTTGTATGGTGATTATCTTACTGTCGTTGACATAACACCTAACTGAACAACAACCAAAACAGGATTGGTCCGTGGATCCACTGATAAAAATTTGCAACAATACAGATCTCAGTATCGAAATGCTAAATTGTTCTTCGAGGCTAGACTCAATTGATAATGAGAAGCTCGAAAAATCAGAATTGAACACAACTGTTCATTAATTTGGGATTTTATTACCAAGTCCGGACGTTCTGAAGATACGCCCAACTACATACAGACATCAAATCCTATCAAGTGTCGACAGTGACATCATTTGAGTATTCGCCTACATTCCATAAAATTCAGTTTTGGTTTCATTTACACAACATGTTTCTTCAACACTAATGCACCCGCGTATTTCATAAGTGGAAAAAAAATAAAAACTGTATTCAAATTTTGTAAGCAAACAAAAAAATAACTTAAAAACGTAAAAGCATTTCAAAATATTTATGTAAAATAAATTGTTTTCGGAAGTTTTGCCAACAGTTTCGCGCTCGAGTTGAATTTTTTAGGTTTTCCATTGTTGACCAAGTTAAGCAGGCGTTCAATTTGGATAACACCAAAACACAAACAAACACTTGCCTCACTTAACAGTTAACAGACGGAGTTGACTCAGTTAACTGAATTGTAACGATGCGACTTCGTTGCTGTTTTTTAATTTATTTGAATTTTAATTAGCGTATTTTTTCGAATTCGAGCTTCTGTTTACCCTTTAGATTTTAGGAGTAGTTTGCTTTGAGCAGAGCAAAGTGTTTAACTTTGTTGTAGAGATTTTTAAATTAGATATTTTTTATTGCTAATTAAGTGACCAATTTGCCAAGCCTTTGTATTAATATTTGATTTATTTACTTGTTTGGCAACATTTTTATTGAAATCGTCTCCAAATTAACATATAAAATTACCTACACTTATTATGGGAGATAACTGCTTACCAGAACAAGAACAAAACAAAGAATTGGATCTCAGAAAATTACACAAACAATCCCAACTCAGAGAGAGTTTCTTGCATGCTCTCTAATTCAAACTACTCTTGAGCTAAACACATTTACTTGGCATTTAATTCAGTTACAATAGGCAGCAATCGCAACCTTTAACCTCAACCTTTAATCTCAACATAAACTATCTGAAGAACTGCTGCCTCCGTCATAATCACGTTTAGTGCATCGCAGCTGAACGCATTCCCAGACACAATTCAACGATAATAGTGAAAATTTCACATTTGCCAGAATCGGAAACATTTTGGCAAATGAACAAAGCGAAGCTATGTTATTATTTGCATTTGCGGTTCGAATGAAATCGAGAGTACGGGAGAGTCTCCGCGACTCAATCGACGCACCAATATAGGGCACAAAAGCAACCAATGCACAAAAGTTGCTATGCCACAGATTTCAGTGACTGCTATTGCGTACTCTACCTAATATTCGCAAAAAAAAAGAAACAAAAAAAAAGAGGAACAAATTCAAATTACAAAGTGATTTCCTGCAACAAGAAATTTCCGCTCTGAATGATACAAAATGCGCGCTGCATTAGGCACGATGGGACCAAGACAGAGATTACGGCAACGGAGTGGGAGTGGAACGCACCTCAGCAAAAAGCATTGTTTATAATTGTATTGAACTTACCTTTGCTGCCTTTAAGAATGCTGCTGGGATTGCGCGTGGTAGCAGCAGCAGCACCACCACCACCACCAACAACAATATTGCCGCCATTGTGATCGTGATGCATGCCATTGCTAAAGTTCATTGTGTTGTTGTGGTTGTTGTTATTATTGTTATTTGTTGCCGATGACATTTGGCTATTGATCGACGAAGCGCCACCCAAGGAAGCAACATCCTCACGCGAGGCATGCAGCTGTTGTAATGCTGCTGTTGGTGCTGCTGCTGGAGTTCCTGGGAGCGGCGGGGGCGGCGTAACTAAAGTGCACTTCTTTAGCACACTTGTCGTTGTCGAAATGCCAACAATGCTGCCACCTGTGGTTGTTGTTTTTGATGCAGCCACAGCTGCAGTATTCTCTGACTTATGCAACATAGACGTAACATTACCGTTACCAATGCTATTGCTACCGGTCATGATGCTGCTGCCGCCGCCACCGATATTGGCGTTGCAATGTGTGCTGCTACTGTTACCATTGTCGGTATTGTTTTTGTTGTTATTTCCGTTGGCAAGGTTAGAATTTAAATTCGAATTTCCGTTATATGTTGCTAAACTTGTTGCTGATGTCGCTGTTGTTATTGTGGTTGCTGCAACAGGATATTGGTGCGCCGCTAGCAACGGCGACTGCGACGTTGCATGTGGATAATAATGATTGTTAAATTGCTGCTGCTGGTGCTGCTGTTGTTGGTGTTGCTGATGCCGGTGCTGCTTCTGTTGCTGTTGTTGCAGCAGATAATCGTTGTTGGCATTATTCACTGCTGCTGCCGTTGCCGTTCCAGCCGTTGTTGTTGTCGTTGATGTGCCCGACGCTGGCGATGCTGTTGCTTCTAAGTTTGTAATTGTAGTCGTCATTGCTTTTGTTGTTGCTAGTATTGGCATTGCTTTATAGTTTTGGTTGTAGTTAAAATTTTTTTCCTTCTTCTTTTACAATTTTAAGACTTTTTTTCTATTTTTTAGTCGTTGCACACTTTTAAGAAAGTTAAGTTTTGTTCACTTTTTCGCATTTTGTTTGCATTTTTTCTTACTATGTTTTTTTGATATTTCGC
This sequence comes from Stegana nigrithorax, assembly GCA_037044495.1. Lineage (NCBI taxonomy): Eukaryota > Metazoa > Arthropoda > Insecta > Diptera > Drosophilidae > Stegana > Stegana nigrithorax. Next base: position 257,073 of record JBAMBQ010000159.1, on the reverse strand, counting down.
TAGTTAATGCATTTTTTTTAAATTTTCGTCATCCCTCGTTTTAAATAAAGCATTTGCATTTTTGCGCAAGTTTCATTTTAATTATTTAATTATTATTTTAATTCAGTTGTGCTGATTGTTTTTAAGGTTAAAATACGTCGCTATGGTTGTTTATAAATTACTTCAACTGCTGCGCTTGGCTCTTTTTAATGTATGGAATGTTTTGTTGCTTTCCTTCTTTGTTTGTTTTGTTTTGTGTTTTATTTAAATAGTAATAATTTATTAATGCATATTCATCACTTCTGCCATTGAATTAATCACAACTTTTTTAACTGCATCACAATAATTGAGCAAACCTGCAAAAATAAAAAGAAAACCAATAAAATAAACTTGAATTTAAACAAGTTTTTAAAAAAAATTTACTAATTAAGATGTGCAAGCAATCATCTGAACTCGTAACTCGGCTCAAATACAGAAGATATCTGAAAAAATAGTATGTGTATGCTTTTTCTCATAGACGACAGCCATAATACAATGGATCACAAGAGATAACGCCCGACTTAGTTAGAAAACAAATATCACAGTTTGTTACAATAAATTTGATGGAACTCTCACATAATGCCCACCTAACGTTTTCAGAAATTTAAAAACTTTAGGCAAAATAGTTGAACCACTCTCTCGCGCATGGTTAAGTAGACTGTGATGACTCCACTCTGCCAGGGCGAAGCCAAATCTACCAAGTGACTCAAAACGCCAACATTGCAGAAAGTTAATTAAAACGCAAAATTAAGTTTAAATCAAAGGCATACAACATATATAACAACCCGACTATGCCATAGCTTTAATAAAAATTCCAGGCTTAGAGCGTGCGAATGCCCAGAGTTGCGCTTGCAATGTCACTGCTAATTGAGTAAACGAAGAAGCAAAAAGAAAAACATCGTGGCATGGCATACCTAAGCGAAGCTAAGCTAAGCTTAGCCTTGAGCCACACAACTCTATACAAGAGAACAATCAAACTGATCAGTCAGCTCTCTATCGTAAGAGCCGACCACATTATGAACGCCATAGAGATGAATGGCTGCCAAAGCGGCTGGATGGGCAGTCGGGCAGATGGACGTGCGTATTATGTTTGCTATTTACTAACAATTGTCAAACATCAGGTGGCTAATATAGTATCTACCATAAGTACTAGGCTGTTGTTGTTATTGTTGTTGTTGCTTTGCTTGTTTATTATTTAGTTTTTTGCTTGTTTGTTTTTTTATTTCTTTTTTTTCAGTTTTTGCATTATTTAGTTTGCTTTTTCTTCTTACAACAATAATTTATTTTTGCTGTTTTTTTATTTATTTTAGTCTGCCACAAACAGTAATTACAGTTAAATTCCACTTATGAACAGTGAAATTTCTCACGTCAACAAAAACTGCCAACCATACCCACCGCCCCTGCGCTCTCAATGCAGTCAACAGTCGTAAATCCTCTTTTGTGACAACTATTAAAAAAAAAAAAGAAAAAAAGAAAAGGGTTATACCAATGTCCATGGGGCGTCGTCGCCAACTTTCTTTTTGTGAAAACTCGCGAAAAAAAAAATAGTTTTTTTCTTTTTGTTTAGTTTCGCTTTTCTTTGGTTGTTTTACTGAATCCGTTTTCTTACACATTTCAAAGTATTAAGCAGGCAGATATGTTAAAGACATGTATAACCACTTTTTTATTAGACTTATTAAAATATTTCAGACGAAAATGCGCGTGCTGCAATTCGCCAAGTGGCTTCTTTTCATTTACATTATTGCCAAGTTTTCAGCTTTTTTGGCGTTCGTGTCAATTAAAATTTTCGCGGAGCTGTCAGTTGCATGTGCTGATTTTTACACATTTGCGCAGAATCTCCGACAGGGGTTTACTTTATTTTCTTATCTGCAATTAAATAACAGTTGTAAAGTTAGCCCATAAACACCTGTCCCACTCCCTGTCCCTGTGCCTGTGAATGGCTCTGCAAATTGGATACACTTGTCTGCCAAATCATCTAAACTTAAAATATACCAAGCATTGCGAGAAATCAAAACGGAACACCTGCAAATGAGAAAATTCAGAGACTACACTCGAAGACAAACCGTGCAAAGTGTGCTTCCTCAACACAAAAATGGAACAGTTGACTCATGCTGCAGCAAAACACGTTAAGATACAACAAAAATTACAATAAAAGCAGCCATCGCAACAGCAACAACAAATCAACTAAAAAGAACTGTGCGAAACATAAGGTAACCACAACAAAAAAACGTTTAATTCTTCAACCGAATAATTCTAGCCATAAAAGAAAAACAATAGTGAAAAAAACTAAAAAAAAAAACAAAAATAAATGATGAAGAAAAAAAAACAAGTTACGCCGCAAGGGAACTTTTCAAAAACAATCAAAAGCGGTAAAGAGGAAGAATAATAAACAACAACAACAATAACAGCGAAAACAAGTTTCCAAGCCAAGCCAAACCAGAACTGAACAGACCCGACCAGTCGCACATTGTTTGTGCTGCCAGCTAAAATGAAACGATAGGCGAAACCAACAAACAAACCCCGAACCCAAAGACGGTCGACGACTCAACGATAAAATACACGACATTTTAAAGTGACAACGCAGGAAAAACTTGTGAAAAATTGAGATTTTTTTTTGGTTATGCGTTTTCTTTTCATCATACCAACTTTATAATAAAAAAAGGTAACAAGATATTTAACATTACTTTTCTAAACAATTGCACAAATTTGGTAGTCACTGCAAATAAAGTAGCGCAAGTCCTGCAATTGTACGGACAGGCAGGCAGACAGACAAATCTTTGAACCTAGCAAACAACGCGCAGGACTAAAGTACGCGGGAGCTGTTGCTGAGTTGATACGACATAAAGCACGATAATAAACAAACCACAAATGCAACAGCAAAAGAAAGAAAAGAATACAGCCATACTGGCCATGCTGTTTGGAAGCAAGTAAGCGAGCAAGCGACAGTGAGCCAAAGTCGTCGCTTGGTTACGGTCAAATGCGGCACGCTCGCGTGGTTTCAGCGCCTGTTACGAACCACCTGTCGCACTTTTTGCGTTAAGCGGCAACAATAAAATGTAGAAAACAAAAAAACGGAGCCGTAAGACGAAACAAGTTGGCAGCAGTAATAAAAATTGTGCGCGCGCAAAAAACACAGCGACATCTTGTCGACAAAAACTTGCTATGGCGCAAGTTCCAGCCCGAGATACAGACGGACAGACAGGTGCGCTGTGTGCAATAGCAAAAGCCAAAAGCCTTTGGCAAAAGAAGTCTGTGCGCAAGCGTGCCGTGGCAGCAGCAAAAGTGGTTGCACAAGTCTCTGAAGTCGCTTTTCACTTATTGGGTGAAATTTGTCAACGCTTTGAATTTCGAACTTTTGAGGTCGTTATGGCGCTCATACCCATATAGTGATGGAGGAAAATCGCATTAAACAAAAAACCATAACCTTAACAACGATATAGAGAAAGAGAGCTAGAATCTGGTTTTTGGCCAAGGCGGGCATTGTTAAATTTTCAATTTGCAGGCTATGGCGGTTGCAAATATGCCTAATAGTTTCAGTGGCTAAGAAAGTGTCAGGCTGAGGATAGACAAACACCTATTTCTTCAACAGCTGTAATTATTTGAAAAGACGAAAACGAAGGGGAACCACTGTCGGCTGTGGCAGGTGAGCAGAAAGGCCACTAGGGAAGACTGTAAATAAGAAAGCAGTTAATAATAAACACATCCACATACTTGACAGAATATTTGTCTTAGCTCAACCAACTAATCCTTTTGTCTACAGTCAATATGCAGTAAAAACTATGGTCTGACAGTTGAACTGCAGCCTTTATTAACCAATTATTATATGAACATCTACCATGACAAAAAATTATCCTTTTTTTACTTAAGATTTAGCTTAATATAAACCTCCGAGCAACGCATTGGCGCACACATAATTTCACAGCAATAAAAACTTGCAGCTATTAAAATCGCCATAAATCAATGGAGTTTTGTTTTTGATTTTGATAAATTATATTTTTATCGACTAAGCCACTTTCATTATTCACACCTTTTTTTAAGACTTCAGCGCAGCTTTGTAATTATAATTCCAAGAAAACGAATTTTCACTGCCAGGAGGAGAGATTGATCCGATCAACACCGAACCGCGCTAAACTACGAGCGCAGATCTACACTTTCCATTTTCACCATTACAAAAACAAATAAACAAAACCTGCAACTTTTTGTTGCAACAACATGCGCAAACAAAATGAATATTGAAAACGCGTTTTGCCAAATCGCGACACAAATCCAAAGCCGCTTTGTGTTTTCGTATACTATTAATTTATTATTGTTATTTTTTTTTTTAGTTAATTATATCGTCGGCAATGTTAATGAAGCTGGTGTTGCCGATAATGATGAAAATTGTGACTATTTCAAATTTTTACAAGATCGATTTTTTTTTCTTGACCACCAAAACAACTTTACAATACGAAGTCGCAAACCCGATGGCTCACTTCGTTATTACGAACGTAGTAAACAACAACGGCCATAACAAAAACAACAATTGCGACGTTCGTATTGACGATAATGAAGTTCAATTAATGATGAGCAGTTACACCTGCGCTTTAGTCGTGTCAAACAGTTTTTTCTTGTCTTTGGTCTAGTGTTTAATAAATTGCGTTGTTTTGTTTCTGTTGTTTGATTATATGTGAGTATGTGTTTGACGCTTTTATTAACATTTTAAAAATCAAGCTGGTTAATTTTTAAAAACGACGGTAATCTTTTTTCTTTTTATATCTTGTAATTTTTTTCAAGCGCAATGGCATGTAACCTCAACGCGTCGACGTTTGAAAAACGACTGAGTAGCAAAAATTCGTTAAGACGCCATATTGGATTCAAGAGAGTTCGACTCAAACTTGAACGGTCACAACTAGTTCGAAGTTCGATGCAAACACAATTTATTTCAGTTATTAATGGTCCACCACGTCCGATGGTCCTGGGAGAAAGTTCGCTTCGCTCACTTTATATGCGCTGGCGCGGGCCCGGTCAATTCTAGCGAGTTCAATATGAGCCGTTGAGGTTGAGTCGTTGAATATTTAAAATGAACAGTTTATTACAATTTTGTAAAGGTAAGAAATCAATTTCCACATAAGATGGAATAATAAACCTACATTACTTAAACACAAGAAACAAACACACCCAAGGAGCGTGAGCTAAACATAGTTACGACGGGGTTTTTTGCTTTTCTGCGCGTTGGACATATTAGTATTAAATATTAATCTTACATTAAGTAAAGTTGCTTGAAATCATTGTACATTTTAAATAAAGGGTCAAATAAAAATAATGTGAAAATAAAAACATATGGCAACAACAGGCCTAACAAAAGGAAAATTTCATCAAATATTATATAATTATACTCAAAAGCTTTGAGCCAACCTTCAAAATTTAGAAGATATACTGAAATACTGTCAGTACGACAAACTACGCAATCAATTCCGTCACGAAGAATATCCTTAAGGGCGATCTCTCTGAGTTGGATGATTCTCATGATATTGTCGATTGCTTACTAAGCAGACAAAGTTGCAACGTCGTGAAATGCCACTTACTCTAGAGAATAGAAATAAACTGTTCAAAAAAGAATAGAATAAGAATAGCGTTTTGAGGGTTGTGAGTGCGTTTATTTGTCTGTGTTAGTTAGTTAAACTAACACTGCTGCATAACAGCTATCAGCTGTTGAGTTACTGATGCCAAATTGTATTGTAGTACACACATATGATGTAACTGTTTATATATTTAGTAATTTATGTGCATTTTCATAGTTTAATTCTAACTTTAAAAGTCCAAATTCGTTGTCCGGGACGTGCCACAATCGAAATTTTACGTTGTTCACCACTGATCCACTGGAATAAAGTTTGCAAAGCACGAAATGAATCTATCTCACTCTCACAATTGATGAATTCAACGTGGACGAGTAATATTTTTTCGTGCGGCACTACAGTTCTCATTTGAAATATTTTAAAATAGCGTAAAATTGGTTTTAAAGGTGCTTATAATAGTTTACACGATAAGCGTGGATTATCAATATATAACCTGCCAATTGTTAAAAAGGCAAAGACGCTTTTAAAGCATTACTATTGTCTTTGGAAACAACAATCACTAAAATTTCACGCGATAAATGTATATAAAAAAAATATTAATCATTTGAATATTACTTCTCTTTCCTTAAGTTAATTGCAGAAATTCTTGCAATTATTGTTAAATTGCATATTTGTATACACGCAGCAACACCTTTCGCCGCGCTCACAAGAACAACAATTATAGTAATTTTTTGAACTGATGCGCACATCTACACAATTTTTCTATGCTTCAATTTTATATAAAAAGGCACTTATTCGCTTATCAACTATATTAAGGCACTTATGACTAAACTGTCCGAGTCGTAATTAATTAAAATATTACAAACAAATATTGCAATTGCTACACAAATGCGTCGTTTTTAGTTTCAAAAGCCGACTGATTGATGTAGCGAACGGCTTTGCTATAACAAGCCAGTAATTAATATGCGGATTGCCATATGGACTAATAACGGCTTCGAACAAGCCGGGTTTTTGAATTTCGATTTTGTAAAATTCTGTCAAATTCGCGAAATCGCAAAGGAGCACCTGAGGGTGTTGTCGAAATTTCTCTAACTATTAGGAATTATTCATTAATGGATGAAAATGAATTGTGTGAAAACAAAACGCTTCGCTATCTTAAAAATTTCTTAACGTGTTAAAAATCAGTTACAGAAGAGAGAAAATTTTCATAGATATATTCAACTCAAAAAAAAGTGGAAACAAATCAGATCCTATCTACCTACTTAAATTTTTTGCCAAAAAATTTTAGGTTTTCTTAAGTCTACCAAAAAACTACAATAGGAAAGCTAATTATTTTGACTGAAACCTACAATAAAAAACGGAACTATTTTTTCCACTTTTATTACAAATTTCGCAGACTTTTTCACTGAAAATTTTTCAAAGATAGATCTGAAAATATAAAAGTTTTATACATTTACTGATTTTGTATTAAAGAGCCTTGCGGTTTTTTCGTTTTCTCTGTGGCTTGAATTTCATTCTTAACCACGCTAGCAACATCATAAATGTCGGTTTGGCTCTATTACAACAATAATGATCAAATTAAAAATGGTGCATTTGACACAATCGTTAAAACGTGTAAAAAAAAAATTAAATAATCTAAACCAAATGTAAATATAAATGAGAAGAGCACTGTCGTACCATTAATTGATTAAGGTAGAACTCATAGTTTACATGTCCTGATAGTGGATCAATCGCCACTGGCCACATTTCATCCATTTCTTCCTGAGTAAAAGGCTCACCCTCTTCCATCATCAGTTTACCGAAATACTCACGGTCAACATAACCCCGGTTCTCGGGATCCAGTGTTTTGAATGCGTCCAGGAGTTTTTCGGGTGCAGCTGGTTCCATTCTGTTTAACCAATTATGAATTATTGAGGTTTTTAACAAAAGTTAATGTATGTGCCAACTACTTGCGTTCCATGAGCAGTTGTGTCACATAGCCCAAGAATTTCGAGAGATGTATCTCGCCAGTGGGTTCTTCACTCTCCGTAGCAGCAATCACCTAAATTTTAATTGTATAATGAAATCATCATAAACGAATCTATGACCTGTAGTTTGTGATGAAAACTGCCTTACCTCGTTGACCTCCTCTTCTGATGGCACGCAGCCCAGAAATCGCAAAACGGTGCCGACCTCGCGCACATCGATGAATTTATCTCCATGAACATCAAAAATACAGAAAGCATCCGAGATGCGTTTCTCAAGTTCGTTGCTTAGTGGTACTGGAACAATTCATTGAATTTATAACTGCAAAAATAATAAATACAATAGCTCTTAGTAGCTTAAGTACCGCCAATCTCCATTTTAAATCCCAAAATTAGTGCAACTTGTAATTTTTTGTTTTAATAATTTTGTTAATACGAAATTTTTAGAGTTTTTGGGTTTGTACTTGTTAATTTTTCCAATTAAATAAACATTTATGACTAATTTATTTGATTGATTTATCTAACTGTATTTATAAGATCAAACGTTTTTATTTGAAATGAGCTGCCCGGGCAACTGTTTATACATGTTAAGTTAAGAAAACAAGTTTCGCTACTTTGAATAATTAACATTTCCATGGTAACGAGTAAAAGTTGAATTTACATAAATATTAAACTTTATATCTCTTAAGGTAGATATATTAAATTTGTATATTTTGTTTAGTGTTTTCCATGCTTACTAGTTTTTTAATAGATGGTAATTAAAATTGTGGTTATCCACGGCTGTTATTTAAAACATGCGTATTTGAATTCCACATGATTTTGTTATCGGCACATTAGGGGTATTCCAGCTGATCGCAAAAATTTTAAAAGAGATATACCGGACAAAACTGGACAGAAGAAGAAGTAGCAAAAATATTACATGTTTTTATTTTTTGTGAATATTTTGCTATTGTTAGAGTAGATTGCCATAAATGATGCACAAAAATCCAAAAAGGTCGTTCACAATTGAAGACAAATATATGTTCGTGCACAAATGCTCGACACTGTGAATAACCTTATTTAATTTTCAGTTACCTGATTTTGTTTTGAATTCAATTTGAAAATAACACACAAATCAGCCAATTTTTTGAAGGTACTAACAGAGTTGTAAAAAAAGGTAGAAAGAAGGAGTTACATGATTGTTAATAACCGAAATAAAAGCACAGCTCTCAATTCCACATGTGTTGCAAAGTATATTGTGAACGGTCGACATTTTAACTTGTGTATGCAGTTGCTCAAATTTAATTTTGTACACCCTTTTAAAAAAAAATTTATTATTATAACTGTTCCAGGCAAGCCACCACAAAAAGAAAATATTGCTTCCATGTTGTTGAAAGCAAATAGAGTTTGCAGAGCACGGAAACCGTTCTTTCTCATTCTTGCAGAAGCTTTTAAGCATGATGCTTATATAGTGCTTTCTTCTCACACATTGATACGTTGAATTATATTGTCAGTTATTAAAAAAACCACGTCAGCAGTGGCCAGTACAACAACGACACGTCAGCGAAATATCTGGAAAACCTCTGTGCGCAGTTCGAATTTCAATTCGATAAAGAGATATTGCGTGAGAAAATTTGTAAGAACGCAATGAAGAAAAGCAAATTCGCGAAATTAAAGCAAGTGAACAAAGCCTCAGCTCAGGTTGCAACGGTTTGACTGACTATTAGGCAGTCAACATTGGTGGATAACAGAAAGTAGATAGATAAAAATTACAAAACAGATAAAATGCGATTTTAACCCAAATTGATATTTCTACAAGAATTATCGCAATTAAGAATAAAACCAATTTGCAAAAACGTAAATACTAAATACAAAATGTCAACTGCATCAAAAGTTTTCGTAACTGTGCCCAAGTATGTGGCAATAACAACCAATAATTCTGGACTGGCGAAAATACGGCCTGCGCCTACAGCAGCGCCCAGCGGAGCACGCTCACCAGCATATAGCTCCGGCTATACTAGCAACGATGAAACCATCATTTCGGCAGCTCCGAAGGCTAAAAAACGCCGCTTGGATCATCTAACTTGGGAGGAGAAAGTGCAGCGCAAGTAAGTTAATCTTAGTTCAATTTATCTAACATTTGCTGACAATCTTCTTTCCGTTAATACCGTTAACGTTAATAGAAAACTCAAGAACCGCGTTGCCGCACAAACTTCACGCGACCGCAAGAAGGCACGCATGGAGGAAATGGATTACGAGATCAAGGACCTTACCGATAAAACGGAACTTTTGCAAAATAAGTGCGAAAGCTTACAAGCCATCAATGACTCACTTCTCGCCAAAAATCACAAACTCGACATGGAATTGGAATCGTTGCGTCAGGAACTTAGCGAAATAAAAGCAAACCAACAAAAGCAGCAGCCAACAACGGCAGTCGCAGCTCAGCCAACTGGACAGTCTTGTGCTGGCTGTGCGTCCATACTCACTGGATCAGCAGTATCCAATACTGACCCTCAGCAGCAGGGTACACAAATGGACACACAGTCAACACAAGAAAAGCAACAGTTGAAAAAGAGCCAATCACAAGCCTCACTCTGGAGGATTGTAGCGCTTTGCCTACTCTACAAGACATGCTGCTCATCGACCAAGTCGATGACGAAGAATTCGATGCTAAACGCCTCGAAGAATTGGCCGAGAGTCTGCTCGCAGATATCACAGCAGACATGGAAGCTAGCACTGGAACGTGCAATGAAACTGCTGCCCAAACTGCAGGCAACGCAGAGCGATTGCCTAGATCAGTGGTGGGGTCCACAGCAGAGTGCATGGAATCCTGCAGAAATAAAAATGATGGCCTAAATGTTATTAAACTTGATGACAGTGAAATGTTTACAGTACAAGACACAAATGAAAATTGTGCTCTAAACGTACATGGAAACGCGTTACAAGCGGAAGCGATTACAATGCCAATCACAACAACTACACAACAAACCACCACACCCGATACGGTATATGGTACATACGATGCTAAAACCAATTCAATAACGATAGTCATGGACGGCGATGCTGTGCCCGTGAACGAGGCCGTCGAAGAAATTTATTGTGACGGCGCGTCACGAGCTGAAGCGGAGCAAACCATCAGGTGTCCAACGCCGGCGGTGTCACCTTCGCAGGTCTATCTAAACGTTGTCAATGACGATGATGATGATGATAACGAATTACAAGCTGATCTGCTTAACTTCGACCCAATTGCCAAGTTTCTCTGCCCTCGTCGTAAATTAATTTCGCCACTGGCCAAGTCACCGACGCTTTCATTACATTCGGCCACATCCGATCATGGCTATGAATCAATCATGGGCTCGCCCACAGCAACAGTTACGTCACATTTCGATCAGAGTTTGCTGGATGTTATGTCGGCAGCACCGTCTACGTTAAATACGGAAGACGACGATTTCGCCTGGCAGAGCAGCATCAATGAACTATTTCCCAGTTTAATTTGAATTTGTTTTTTGCCTCTCGCATTTCATTCAAATACTTGCAATTTTTCAAATTGAAAGATGCGCCTAATGTTAGTTGGATCCATTTATAGTGTTACGCAAGCTTGGCCGGCCGCCAAAATAACTCTCTAATATCTATAGATTAAGCCGTATGATAAGTTGTTGTAAATGTTTAAGTTATTTACTATAAAGGCTTTACCCATTCGTTACTTGAAAAGTTCTTAGCTATGTAAGTGCTTAGTGCTCTAGAAGTTTCCATGTATATTTAGCGCTTGATGAACCATTTTATATTGTATTTTAAATATTTTAATGTGCTCAAAGAATACAAAAAAAAAAAAGGTTTGCATTCAAAATATAACCATGAATAACCCCAGTTAAAAAAATAAAGCGTATTTTGTTTGTTTTTGGTATGATGTAATGTGGTTTGGGTATTGTGATTTAAATTGTTCTGCTACGTTTCAGAAGGAACTGATGGTTTAACCGTCACACCATTAAAAAAATGAAAAAGGAAAACCAATACCCGCTGCCATTAATCAAGCAACACGGAAATTGCTCAATTTTAAATTTAAAGGTAATTTTCTATATTTATGCATATTTACATGTAAAGTTAACACAAATGTTTTAATGTGTAATTAAAATCTATATAGCGTGTATGCATGTAATTACGAATATTACAAAATAATTATGCTTACATATAATTGTAGTTTTGAAAATTGTTGACCATCCGTAGCAAACCTTACATGGATTCCACTTTTGTGTCTTAATTTGGTCGATTTTTTTCCTATTCATTAAAACTAAATGCTTAAAATCAAGATGAAAAAATTAAATAAAATGCAACTAAAAGATCAGAACAGTTTAAAATCGTGAAGGGAGCATAGAAATGCAGCAACCACTGCAAGGGAGTTAAGCCTAAAAGTTGAAATTATACTTCGCCAAATTGCGCTTAAGCGTATTTTTTGCTTCTTGTTTATCTATTGTCAAAGGGTAAATTAACTTGCGACCTAAACGTAACCTACATTTGTTATCAGATTTCGAACGGTGGGACGATGCACTGCGTTATAGTTTGTGGCGTTACTTTGTTTTGAAAAACTAGAACTGGAAAACTAGAAAGTCGCTCATACATATTTTCTTGATTTCTTAATAGATTTTGGGTATTATATAATTCGGAACTCGTGCGGAGTAACGCACCCACGCTGAATGATAACGGTTGATATTGCGTTTTTGCGCGCGTAAAGCACGATGCAGGATGAGCACTACAATCAGCAGCAATGAGATCACGGGTGGCCAGACGAAACGCAAGAACAGTGGCACGCCAAGTCCAACCAAAGCGATAATATCGCCCAAATAGTTTGGATTACGCAAGTGACCCCAAAGTCCACTCAATAGGAGACGACTGCTCTGATAGGTGTGTATGGTGTCAATGTTGGCAAATAAGGAATTCAAAGGATTCAAGCGATATTTGTACTTATACGCGCAGCTATAGCGTTTAATTCCTAAACCAAGCATTAGCAAAATGCCGCCAACGTAAAACGAGAAAACACAGGTGATGGGCACACGGTGATCGTAGAAGTACTTGGCCACCGAGCTGAGCAGAAACGGTGTGGCAGCATAACGCAACAAAAGTAAGCAACCAAAGCCCTCGTGCTGCAGCTCGAACGACGAAGCCAAATGATGTTCAAAGATGATGGCATCCGCAATGTAAAGCAACAACATGCAAGCGCTAAATAATGTTGCTGGTTCGTAGTCGATATTTTTCATCGCGAAGACGAAAAGATCCGGAAAAGTATCCAATGACAAAGGCGCGGGTAGTTCGCTCTTTAGTTGCATCGTTTTGTATATAAAACAACTGGCAAAAATTGAAGTACTCACAAGCGATGTACGATAAAAGACCTGTTTGAAGTCTATTAGACCCAACCATTTAGGATTCAACTGACGACCAAGTGCATAGTCAACAATGAATATTCCGGATTTACCATACTCATTGAACAACGGTTGACGCAGCATGTTATACTTGACGTTGTCCACCCAGTAGTAGCACCAGAGTGATACAGTAAAAGCATTCAGCAAACTATAAATGCAGAAGCGCAAATAATGCTTCACGATAAAGTTGACCACCGGATAGCCGAGGTACTCGCCAATGCCGCTAGCTAATACAAGGACTAAATTAATAGCCAGCGAGTTGAAAGTATAAGTCTCACGTGTGAGATGTACACGGCGACCAGGCAGCAAAGCTGTTAGCGCAAACACGCTCAGCTGATAGACCAAATACGCACTTACAACTTCCGGCTTGAAGATCTGCTGAGTCACGTACTTAACATCAGCCAGGATAGCAAAGTTAAATGGTTTGAAAGCACATGCGTTCTTTATGCCGACGCAGCTCCATTGCAGGTAATAAATTAATACGGGCACGATAAGCAGCAATAACGAAGCGCCCACCCAACCACCAAATTCACGAGGCACCGGTAACTTACGACAGGAACTGGTGGTTGTAACTGCTGGCGACATAAGCGTTGCATTGAAGCTACGAAACTCTGACTCCCTTTCCTCCTCACTTTCGTCTACTTCGTCTAAGTCAGAGTGTGTTGCCTTGGACGATTTATCATCTTCGTAAACAGACCGCGAGACGGATCTCGAATAACGACTCTCGGCGTCAGTATTCGTAGTGGGCGTGTGAGTGCGTTCAACGCCAGTGCCATCCGCGAAAGTCTTCGAAATTGAACGACGCAGATGATCGGCAAGCCGTTTGCTGATTGCGTCCTCATCGACGTTATCTGTCGAGCGTATTTCCACTGTGCGTTGTGTGCTGCTGCTGTATGAACTATGCACGGACGAGGTCGCAAAAGATTGGTTCGGCGCGCGTGATGAAGTGTTTGTAGTGAGTGTAGTAGGGAAGTTACTGGTGCGCAATTTTATTTCCTGAAATAAGTCGGGGTAATACAAAAGATAATTTAGCTCAAATGCAAACCAAAGGTGATGCTCAAATCTTTTTATTTTATCATAACTATATCACGTTTAGAGTTCTGTACGGTTGATGTGACACTTTTGCTCTCACCTCGAAGGCTTCCTTAATTGGTGATGGTGCCTTAAGTAACTTTACTGCGGGCATACCAAGTACTGCTGAACGCGGCCTCGATGAACGACGAGTCCGAGTGTCCTCTGCTACTCGTGCTTTAACATTCGCTGGCGACATGTGACCGCGTGTACGTATCGGTGACGTGCGTTTACTTGCAGGTGATGTCTGTGTAGGTCCTGGAGAGCCTCGTGCACGCGTCGTGATTCCGCCTGAAGGTAGTTTATTAGCCGATCGACCTCGTGTGCGTAGTTGTCGATCCATTGTGGTTGTTGTTGCTTGTCTTACTTTGCAAGATCAATTGTATAACAAAATAATAAACATAATTTGTACTTTCTTTTTTTGTGCTTTGCACGAATACGTGCACACTTATATATTGTATATTGTGCTACTTTTTATTTATAGTTTATGTTACGGCTGCTGTTATACCCAACTCCCCCTGTCACAAAGCACTTATTACATTGAAAAAAAAATTTTTCACAAAATCAGCGCCGACAAAAAAATTACTTTTTTGTTTTCGCGCCCAACACTACGCTGTTGAAATCAACGCAGACTGTACTACCCGCCGCCAATTATTATAAGCTATTATTACCAAACCTATTCAGAATAGCAGAACAACTCCATCTACACTTACATCCTTTGATCCACCTTTAATTATGAGTCTTTATTTTCGATTTATTTCAAATCTTATTGCAAATCAATCAATTTGATTTAATTTACTAAAATAAATTAGTATTCTCCTTTACGACATAAAAAAACCGCGCGGACCGACGCTCTAACATCTCTCTCTTTTTTGAAATGTGAACGCTCTCGTCGAGGCGTAGGGTTGTAACGGTGTGTGTTCTTAAAACGAAATCGAGCGCATTGATTACAACTCTGTTTTTCGTATAAAATGGATGTGCCCAGATTACACTCTATAATAAATTCGTTTCGTTGTAAATAACAAAGAATGTTACGCATAGCGCGCTATAAAACGTGATATTAAAAATTTTTGGCGCATTTATTGCAGAGAAAATATTTACTCATAACATGTTCCTATTTCTTATTGCATTTTTATTAAATGACTATGGCAACCCGCATTTCCTCATTTCCACTTGTAGTATGAAATAATGACATTCATTATTATTGAGTCGCAGTCGTAACTGCTGACAGAAAAAGTAGTTGAGAAATTCTTAAGTTCGAAAAGTTTTTACAAGTTTTAGTTTGTCAATTTATAATGTAAGTAATACAAAAAGTATCCAAGACCGAATAAAACTGTAAAATTAGAAAATGTTGTGTAAATGAACAAAATTCGAAGTAACTAAATTGTTATGAAAACAACTTCTATTCTTTTGTAAAACCCGCTCGTCCCACATTTGCCTGCTGTTCGTTACCGTACAACAAAACAAAAGCAGCAAAAAATAAAGCAGCTGTATAATAAAGTGCGGGCAACGAACAAACGGCAAACATCAAGCAAGGCGACGGATTGATTGAAGAGTACTTCAATATACAAAGTCGACGAATAACGTTGAATCTACTTAAAAAATCTATCGTACGTAACATCCTGAAAAATGGTCACACCACAGTCGCCCGTACCCATGTTTAATGGAATCGATGACGAAATCTATCCTGATGTAAAGTTCACACATGAAATTAATGATAAAATGCGCGTGCCAAAACGTATAAAGGCCACCGGCGAGTACTCTGATGAAGATCTCTTACTCTCGAATCAAAATGCCATGATTAACTCCTGGAACTATAATGATAAAATTGACATGAACGTACCGGATCGCATTGTGGTACTTGGGCATAATCAACATTTGGAAACGCGATCAGCGCCACGTGAAATCCAATTGGAAAACTATTTACTACCGAAAAACCCTGCGGCGGGTTTTGCACGCGTGCAGACTCCACCGCGTGTCATCACATTAACTGAACATCACTTTCCAACTGCCTCAGAGCATAGTTCACCAACTAAGCAGCACAATGGAGATCTCTACGATGGCGAATTGGATGATGACGATGCCCGACCACCACCCTATGTTCGTGCAAATGGGTCAGCGCGTGTTGGTTTTCAGGCAAACGACTCTAACTCAGTGGATTCTGAGTCACAGGTAATTTTTTGGTCGAAGTCCAACATTCATCTTGCCTAGAATACATCTGTGCCTTTCACAATTAAAAACTGAATTTGCTCTTATCAATTTAGAAAACTTCACAACCAGCTTTATAACCATGTGTGCAGTTGCAAACTGAAAATTGTGTAATCATCTGCAAGTGTTTAATGTAGGTATCTTAAAGTGGTGTTCGTGTACACCCCGTCCAGATTAACACTGCTAAATTTCGTTACTCCGATTCGCTGTTTCAAGTTTTATTTGTGTTTATAAATGAACATATTTATATAAATTGAGCACCCAAAATCGCGCCTAAGTGAACGTTACCGTCAGTAATAACTGACCTAATGCTTCTACTATTCACTTGAATAGGCGCGCCCTAGATTTTCTTCACGAGAATTTATCTCTTTAGTCTCGTGGTAGTTTTCATCACGTTCACGTGAATCTCTCATTTTCTTTGCAAATGGTTTGCATTTCCAAATGTCTATTTCGGTGGGTAAACACTTGCGAAAATCATAATCACACAAACCCAGATTATACGTATCCTGCTTGGATTCAAAAAAATGCAAACCACGACCAATCTTGATGACAACGCCAGAACTGAGCACGATTTTACGATCATGTAGCGTCTCGTCAAGTTGAAAATTCATATGTATATTTCCCGTTGCCAAATCGGAGCGTATCTGTTGCAGTATGTGTATCTGATTCTTTGGCATCGAGTTATCCGGGCGTGTTGTCAATCGTATATACTTCAAGTAGCGGCAGTTCTTCACTAGTACTTCAAAAAAGTTGATAAGATTCTTGAAATGATGATTCTCCGTCAGATAGGGTTCATTCAGATGCGCCTCCTTCACATTATCGTCGAGATAGTGTCCAAACAGACGCTGATAGCTGCGGCCGCGTGAATCCCGCTCGATGGTAATGTGATCAAGCATTTTACTCATATGCAGATGCATCTTGACTTGTTCGCGCAGCTGTTTTGCGCGTCCTTCATACATCTTCAGGTATTTGCCGCACAACTGCCTTTTAGTTGGATCTCCGGCGGCCATTTGATTTAGCTTAAAAATGCTCTCCTCGTAGAGTAATATCGACTCCATGATGTGCCCAGTTTGTTCGCATTTTAGCGCATTAATAATGGATTCCAATTTGGGTGGTTCATCTTCGTCATTTAGGTTCACCTGTGACATGTTAGCCAAATGTAGTTTGCGTTTACCGAAATTTTGGTGTCTGTGATTTTGAATATTTAAGTTTTTGTTTTGTATTCTCCAAATAGGAATAAAAACAAAGCAATGTTTGTTTGGATTAAAGTCACAGCAAAGAAAATCAAGTTATCAAGTGATTTGATAAGTCTCACAAAGTTGTAAAATTTATCTTTGCACAAAAAGCAATATTAACGGGAGTTTGAGAAGTGAGCTCGGTTTACTCTTACAATTGGCAAAACACATATAGAGAGTAAAAGCCATTAAAAGACAAGTTAGACAGAGAAAATCCCACTAAGTCTGCTTTGGCATGAAGATCCTGTTTGATAAGGATTTCCAACGCTCAGTAAAGAGGCGTGCACATGTACAGCTTTAACAAATGTCTTGATTCGATGATACTTATAGACATTTAAGACCTTGCCGTTTAGGATGTACACTGGAATTACTGTCACACATAGATCATCCATGCCTTCAAAAAAATTAAACTAAATACATATATTTCATTGAAAATTTGTTCTTACATCTACCAACCTCAACGCCATAATGCCGCCTCAACAGCAGCTTATGGTAAATCTTATTCAAATGTCAAGCACCTTTTAATCTAACTTACTTTTAACTCGAATTGCAGGTGACGACAGGCAGCGGCACGAAGCGTTCGCAAATGCTGCAACACTACAACCCAGACAGTTCGTTAATTAGCCACCGTGATGGTACTCCCACGGGAGACATGACACCGCACGAGGAAGTACTGTACTTGCGCCGGCAGTTGGCTAAATTGAATCGTCGTGTACTAAATATTGAAATAAGCAACGAGCAACGTACACAACGCGAAAAATTGATCTATTGTCTGGGCTTGGCGTACTTTGTGCTGAAAACGGTGTTATGGCTAAATCGTAATTAATCGCGCTCAAAAACTTTGTTGTTCACATATGTGCGCGCAGCAGTAGTTATCTTTTTCTTTCATATTTTTTATTGTTAAAAATATTTTCGCCAAATATTCATTTAATCTTAGACATTTACATTGTTGTAATTTGTTTAACGCATGCGCATAACTTTTTTTTTAAATGAAAATGTAAACAACTCAGCAGAAGCAAACACAACACTACTGACAAAGACAACTTTTGTCATGCTACTTCACTACAATGTAACAAAATGTAAGCAAAGAAAAAAAAACCTCACTTGTACACTTTTTGTTGACATTGTTATGTGATTACTGTAAATTATTTCATAACTTATATGTGAAACCAAAACAAACCGAAATAGAATGTCCTGTCCGCATGTCTTGGATACGACAAAAAAATGAAATACGAAAGTGAATTTATTTTAAAAATAGTTCTTTTTTTTAATATTTTGAGCAAAACTAAGCACAGAAGTTTTGTTACTTAGATTTAAATCTAATGTGAAACGTTCGACATTGATATTTTAACTGATAGGTTCAGTTATTCGTCGCGTATGTTAGAATCTGTTAAACAAAGAAGGGTAACCCAATAATTGTCAATGCGCATTAACTATTTTCAATCGAAAAGGATTGAATAGTTCCAAATAATTTTATCGAAGTATTAACAAAAAATACTAGTTTACAAATGTGAAACATACAAAAACCCGAAACCAAATCAAATCGCACCATATGTTGGTTGGTATTCGTTTATTATAATCAAAAACTCCATGCAAACATAACACCCAAGCTAATCTAAACATTTAATTAACAACTTAGACTTACTAATAAATTTTGAAATATAAAAAAAAATACATATATATAAATATGAAATAAAATTTATGAAAAAGAGTTTGAACAAGAAGTCGGCTTTGCAATTGTTACGACTTTTCATAATTTTCATTTATTTTTTGTTAATTCACCACTGCATAACTTTAAGATCAGCCTTTTTAACCATGAACATTCAAGAAATGTAAGAGCAAAGCTATAAAAGCTAGCATTTTTCTTAGCAATTGCAATTGATTGATTATACTTACAGTAGATATCGAGGTAACCTAATATCGCACTAGGATGCTTGTACACATATTATGATTATTGATACGGCTGTTTGTCGCTCACCGAAGTTGGGAAGATTTGGCATAGTTTTATTTGTCGAAAAATCAGCTCAAAACACGAGTCAAATGAGAATTATTTCATTCCTCGAATTTCCAGTCTTATTTGCAGCCTAGTTTCTCTTAAAATTGAAACACTAAAAGCAAAAATACTTCATTTCTGTTCAACATTTAAAAAATGTTTATTCAAATTTCTTACGTTTTTCATTTTAATACAATCATCTGGCATACGTATAATAAATGCAACACACCTTGTTTTCACTTAAACTTTTTGCTAGCCATTATATATAAATAGTATATGCCTTGTGTATATAACCGAAGCTAAAAAAAAATCCAACATAATACGAAAACAAAAAAAAAAAATTTTTTTTTCATGTGGATTGGAAAACCTGAGCTTTACTTCGTCGTCGTCACCATTGTCATGTACTTATTTTGTACTTGCTTTTTGTTTTTATATGAATTTTCTTTAAATTGTTCAAAATTTTCGGCCAATAAATTTTTCTTTTTTTTTCATTTTGGATTTATTTATAATTCTTTAATACATTTATTTAAACAAGTTACAGAAAAGGTTTTTGTTATATTTTTTATACGACTTTTGGCAGTTTGTTGTTTCTATCTTCTTTGATTTCTCCCTTCTCGCATGTAATGTATGTAAGACTATTTGGACTTTGTAATCTTTGAGAATGATTGCCAACAGCTACGCACATCAGCTTTAAATTTACATTTGATTGATTTTGTAGGTTGGATTCTTTTCTATAACATTGCTTCCTTGCTTCTCCGCTCGCTACAACTTAACAAACGTGAAACTACCTTGCAACACTTTCTCGACTTGTAAACTAAGTGTATCATTACTTTTCATAGATTGAAATGATCCGCTCTCGATTAATGTTAAATTAGTAATAATTTACATGCGATATTGTTAACTTACATAAGAGAATTTATGTTTAAACAAAAGTGTGTCTTTCTATTTTGTTTGAAGCGTTGTTCTCCACGGTACTACGAAATTATGCATATATACTTCGATATTACAAATTCAAATGTAAGAATATTATTATGCGGCTGCCGTTTTGCAACGTTTAAGCTTGTGCGCATGTCAAATGCTACCAGTATGGTTCAAACTTAACGCGCAAGACAGCAGATAACCTGTGTGCAATTCTGAAGGAGGGAAATTAGCCAGGAGTTGCTTTTCATTATTTTACTTGTTTGTTCTTTTAAGAAACTACTTAATTACTTATCAAATAAATAGTATAAACATGAGTGAACGGTGGTAGGTCGGGACATGGGGTAGGAATAAAGTTGGGGTTTTAAGTGGTGGTGGTGGTGGCAGGGTTTTGGCGTGAGAGCGATAAAAAAGAAATTGAGTGACGGCATTTTTTGTTTTTCTAAGAAGCCTGTATAACAGAACCTACAACAAAGCCGGAACGCATCATTTATTCGCTCTCATCGTCATCATCGTCGTCAGAATCATCTTTCTTACTCTTCTTTGCCACTTTCTTTCCGGCCTTTGCACGCTTCTTACTTCCACCATTCGCCGTGCTGCCACCATTTGCTTCGAACTCTTTGACGGCCTGCTCATAATCATTTTTAGCCTTAGCGGCTTTTGCTTCCCATTCCTTAAAAACAAAAATATATATAAATAAATAAACAAATAGAAGCCTCGTAATGTCACAAACAGCAGTTTGAATCGATTGTACTTACAGATTTATCTTTCATTGATCGCCAGAGTTCGCCACCCTTCTTGGCAACTTCCGTTACTTTGATACCGGGGTTTTCGCGCTTGATCTGTTCGCGTGCGCTGTTGAGCCACAACATGTATGCGGAAAGCGGGCGCTTTGGTTTATCGGCCATTTTGCTTAGGTTTTTTTTACGTAATGTGTAATACAAAAATTAATATAAAATAAGCACAACGCTGTAATGAAAAACAGAAATAGTCTTTGAATTTTCAAGCAATACAAATTATAACCAAATTTTGTTTAAAACGTCAGAAACTCCATGCAGCTGGTAACAAACCTAGCATGCGGCTCAATGAGTCAAGCGAAAAACAGGCCGCGCTCTGTTCAAACGATTTCAGTATGAGCGAAAGAGCAAAACGGTGAGAGTTCGCACTGCCGTAGCGGCTAGTACTATACTTCATTTTGAAGTATTGCTAATACTCGCTTCTACTTCCCCTCCAAGGGGCATGGTAAAGCAAAATATGCCGCGTTTTTTTTTTGTAATATTATAAAGCCAGCTATAGCCACAATTAACCAATTTTTCCATTGAAACAATTGTTTTCAAATAAATTTTAAGTATATCCGATTTTGTGAAAATATTACATATATATATATATTTTTTTTACTGACGCCAAACAATTCAAAAACGACGCGCACTCAAACAGCACTGAGCCAATGAGCTCAGTAGGCAACTCTGCTACGATGCGATGTATGCTTCGTTCGCATATAATCGTACCAACGCTGTATAACTATAAATTTTGTGAAGAAAAATGGGTAAAGTAAAATTAGCCAATTTTCAGTATATTTTATGAAAAATGGTAAAATCTTGAAGATGCCATTTTAACTGAAATATAGTTGGCTTTTTAACTAAGTAAATTTATGCATCACACGAAGTTATTCAAATTGAAATAATAAATTTTATTTTATTTAACCATTGGTGTGCCATCAATATCTTTTTAGTAGCAAGCGTCACTAATTATTTTTGCACATAAAAGTGTTGTCTCGTTTAAAAGTTCACTGTTTAACTCTAACTTCACACTTATTATTAAAACAATCCCACAAAAATTAAATTAAAATATTTAGAACTACTATTTGCAAATTGACTTTAATTGCAAGCAGACTTGGAGAACACACGAACCTTTTCCTTCAAATATTCAATTTCAACTGTACGTCTAGCGTCTACTCGGTACACAGGAAACTGTGTCTTACAAACAACGTGCAAAGCAAGAACGTCAAAAAAGCGGCAGATGTGTGCGTACGTGTTGTCGCTGTCGGTTCAAACTTGCCGTGGTGGTGGTGCAAATGAGTGCACTCATTTGCTCTTTCCCTCTCGACTCAAAGAGTAAATATTATAAATCCAGAGAATAAATCGGCTTTCTTATTAAGACAGAGAGAACCAAGAACTTGAGCCTCCGGGGTGAGTGCCGGCTACAAATTTGGTGTTGTTGTAGCCGAATAAAATGTAAACAAGCGAGATAAAACGAAAATGGCTAAACCGCAAGTAAAAACAAATTAGAAGCTCAGAGGAGAGGAACAAATTGCATTTAAAAGGAATGATAAAGAAAATTGAAAATAAATAACGGTAGAAAACAGAAATGTAATAAAAACAAAATTGTTTACATTGTCTCGTCGATACATGATCTCATAACTTGGAATATCTAAATAAGTTGTTTGAAGAAAAAATAAAATGAAACTATCACACAGGTTTCTTCTCATTTTTTTAGTTAGTTGCTTTAGCAATATTTATTTGCTTGGAGTATGCTCTCCCACTCGCCCAACATATAAAGCACGATCGCTACTTGGCACAATGTGCCGTGTAGTAAAAATATAAAAAAAATGGCGCCAAATTTGACACGCAGTACAATTTTATGCTTTTTCGAAAAGGTTCGCATTGCTCAACAAGCATATTAAAATTGTCAAATGGAAAAGTAGTTTTCGGTATTTTCTGTAATTCCAATTTAATTTCGATAAGCAAAGCACGAAAAAGTTTTGTACAATCCATTTGGTAAATAAGATGGCGAATATGTGCAGGTAACCACATCGCTTTAAATCCGGTAGCTATTATTAAATATTAAATGCTGAACACTGGCTTTGTACGAAATAATTTTTTCGGTCAAGTATTATTTATTATATCACGCCTGCCGCACGAACTTGCCTGGTTAGTTTACATTATATATTAAAATTCACACAATGCGACGTTTACCATTTGAGTTTCCAAATTACTTACCTAAAACTCTACAAAATTTGCAAAAACAAAAAGAATTAAGTTTTTCACAGAAAATATTAGTTCACATAAAATTTCAACCGAAGAAGCACAACTGAACCCGTCCGCTGAACGACTGTACTTAGTACGACCGAGTGGAATACGAAGTTGCAGTCAAAGCAGCTGGAAGAAAAAAAAACTGAGCATTGCGAGAGCTATTTGTTGTATTCGTGTAAAGCATCGTGGTCTCTTCTTCTGGCTCTTTTGCTCATGGAAGGAAATAAATAGTGTGACCATCTCACTTTTGCGGCACTCGTGGGCTGTGTGTGAATTTTAAATTTTGAGTTTTGCACTTAATGTCAACGGTGCATTTGAATCAATTTTCCCTTTATGACTATGAATAAAAAAGTTTCTCGCAGAAATGTTCCATCGGGAAATTTTAGTTGATACTAATTCTTTGAAATTGTTTTGTTTTGTGGACCCTGGCATACTCTCAACAAAAAGTTGCCAGACTAATTGGCAATGCAATTGGCCGCATCGGTGGTCTGTTGTTATCGATAACAATTGCTTCTTAGGACTGTTAAGGATTTTTCTAAATCTAGATTTGATAAATATATAGATGATAGCTGAAATTCAAAAGAGGTAGGCGTTGCTAACATTCAAAAACAACCAAGCGGCTGATGTACATTACAACAACTGAGACCAGGATCTTAAAGCCAGCCAAACACTTCAAGTGAAGTGCAACATTTTCCCGCCAGAAATTAAATAGAAAAAACTAAGAAATACTCATATAAGGAATATAAGGAAAGGCGGTACTAAAACAACAACCACAACAAAGTCATTAGTGAGCACAAGTCGCGGTGAGTCGAGTAAAAGTGGTTCATGCAACGAACAGAGCCAACTACTACATTAGTAGCTACTTTATTGAGTAAATCAAAAAGAAAGAAAGGCTCATGAATGCAACTTCACGTAGACATGCGTGTTTATGTGTGTGGTAGCATATGCCGTCAGGATAACGATGTCACGCGCTGTTTGCCGCCAACAATATGCCGTGTTGGATATGTACTGTAACTGCCAATGCCTCTGAGGCTCCCTGTCTATCACTGGCTATGTTCGTGGGCGCCGACGGATCGTGAAGCTGTGTACCCGAATGGGGATGCCGCCATAGTATGGAATGGTAGATTCGGTAGGAATCTACTCTACAAACCCAGAATCAGCTATTTTAGCCCAATTATTCAGTAACATGAACATTAACATTAACTAACGGCGTGAATCTGTAAATTGACATTCAGAAATTCTCATTGACGAGAATCTGAATTTAGGAGCTAGGGAAATGCAGCAAAGGCAAATACTTGAAAACAAAAACAAAAACAAAAACTAATCCAGCTGCAGCAGTTGACTCATTTTTAAATGGTTGTATAACGGTTTTTGGTATACTGCACCTTTAGTGTAACAATTATGTAAACGATTTATTTGATATAGAAAACTCCCTTAGGATGCTGCAACAAGAAGGGTAGAGCTCCGCTTAGATTCTGCACGTGTATTACGTCATTGTAAATGATGTTGTTGTTGCAACTGTTGCTGTGCTGGCTTCGTTGTCTTTGACTTTGCTTTTGACTTGGTTGGTTTTGTAACAGTTGATGTTGCTAATGGTTTGGCATAATAGTATTTTTCGTTGATTTCTCCACCTTTTCTTGTGGTTGTTGTCGCCCCTTAAGAGAGGAATATTTTGATGGGTGATTATTGCTCGAATTAAAGAACAATAGGCATTGGAATATTTTGGATTGCCAAATTGTATTCGTTAAAAAGTAACGACGTTTGGGTATTGAGCCCCCGATTTATTTGGTCAACTGATGCTCAAATCACAAAAGAGAAGACTTTCCTGTATGCAGTGCATATGCATACATTGTACATATGTTGTATAATTCTTTCGATTATAGTAAATAATTAATAATAAAGCAAAGAACTTTGCAGCATACAGCAAACCCAAATACATACAAATGTATACTTGCATCTTCTGTGCCACAAAAGTCAGTCAATGGCAAAGGCAACGTTAGCAAGTAAACTTCAAAACTAATTTCCTGCACTTTTGATTGAGTTCCTTGCATCTCACAAAAACTTGCCTAGCTCGTGTATCGGCAGTCAACCCAACCGTTCCTTGTAGTATTTGTCCTCAGTCATCTGTGTATATGCATGTATGTATGAGTAATGGCTATCAGCATCGTAAGCACAAGGATTTGTGTAGATATACATACAAATGTATGTGTGTGTGTGTATATATAGCTGTTTGTATATTGTCGTGACCGTGTCGTCCTTGCTGTTGTAGGTGTTACCGTTTGCTGTTGACTGTTCTCAGCGATGATAGCAATTAAACGCCAATTTATCTGCAGATACATTGTCATCTATTTGTGTGAATTTGTATATGCATGTATAACGTACCTGGGGTACATGTCGGCTGTAGTTGTTGTTCTCGTCGTATCTCGTCGGCGATGATATTGTCAACTATAGTAATTGGTTTATCAATGTGGTTATCATACTTTATAGATTGTAAACAGTTATTTGTTGACGGTTTACTAAATGCTTAAAACCTTTTTCTACAGTAGCAAGCTTTTGTCATTTATTCTTAAATAGAATTCACTTTATTATTAGACATAAAATGGTACAAATTCGAGGCAGTAAATTTTAGATCAAGAAGATTGTATTTTTTTTAGGAACATCTTAACTTGTTCAGCTCTGAGTAGTTAGGCAGCGTACTTAATGCAGCTGTTGATGTACATATCTTGTATCAGTATTTTTTCTACGTTACGGCTCGTATATAAATCATATTTTATTATGTATTAACTTTTGCACTTCAATCTGCTAAACCAATTATGCATGCCATGGGCAACTTTGCAGTATGAAGTAGACCAACCTGTACAATGTACAATACAATAGTAGCAACAGCAGCAATAGCAATAAATGTTTACGTACATAAATATATGTATATGTACATGCCATATATGCTAAATATTTATACGTGTGCAATGTATAAATACAAAATGTAAATGACAAGCATTTTAAAATTATTATTTAAATATGTTGTTGTTACTGCTGTTGCAATTATTGTTGGATTTGTTGTAACAGTAAATAGCAAAAAGCACTGGCAAATTAATGTTGCAATAATAGCAACAACAATATATTGCACACACACAAGCACACGCATACTCCGCATTCCCACGTGTACACAATGGCAGGCAAACCGCCAAACCACATAGAATGCAGTTGCAGTTGCATATTAACTCCCACAAAGGATGGCGAGCAACAACAATTGGCATAACCGTTCTTGCAGTCGTTGTTGTTGTATTCGGTTTTACATTTTGCACGGTAGTCGAAAACTCAGTCATTTCATAACAACAGCGCTGATGATGCTGCTGCTGCTGCTGCTGACCATAAACACCGTAGTGTGGTTCGTGGTCCTAGCGCCCCATACGCCCATGGCAAACATACACACACATACATACATACATATGTGTGTGTATATGCGTAAAGGTTTCCACATTATGATAAACGAGGTAAAGGTGAAGTTGCGTTGAGTAGAGTTTGTAAAAAGTGTTGAGTGCGAAAAATGATTGCGATTGATGTATGTACGTTTTGCTTTGTTATTGCTCTTGCTATGTTTGTTTGTTGCTTTTGGGAAGTTTAACGCAGTGGGCCATTTGCAGTTTGTAGGCGTATTAAATAATATATTAAGCTTCAAATGCTATAGGCAGCTTCAATGAGGCGGCGATTTTGATTATATACAAATGTATGTACATATGTTCATATGTGGTTCTCAGTATAAGAATTCATGTGTGCCTATTACATATACTCATACTCAGATATACACCACATGCCAAAATCAAACATGCATATCGATGTACATATGTACATATGTATGTATTTATATACGCATTCGTTAAATTTCGCTCGAATGCCGCTCTTTAATTACCGTAAACTTAAAGTTTTCGCTCGCGTGTTTCGTTTTCAGGTTTTTTGTTTTTGTATTTACAGTTAATTTGCGTACTGCAAAGTTAGTTGGCAACGCAAACTTTATTATAAAAAAGCTAAAAACAGCAAACAGTCGATTTGACAATAAAATTGCGATCAATACATTTTACAAATGCCAATCTTGGATTCTGTTACAAAATTCAAAGCAAAGTGTGCAAACAGGTTGACCGAAATTAATTTAGTTTTTGGTTTTTGTTGTTGTTGGCTTTCTTGAAGTTGTTTTGGCAAAGTATACACCTTTTTAAGGCATTTGGTCAACAATAATATTGTTATCAACAATAACACCAAGAACTGGTAATAAAAATACGAAAACAGACAACGGTCTTTATCTTCGTGACACTCATTCGTCAGTCAATCATTACGGCATCGTAGCTTACAGTTCCATACATGTGCTCATATGTACATATCTGCCACATTGAGTCGATTGAGAGTTGTGATCTGGCACGATTTGCAAGCGCAGGATCGAGACAAGATCAAAATGGCGACCTAAGATTGTTGCCAATTATTGTGACTGGGTCAATACTTACGCATATTTATTAAGACAGGAGAAATGTAAAAATGTTTACTAGCTAATTTACTATAATAATAACTGTAAAATCACTTTTTTTAACATTATGCTGTAGATAATGTGAATCCAAGCCGGTAAGGATTGAACCACGTCCTTTTTTTGTTGTAGGCCGACATTGACCTAGTTTGGTGCAAAACCACGGCTACTGCAATCAAGTTATTTTTTTCTTCGAGATCGCGAGATGTGCAAGTCAGATTGTATGCGTATGGAAGATCCATGCAGGCAGTGCAGGCGAAAAGGCATCAACTAATGCTCAAAGCGGATTACTCACCAATGACCAGTGAATGAGGTAGGGTAGAACAATGCGTCACAATTTTTTTTTTGTTGTATAATAATAATAATTAAAAATAGAAAATCCAGCAGAAAGGACACGGTTATTATTATAAGTATCGATTTTTGGGCTTTGAAGTATAACGAAAAACGTCAACGAGCTAAGTAAATTCAAAGGAGACGATTATCTGCTTTTCAGATTTTTAAGCAGGCCAAACATGGGAATATGCAATGCTAAAAAGATAAGTAAAATAACAAAAACATCAGCAGCAAAAACTAAGCAAAATGGGCAGCAATAATGGATCCGAAACTAAAACAAGGCAAGTAGACAAGGCGCGTACTTCATTATGAAATGTATCTGCAACTCTACGGGAAGTGTTGCCATTTTGAACGCGCGCAAATAGTGGATGGCCTGCGGGTAGGGGGTCCGTCTAGGCAGCTTACATATTTAGCAACATAAAATGTGTGTGAGTTCCGTTTTTTCTCAATCTATTTATTTTCTTTTTTTCGTTTTTGTTCTCATATAAAAACGCTGTAGAAGAAGCAGCAGCAACAGCTAAACGCATATTGAAATAATAATAATCATTATCAAAAGAGACCAGAGTCGCGTTAGGTAGGCATGCAAGCAAGCTGCGGCAACAAGCCACAAGAAACGAGTCAGCTTCGGTCTCGGTCTGCGTCGAGTCGAGTTGAGTTGAGTTGAGTCGCATTGAGTAGAATTGAGCAAGCAAGCATAGCAGCAAAAGCAAAAGCAGAAACATCGACGGCAAAAGTATTTGAAAACTGAACTGAAGTAAAGCAAACCGTACTGTACTGAAATGCTTTGCTTCGCATTCATATAAAACGAGCGAACGAACGAATGAACGAAATCCAAAGACAGGCAAGCCAGCGAGCCAGCGAGCCAGCAAACAACATACTACAGCGACGCTGATGTTGGCGGTGACTGTGGCGGTGAAGTTGACGTCGTTGTCGTTGTCGTTGCTGTTGCTGTTGTTGTCGATGCCGTTCGCACACACAGCAGGCACCGCACGTTTCACCTTAATTGTTTACCCCGAATGTACCTACATATATGCCACACTCGTATATCGCCAGCCACACCAGCCATCAGCCTGTACTGGTGAGAACGTACGTACGAACAAACCAACAACAGGCAAAGAGCCAAACAAACAAGCGAGAGCCAATGTACGAATCAACGTATTGCGATGAGGCAAGGCAGCAAGGCAAAGTAAACGAACTGACAAACTGACGAACTGAAATTGTATTTGAATGTATCTCTGTGTCTATGTAGCTATTGCTCAAGCGGACTGCTATGCGTAGAAGGTTTTTTCGACTTTGTTGCTTTTAACATATTAAAAAAATAAAGCCGGAATAAAAAAAATATATATGTATGTATATATAAATTAAGAGAAGCATACTTATATACATACATATATAAGAAAAATACAATAATCAAAAAATCAGTCAAAGTCTAACAGAGAACAGCTTACTCACTAAATACAACAATAGCCAGCACAGCGCACCACAAAGCGACAACATTAACAGCAGCAACAACATTGCCAAACAACAAATAACAACAAACAACGTCGACAATGGCATTTAGGCGAAAACAACATAGCGAAGCCAAAAAGTATCTCGAATAAACGAACGAGCAAATGAACGAGCGGCCAGCCAAGCGCACGCATATACGTCGAGAAACAGCGGCAATGCGATAGCCACAGCACGGTCACAACGACTATGAAGCACACTACTTGCGCCCAAACGCTCACACAGACAGCTGCATTCCGCACTCTCCATGCCCATTTATGCTGGCAGCAACCGTCACTGCCGTCGTCGCCGCCGCCCCGCGTGGAAGCAAACGAATAATTTGACGTCGTTGAAAGCCGACGAAGAGGCGTTGGAAATGCTTCCATTCGTTCGCTTATCGCTCTTAAGCTCTATTCGAGTGGCTGCTTGTAAGGATACCCTACACTTGCCGTTTTAACATTCGTCGACTTTCGCGATTGTCATGCCATTGGTCACATGACTAAGTTATGTTCTTTTGTTGTTGTTAGTCGAGTTGTTTGCTTTCTAAGTTTATCTTCGCTCATACTGTAGCTCCACACAAGGGTCTAAGGTTTAACTTTGTTTCAATACCCTCTCAAGAAATGCAACGGCTATTAAAAATACGTAAAAATGAAATATTGTTAAAAATCGTTGCTAAAAGACATATGGATACTTTAACTTTCCTCAACGCTGATTACCATAACCTAACTCAACATTTACGCTTAGTCAGCCACAGGTGCACTGCTCCATGAAAATTCAAAATATGATGTAAGTTAGGCGTTTTTACTGTCATTTTTTACACCTAAACAAAAGTATTCTATTGAACTTTCACTTTAATTCCATATAACTCAAAAGGATTGCCCTAATTTGCCAATTGTATTTACAATTTTCTCTGATTAACACAAGTTTGACGTTCACTATAATAAACAATAAATCCAAACATTGACTGCCTGATTATTCTTAGAATGCTTATCCAAAGTACAAATCCATACCCTCGAATCCATATGTGCGCATTAATTAGTTTGCGAAATTCGCTTGGAGCACTTAAGCCAAACAGTGAAAAATCTTCTGCACCCACTGAAGAAATTGGGTCACAAGCGCATACAACGCCATGTTAGCGCCACATGCCCATGCACATATGTATATACAGTTATGTGCGTACGTAAGCATTTGTCTACGTACGTGTGTCTGTATTTGGATGTGTGTTCATGCACGTGTAGCGCAGTCAGCTTGTTGGACGTACCTTTGCCTAGAATAGCGCAATGTAAGTGTGTTGGTCAATGGTAACCAACAACCTAAAACCAACAACCAGCAAGCAAGTCGCCACCAACGGCTACTGGCACGCAGTAGCGTCTGTCAACGCATATGACACTGACACTGAACTTGAATTCTGCGAGGTGGAAGACTTTCTGGCGGATATGCGTCCACGAGTAAGTACGCACATAAGCGACAATAGCAGCATATATAGTGAGAATACAATATACACCATATATATCTACATATGTACATATGCATGTATATATGTACATGTTTATGCTGTATCTATGTTGGCTATCATTGGCTCCTACCATAACGACCGTGAACCGCTAACAGCGTAACAATGGAAAAATTTACGGGGACTAGGAGCAAGCGCACACGCGCTTCAGTTCAGTTCAATAGGTCTACTAAACACATGCGCAGCTCAGCATGAAATTCATTTCAATTCGTTGGGGTCTTGCCCACTGTTTTTGTTTTTGTCGTTGACTTGAATTTGGCTTTTTCTTAAAATTTTATATTTAATTTATTTTAGCTAAAATCAGATGCCTACTGAATTACAGAATTCACTGATAGCCTCTTGGAGGGAATATCATATCATTGGTAATTTTAAATAAATATTTAGAACCGGTCATAAAAAAGAAGTATACGAACGTTTTTTACTTAATTAAAACCAGGAAATAGCTCTGATCTCACTTTTAATATCATTATTCCTCAATCTCACAATTACCGCAAACACTTAGCTTTGATATAATCGTTTTAGCCTTTATATGAATATTGTATTCAAATTGAACCAATTCACTTTACTCTTGAGTATATGTATGCATGACTATATATGCATATGTATAGTGATGTGCGAGTAGTACAAATTTTTCATATGCCGCTTTAATTTGTTGTGAAATGTTTGCTAATGATTGTGTTAGAAGCTGTCATTCATTCATTTATTCATGCATGATTGATTTGGAGTGACCAGGCTGCGGTTATCAAGTCTTAATAAATAAATGCGATCATTTTAGAATTTCTTATGTAGGGCGTTCGCTTTTTACTATAATTAAATATTTTGTGATATTAAATGAGTACTTAACAAAAAACGCATTATGGTTCGCCAAATGAGATGGACATAGGCTAAACATGCTTTTTGAAAACCTATCACAGACCGCAGTTTCCACTTGGTTTAAGACTTGTAAATATAAACTTTTATTTGTGACCAATACCATCTGGAAGATACAATGCTCAAGTAATGTAGCGGGCTCATAAAGTTAAAAGCCATTAATACTAATATGTGTGACAGATTATGGACTCATAAAAATATGAGAATTATATTGCAGAACATGTACTGCATTAATTATACTATTATTAAAGAACACCAAGCTCAAAGGAAGTATTTCCCACTTTTGATATGAAAACTAAAAATAATCCTACAACATATTTCCTCAAGGATTTAACAACTTTGGATTTTTTTTTTGCCATATGCCAAGCATATTGATATAAGAAGTCCGAATGCCAATTTATCAACATAAAAGAAGAAGCAACACGGCAACACGGCAAGCGGCCGGCAGGCAGATTCGGCAAATGGCAATAACAGGAGACAACAAGTGGCGGGAGCCTGCTGTGCGAAACTAAGTTGCTTGCAACATTCATATTCACTCAACAAATAGTTAAAGAGACCGAAAGCCCAGAAGAAACCAAGGCAGTATGGTCCAACGTTAACAGCAGCAACAACAACAAAAACAACGGTTACTACAAAACAACGGCAGCAAGAACTCGCATACGTACAATATTGTATATTCCATGCAAAAGTAAGTACTTTGTAAACCTCTACAACTGAAACGAAGCCGAGTCACGTTGAGTTGCGTTGCCTTGAATCGAAGCAGGCAGGCATAACGTCGACCACCCCAGTCTTCCTGGCTGTGAGAATTTATACCTACCAGTTTACACTTTGTTTTACGCTCCGAGTTCTCATGCAGCAACAGCAACAACGTTAAGCAGCATATAAAATATACCCCGTATACATCCTGCAGAGCATAAAAACTTAACACACACGCACACAAAATCACACACTCCTTAGCCTAGCCTGCTTTGCCTTCCGCTGGCCTCTTGCTTCTCTTGTCCATTGATGTCTGCAGCAACGCTTTGTCGGTACGGTTTGCATACTCAGCAACGAATGGGTGAATGTGAGGCGTCCGCCATCACAGCCGAACGAAACTGAACAACCACCAGTACCAGCACCATAACCATCACTACTACCACCATCCGAACGATTGCAGGCAGTAAGCAGCAGGCTGCAGCACTGTGGCCACCTCATCGTGCATCGCCGCCCTCCTGCCATCGCAATTTGACGTTACGTTGACTTGCGTTGGTTTGAGAACCAGAACCGGGGTCTCTTATGTTTTTACACAACGCTGAAATGGTACGTCAAGCAACCATAATAATCGACCCAAATGCACAGTGGTACAAGGTATCCCGAATGCTATGCGGAATCGCATCAGCAGTGTGTAAATAAATACGCCTCCAAATGAAATTATTGCAAGGACATGTATTTGTTATAAAAAAAATATTCAATAACAGCACTAAAAATTAACATAAACGAAACTGGTTTTGACATAAGAATACTTACATTAAAACTTTAATTAAAGATAAGGCAAGTCAATAATTGGTTAACATCTGATGCCTGAGAGTTAAAAATTACAAAAGAAGTGAAGTTTGTAAAGTTCTCAAAATAGTTCACTTCTTCGAGGGAATAAACTGAAAATTCATCGAACTTTCTACTTTCTCCGTGTCTACTTCCCTGCAAATTTCATTTCAATGAGACCCTATTGGTTTCCTTGTTCTTTGTTTATAAAGCGCAGTGCATCTGAATGAATTAGAAGGATTTTCGTGCTGTGGCAACTTCATTTGTTTTCAACACCATTTAAGCAGTAATGAACAAATTTAAATGCTGCCCCGCAATAGGAATGTTTCTAGCTGCTTAATTGCAACCTCAACATTCGGACGAGGCGACAACCACTGGTAACCTAATCTCCTCGCTTCCCTAGCCAACAATGCGCAACAGCCAGTGTTTGGCAAAATATTTAAAAAGCAAACTACATGGCTTCTTTATGCCAAGTATTTTATCAACCATCTGGCTTTGTTGCAGTGTGCCCACTGCTTACTCAATATTCACTTGTATACAGACAATCTGTCGAATACCAATAACTTTATACAATAAAAATCAAAGTCCTAAGTGATCGACACAATAGTGCAGTATATAGTGTATTTTATGCAATTGGTTGATTTTAGAAGTGCTATTGGCTTACATGTTCCTCTTCTTTTTTTGCTTGTTATATTTTAAAGTTTTATTTAATCAATCAATAATATTATTATTTGTATACATTTAAGGAATTTATACTTATAAACATTTATTATTTATATATACATATATGTTGAACTCATATATTCTATATTCTGTCGGAGTTAATGATAGATGCTCATACTTCTCCAGTATGCTATGAAAGTTAGGGGGTAAACCTTTAATGGTATATGCATTTGGTTGCTTCTACTTTTTAAATGCATATTTCTAGTATCTTGAAAAGAATTTCCTTTACATGTTTAGAGGTGTATTTGTGAATATTAATATTTTTTATTTATTTTTATTTTTGTCCTTTAACAAATTTTTTATAATTTACTAGAAATTCTTTAAACTGTACTAAAACTGCGTAAAATAATTTATTGATTGTAGACCTTTATTTAAGCCGGCCAATGCCGGGTAACGCAGTTATACGTACATTTATTCGCCTAGTCTTTTGCTCGTTGGCTCGTTCGTTCGCTACACATTTGTAGCGTAGTATAAAATTTTCACTTTGCTTTGCACTGTGCCTATGTCGCTACAGGCAGCCGACAGCAAGCAGAGCGATGACTTCAAACAACGTGAAAGGGAGAAGGCGGCGAATATACCGCTGATAACGCCGTCGCCTCCGTTGCAGCCCAAACGCTGCTTCTTTACACTCATCATGCTATTTTGTACGTACGTTGATTCGTTGGTTCGCATATACAAAGTCGGAGCCAGAGCGAGATACGATACGATACGATACTGGCAAGTAGGCTAGGCACGGAGGGCAGGGCAAGGCAAGCAGCCAAAGTACAGCAAAGCAAAACGGGCGAGCAGTCAGGCTGACTAGCGCATGCAGGCAAGCAGGGGGCAGACAGTCAGATACACAGCCAACATACAGCGAGATACAGTTCGTTCGCTTCGCACTGCCTTGTGTTCAGTAGTACTGAATTCTGTACGTTCGCTTGCTCGTTCGTTCGTTCGTTGAGTTCATATAATCAGGCAAGCCAGCCAGCCACTAGCTGCCATATAAAATTTTCAACGACAAAGCCAGCAGCAGCAGCAGTAGCAGAAGCAGCGTAAGCAGCGTAGAGCAAGGCAGAGCGAATTCAAAGCAGATACGAGTATACAAGCAAGTATATTGCTTCCAACTGAACTGCCTGGCATATATTGTACTGACTGTATACTGGCCGTTGTGTGTTTCATATAGCAACTGCTCTGTACGGTCTTGCTTTGGTCTTTGGTCGTATCAACTGCTACTCATTCAGTGTGTGTCTCGTTTGCAAAGCAAAAATTTTTCAGTACTAAAGCAATACACAAAATTTATACTAGTGAAATACAAAAAACGTTAATTCTACAAAATTTTCGCATAGGTAAGTGAAAATTCTTCAACTACAGTTAATTGTGCATAGAATGAGGTATTTAATTATTGCAAGACATTTAAAATTTGTGACGTTTTTATTATATAAATTCGCTAAAACAAACGACCCAATTTGGCGTGGGTTTTGCCTATTATTGAAAATTTTGCTTTGCGGTGTATGCCTTTACTTTGGAGAGTACTTCAAATATGGCCGCTATGCTTCTACAAACGAATCGAATCGAAACGGAACGAACGAAACGACTTTTGAATTACGATGGCGCGCGCTAACAATTTTGACGGTTATTTTTGAATTGGAAAATTGTTTAGTGCAAGAAGCCAATTCATTTTATACATGCATATATAAAACAAAATAATAAAATTATTGGTTAATTTGCGATGCCATTATGATATTGCATATTCGATTGTAGCAGCAAGTGTGGTGAGGTGTGCGGTAAAGAGGTGGAAAAACATGCTGATTATTCAATAGGCGAACATAAGGCAATAAAAATACATTTAATAAGCTAAGAAAATAAATTTTGTAATACGATAAATGCGTGCAACAGCAACTATACTTACAAAAACAACAAACTGCAAAAAGCTAACTTACCAAAGATGAACAATTAAATATTTACATGAATTAGGCACTTTTATTTAAACAATTTCACCATATCGCTGCTTTTTTGTTATTAGAAACTACGAATATTGGAAAACAATATTTAAAATGTAATGTCAGTCAAAAAAAAAAAAGAAAAAAAAACAAAAAAATAACGCAATAACAAATAACAACAATAATAAATTGTTCTAAGTATATGAAATACGATTTTCAGCCATATTTTGTCCCATTTGGTTTTCACGTTGCTAGACAAGCGCGGGGCGCACTGTGCGGTGCCCGGTGTGTGGTGCGAACAGCAGCAGTACTTTGTAGGCAAAGTGAGAGTGCGCGCGCGCCGCGTGCCGTGGCAAATGCATAAACTTTTACGAGTTTTAACGGCTTTGCGACGTGTCCGCGGTACAGGGGGTTCGACGGAGAGGCAGAGAGCATTATAGTATTGTCTGAGGGGACGAGTGGGAAAGAAGAAGTGTGGCGCTTGCAAGGTGTAGCGGGATACGGGGCAACCAGTCGTTACACAGTGTATGTGTGCAAGAGGGGCATTACGGGAACGGAAGCGCTCATTGGGGCGCTCATTGCGCTGCGGTTATGTGTGGTGAGCTTGGCGACGTTGATGATGGCTGGCTGGTGTTCTTGTTGTTGATGGCGCTGGCGACGCAAGCGAGGGGCGGTTGATGCGCGGTGTCACAACGTCAAATGCTACTGGCATTTCGTTGTTGCTGTTCGTTCGTTCATTCGTTCGTTTGTTTGTTTGTCTGTTTGTTAGTTTGTACGTAGCCAAACAGCTATAGCTACTCGACTGCTGCTTATATAGGTTTTTTCTTCTTCGGCATAAGTCGAACAGTGTCGGCGCATTCTAATATGTATGTTTTAGGACCATGTATAGAGGCACATTTCGGTGCGATTTTATTTATTATTACTAATTAGAAAAATGGTAAAGCTTTCTATACTTTTTGCAAAAATAAAGCTTTAGTGAGATGTTACCAATATCGAGAAGAAGATTTTCGAATTATAAATATTGTACTATTTTTCTTATTACATAAATTTTCTAGGTAAAATATACGTAGTCATATTCCGTAGCGTCACTGTAACAATATTTTGTGCCATCACTGTACAATCACGCAGAAATTTTACTCGAAACATTAAAAAAAAAACCATACCTAATATATACCGCCATACCAGTATTTGCCCATAGCTCTTTAAATGAAAACCATGCGCATGCAATTCGCCATAACTGTACTCTGCGCACGTACGTGCATTTGTATCTCAAAATTTCGCTTTGGCTCGATTCGTTCGTACGTTCATTCGTTTGCTCGTTGTTTGTTGTTGTTGTGGTTGTTGTCGTTTCGACGTGCTGTACTCACGCTTTATATACACTTGCTTGGTTCGTTTTGGCTTTGGCTGCCTCAGCACGAGTACAGCCGCTTCAGTAGAATTCAGTTCAGTTTTCTATAGCTGCAGTGAATGTGAATTTTGTTCAGCGCAAAGTAAAGCAAAGTGAACCAGACAGCTAGCAAGCGACCAAGGCAGCCAGCAAAGCAGATTTCTTCAAGCAAAGGCAGAAACAGAAGCAAAAGCAAGGCAGAAATTTTTCATAAGTAAAATCAAAATCTCTGGTTCTGTGTGTGTTTGCACTGAAGTGCTTCGAGATACAGTTTAGCCGTACGTCGCTTGTATCTGGTGTTGGGCTGATGCTCTTGTATAAGCGGATTTACAGTGTGAGTTAAATAAGTTGCACCGATTTTGACATCTAAATGTTTAAATAAAAAAACTAACAAATAAAATTAAAACAATGAAACTTGGAGTTTTTATGCAACTTATAGAGTGTGTTTGCTCAACAACACAGATTAGGATTTACTTTTGGCGACCTAGCGACCTGTGAAAATCATATAGTCATTGCAAAATTTGTTTTATATTTTCTTTTTTAAGGCTATTATTCAGTTAGTCTTCACGTTGGGTTGAAACGTTTTAAAAACTTTCATTTTTAGAGTGAACATGCTCTTTTTTAATATATTTTTGAAATGAGCAGTTTTAATAAAAATAAAAAACAATCTTCTAATTTTAAAAAAAAGGTTTAAACTAAAAAAATGAAAATAAAATAAAATTATAAATTAAATAAAAAAAAAACAAAAAAAAAATGAACAATAATAAAAACACAATATGAAAGTTTTTAATCATATAAATTCATTTTTGAATTAACCAGAAATAAAATGTAAATAAAAATAAAAAAACCAATATTTTTAGAACATAATTTAAAAATATTCTCTGTTAATGACAATTTTTTAAAATAAATTAAAATAAATTAATATAATTTTAAAATTAACTATTAAAATAAAATTAAGAAATTTCAAATGAAGTATGAAAAAAAAAATCCATCTAAAACAAAAGTAGAATAAAATACCAATAATATTTTATTACATGATTATCTACACAGCATGAATGTCATTATGGTTTTCAGCCAACATTTATATTAACTAAGCGTGATTTTCGCGTAGTTTTACTGTGTTTTTTTTTTATTTTGAAGCCGACAACGATGTAAACGATAAAGAGCGCGAGGGTCTACCGAACAAGTTTAAAGATATAGAATTGTTAGAATTACTTGTTGAAGAATTATCCAATGAATTAAATTAGTATTGTTCCTCTGTAGGCAAACGTTTGCTGTCTGAAACAACTAAAGTTGCAAAGTTGAAAATTAAATTTGAAAATATTTGTACAAACACAAATATAATTAATAATATTAATACAAAAAATGGAAGTACAAATTATAAGTTTATTTAAATAGAAAATAATTTAAAATAATTTTAATTATGAAATGATAGTTTCTACTTACTTTAAAAATATTCGGTAGTAGGTTAAAAGAATATTAGCAAGCATACAAAGCGCAATGCATTCTTCACAAAGATATAATAGCATATTGGCTTAAATAACTATCGCATAACAGCTGCTGTCATTGTACTAACAACCCTCGCTTACAACGGTGTTCCAATATGAGGCACCGATTCGATTTCGATTTTGATACCCTTTCATTACACATTTAGTGCATTGGCTTTTAGCGCGCCAATGGGCCAGCCAAATGTGGCTTCAAGTGGGCAAAACGCATAAGATATGACAAAGAATGGCTGTTGTTGTTATTATTATTATTGTTATTGTTGTCGCTATGACTTTTGTTGTTGCTACTTGGTGCCTTAAAATAATTTGCATTGTTGTCACGACGTAAAATTTCACTTTCTGCCTGAGCAGCGAGTTTGATCACCTAGGAAAAATGTACTCAGGCAGCTGCCCAAAAAATTTTCAACCCACTCTGAGGATTGTTTGCCTTTCTCTTTTTTTTTCTTCTGCCGATCTAAGCCAACTCGAGGAAATACAACCCTACGTTAACCTGTCATCAGAGCCAATGGCTCTTGTGGCATAGCCCAGTAGTAAAAACTTATGCATATGTTAAGCATTAAGCAGGCGTTGCACTGAATAGCGCGCACAACAACAAGCAACATCAACGTTTAAAACGCTGTTGCATTGTGTTTCCTTCCTGTTCCGTTCGGTCTAACCCTAGTGTGCTCACCACTCTCCCCACAGTCACTCACGCACACACTCGTTTGCTTCTCAGTGCTTTGAGGAGTGCTCGCTGTAATTTCTTTACAATAACAAGAGTGCAAGCACAACAAAACCTGCAATTGCTACAACCGAGCTGTGTCTGAGCCGGACTGCGCCGAGGCTTAATATGAAACGTTAATAGTCACGTTTGGCTTGTTTGTTTTCTGCCATTGACTAGCATTTATTTTGTCGCCACTGTTGTCGCCGTGCAATAGTTTCTGCAGTGCATTGGTTAGCATTAAGAACTAAACTTACCCATGCTTGATTTTTGGTTACTCATGTAATTGATTTAAAAATAAATAACTGTAGCAGTTATCAATTAACTTATAAAACTTTTTGTGGCTGTTGCACTAATCACTCCGTCAGTTACAAATTATAAATTGGAAACCCATATGTCTCCTGGCTAACTGTATACTGCGTTTACTTTTAAGTTACTTCTGTGTCTTAATAATAAACTACTGGCAAGTTTACATGCAATATGATTATACGGAATATTTTAAGTGGATTTATTTAACATCCACGTGAAGTTCATATACACATTTATGTATTTTTTATTTCCGTGCTTAGTTGTTTGATAAGTTTCTTGAGTACTACGCGCTATTGGACACTTGTAATTTATGCATTATACTTATAGCCTAAAGATATATGTATGATGTATTAATGCGTGTTTGTGTACATATATGTATGTACTTACATATATGCCAGTGCTGCAGAAATATATGTACATACATATAATATACTTTATGCATATAAGCAATAGATGATAGTCAGCAAAAAAGCTTTTTGAATAACGGGGTTTTGTATTTTTTTTTATCGATGCATTGTCTTCATATAAGCATATTTCAATGAAATGTAAGCGATTTTCTATTTCAACTAAACTAAAACCCGAAAATAATATAAAAACAATAAAATTTCACAGAATGTTCAATGTCTTAGCCGCTTGTTGCTTAGGGCAAAAGCTCCACGTATTTGTCGCGCACAAGGGAGCAAAAAATGGCGCCAAAATTTTCGCTTGAGCAAAACAAAATGTACACATGAGATAACAGCTTTTCAAGCATTCGATTAGATTAAAATTAAGAAAAAATTTCTTAACAAATTACTGACATTTAAAAAATCTCGCAGTGAATTACTAAAATTTTACATTAACAATTATTAATTTATATTTGTGCGCTTTACAATATTAAATGTACATAAAAAATATATGAATTAAATGTGCAAATAACAGCAATTATAACTGAAACAGTAGCTACTAATATCAGCAGCAACAAAACGAAACAAATTGTTAAAAAACAAACGATCGGCAGCGTAAGAGCGATACTCGAATAATGAGCCAGAATTCGTGCTCATTTTGATTTTAATTTTACATTTATTTTCGTACAAATACAATACAATAATTTTGCTTATTTACTCTCTAATGCTTGCTCTCGTCGCTCTTGCGTCGGTGTTTTTTCACAATAAGATCTCAAAGATCTTTTTCCTTGTGATGGTTTTTCACTCGTATGATTCTTTTTTTTTTTTGTTTGTTGCTTGCTATTACTAGCGTTTTACATTTTCATGCATCATCACTACACGAAAATATATTGTTGCACGCCCGCTTTTGCGTGAACGTCATGCTGCTATCTCTGCTCTTGATTAGTTACTCGTTCGATTTTTCTATGTTCAGTTATTTACATTCATGCATTTGTTTACTCGCTAAGTGGCGCTCATTCATTTCTTTCTTTTGCGGTTCTGTTTGTTAATTTTTTTTTTTATTTTTGTAATAAATCTTATCGCGAATATTGTTTTTGGCTATGACTATTTAGCATTATTTCAAAATATATTATCACATTCGCCATATACTTGCATACCGTTGTTGTTGATTCACTGATCGCGTTAGGAAAGATTGCGCCTATAACGTGTAAATTTCAAGATCACCGCTTGCCTCAAAACACTTATAACTTCGTATGTAACAATTTTTTAGCCATGACTGTCAGTGTACAATGTCACACTGAACGAAAATTAACAGTAGAATTAAAATTCATTTTCACCATGCACAGAGTATACAAGCAAGCAGACGCATATGTATATGCTCTCTAACGGCAAAAATGTCCACTGCGCAATTGCCTGTAAAAGTATCTACCCTAAAAACCTGTCACTGCGCACAACATCAAAATCTTTCGTGCTGTACGTGTGTGCTCGTACGTCGGCTTTGCTTCGCAATATAAAAAAATGCCAAAAACAGTCAAGCCAACCCAATACTGACACCGACGCGCGTTGAGATTGTATTGTGTTTTGCGGCGTACATTACAACTGCATGCGCATGTGTGTGAGTACGTATAATTGTGAGTGGGTGTGTGTGTGCTTGTTTATGTGTATTTGGTTCAGTTGACTTTTGTTTGACGTTGTTACTGTTTGCGTCTTCGTCATCTGCTGTCGTTGTCTGCTGACTTTGGCATACAGAAAAGCATATAAAAAACCAAAAAGCATCTACATGCTACACTCTGCTGATACTTGTACGCATATAGTCATGCATATGAGTGTATCTGTTCTACGGTACTATAAAATTTTGGTATTATCCTGTTTGCTGGCTGACAGTCGATTGGTTGCTTATTTTATACCCTTTTTAAAAACATTTCATTGTCCTGCTGCTGTCGCCTAACTTTCCTCTGCCATTATACCTACTGCAGGAGCATACGTTTGT
Organism: Stegana nigrithorax; assembly: GCA_037044495.1. Lineage (NCBI taxonomy): Eukaryota > Metazoa > Arthropoda > Insecta > Diptera > Drosophilidae > Stegana > Stegana nigrithorax. Next base: position 214,535 of record JBAMBQ010000159.1, on the reverse strand, counting down.
CTTTGTCTGTTTTTATCCATTGTCGTCTAACTGCTACGGCTGCGTGTACCTGTGCTTTAAACTATTTTCCTTTTAAGTACCATAGTGCGTATGTGTTGGTTGTAAATATAACAACAAAACTCTATTGGGAATAAGCCTTCTCTATTACGAAGTGGAAAATTTTCGACGTAAATTACCTTTTGTCGCTTTTGTGAGTTGCAGCAAACTGCACAGGTTCAGGAAAAGATATCAACCATGATAGTATTTAGTTCGCAAGCTTATTTCTCGTAAATAATAAAGCGCGCGTTTTCTAACAATTAAGCAAGTACATTTAGTATTTAATTTAATTTATCTTTAATATCGTCCCCTGCTAAGATTAGCAAAACTATTACTTGTAAATAAGGACTTCTGTACTTTACTGTCTACAAGATCAACAGAAATCCCGCCTTATCTAATTTGTATGTACATAAGTCGCCAACAAAATTGAAATATTTACAGCATAATAAAATTTGCACACCACAAAAACTAACTATTTTAACGACTGCTACATGCTTTAGGCAGTTAGGTTTATATAAAAAACAAAAATTATGCCAGGAAAAACAACAGCAAAACAACAGTATTACCCACGTCTACAATAAAACAACTTAGCCAATAGCGCAAATATGTAACACATTTCACAGTTACGGCGTTATCATCAACAGCGTCAAAGGCATTTCCAATATATGCGCAGCTGTTATGTAGGTGACTGCATAGGGTGAAAACGAGCACTTTCAGTGCCTAAAAAATGGCTATCCAGCACACCCAATACCCACAATTACTTACTTTAAAAACCACTCATATCCAAACTCAATGCACACAGTCACAAAAATTCTGTGCTCGTGCAGCTCTAGTCTACCACAAAGCCAACTTCACCATAGTCCTCTCACCACCCACTATCAACACTTTATCACGAAACTTTACCCCGTCATCAAAGCTGGCTCTGCGAACATACCTTAGAGACATATATAAGCCGAAATCGCTTCGTTGTATTGTGTCGAGTCGTTACGTGCACATTCGGCTCTTTTACGAAATGTGGGCGCTTCGTACGAAAGTCTGCGAGTACATTTACGAGTTGGCATCGGTTAGGCACAGCATCTCGGCATGTGCACGCAAGAGTGCTTATGCTGTTTTTTATTCTTGCTATTTACGAGAGTTCTATGCTGATTATGTGCTTTTTTGTTGACGTAAATTGAAAGAACAACAATACTTTTCTGCGTACTGTATTTGCTTTAATGCAAATTTTGATTACGAAAAACAATAAATCTCTTACATAAAAACTAATAATTTAAAAAATTACTTCTTATATTTATTCGTGCTGGGTGTATGTACAGTGAGTGTCAGCTTATTTGATGCAGACCAAAAATTTTTGTTTAAGCCCAGTTATCTCTGAACAAAATGAGTTATCGAAAAAACTAAAAATGCAGTTTTGTAGAGCACAGTTTTTTCTTTAAGTGTTCTTTAGTGTTTTATAAATAGTACATATTCAGTTTATCATTTTAAAAACTATGAAAAACAAAAAAAACAGCCTTTTCAAATCGTGCAGCTTAGTTGATGCAGTTTACTTTTTGAGCTTTTGATACCGTTATGTCTCCAAATATGAAGCACATGGTTTCACTATGTGTTTGGATAGAATATTCAATTGGTTTTTGTTCAATTTTAGTTTGATAGAGTCAGTTCAGAAGTGAGGATATACAAATTTAAAACATGGGAAAACAAAGAGAATTGATCATTCACCACTTCAAAGAAGGAAAAAGTCAGCGGTTAATAGCTGAAATCGTTAACTTATCGTCGTCTACGGTCCAGCACATAATTGAGCGATTTTTAAAGGAGAATAGAGTGGAGGACAAGGGCAGAAATCCGCCAAATAAAATTCTTAGCGTCAGCGATGAAAGGGTAATCCTGCGAGAAATCCGTGAAAACCCGAAGCTATCAGCTGTATCTTTGGCTAATAATGTACAAAAATCTCTTGGCAAAACATGCAGTGCATCAACTATTCGCCGCCTGTTGCGTTCACATGACTTTCATGGTCGAGTGCCACTGAAGAAGCCATTCATAAGTTCAAAAAATAAAACCACTAGGCTAACATTCGCAAAAAACTACGTTTCCAAGGACTCAGAGTTTTGGGGCACGGTAATTTTTGCCGATGAGTCCAAATTTAACTTATTTGGATCGGATGGGGGGGAAAGTACGGCGGGGAGGCTCTGTAATGGTTTGGGCCTGTATGTCCACAGCCGGAGTTGGCAACTTAACTTTCATTGAAGGGAACATGGACAAAACCCTGTACCTTGACATTTTGAAAGCAAATTTGAAGCAAAGTGCCGAAAAACTAGGTCTGCGGAGCAACTTTCGATTTTACCAAGATAATGATCCGAAGCACAAGTCGGGAATTGTGCAGTCCTGGCTTATATGGAACTGCCCCCACCTAATGGAACCACCGGCACAGTCTCCCGATTTGAATGTTATAGAGAATTTATGGGCCTTGTTGGAAACTAACATCCGAAAACACCATATTTCCAATAAGGACTCATTAAAACAAGCATTGCAAGAAGAATGGATGAAAATCACCCCAGAAGTCACGCAAAAACTAGTGGATTCGATGCCAACCCGACTGAGAGATGTTATAAATCAAAAAGGCTACCATACAAAGTATTAATATTATTAAAAAATCGAATATTGCCTTAGTTTATAAGTTACCATCGTGCTGCATCAAATAAGCTGCACTATTTGAAAAGGCAGTTTTTTTTGTTTTTTATAGTTTTTAAAATGATAAACTGAATATGTACTATTTATAATACACTAATCTTAAAGAAAAAACTGTGCTCTACAAAACTGCATTTTTAGTTTTTTCGATAACTCATTTGGTTCAGAGATAACTGGGCTTAAACAAAAATTTTTGGTCTGCATCAAATAAGCTGACACTCACTGTATATTTATTATTAAATCTCTTTTTCTAATAGCTCGTATTTAAGGTTTATGCAATTGCATCCCGCTATCCTTTACACATTTGTGAGTTTATACGTATTGTTATTGTTTTGCATAACTGCTATTATTGTTTCCCTTCGTTTTCAAGTCACGCGCAACGCTTGTTGACTTGCCAATGCCATTCCTTTTGTTGTTGTTGCCGCTATCGTCGACATCGTCGTCATCGTTACTCTCATTGCTATTGTGCCACTTGCCGTTGATGTTGTTGGTGTTATTGTTCCGCCGCATTTGTGCCATGTGATTGATGGCCTGTTGTTGTATGCCATGAATTGCTGCCACGCGGTATTTGGTTGGCACTTGCTTGCTTTTGATGCTAACCATGTCTCCGAGCATTGCGAGCCTCTGCTCCATCGCAACGATGCTCAGTCTAACCAACTGTGTGCCTGTGTGATTCTTGACTGATTTATCATCATTGCTGTCGTCGCCGTCGTCATCGTCGCTAGAACACAATGCGCCACTTTATGCTGCTTGTTGTGCTGCTGCTGTGGTTGCTATTCTTGTTGCTTGGTACATTCGCTCGTTCGGCTTTAACCCAATTTCGTTTACTCTGAGTTTTACTTAAATATGCTTTGGTTGCAATCGTTTCGCTTTTCGTCCGTCTACCCGTCAGCTTGCCTGTCTGCAGCCGTTTCTATGTAGGTCAAGTGCATTGGTCCATTAGAGTACTCCATTTGCATGTGGTGCTCGATTCTACTTGCAGTGAAATGTGTATAATTTTTCTTCATGCGTAGCAACACGATATGACACTGTGAATGTGTTTTTTACCTTTTTATTTTTTATTTCATTTTGTCATCCTAATGACAGGTTAATGGTAACTCTGTAAAGGGTTTAACTGCAGTATTACGGCTACATCGGACTTACTGAATAGGAGTTGTGAATTTTAATGCATTTGGCGTGCAATTTCATAAACTCTAAATAAAACGTGTTTAGGGTTTAATTCATCAACCAATAAGCAATTTAAATTGTGGTTAGTTGCATAACACAATTTACATGCAAATGGTATTGCATACTTCCGAGGTGCAATGTTTTTTGATGAAGCTTGCTTTGTCGCAAATCTGTGGCACAGGTTTTGGGTTTGAGGATATTTCAATAATTGCTTTTAATAAAACTCACATGCACTAAAATATTGAAGAGTGGGAAGTAAGCATATACAATTATATATCCTTTGAATATAGGTATTTACAATACATATGTATATTTATTTGTTACGGTGGGTTGGATGATGCATTGATATTATTAATGCAAACAAACATGTTATGTACAATACTCAAACGTGTGCATATACAAATAAGCAACCAGTGTTTGAGTTATGTACATAAAAATCCATAGCAATTGAGAGGTCAAAAACCACATAATTAACAAAATAATTTGTACATAACACATGGCACAGGTGTACAGATTTAATTTATACTTGTCTGCACACGCCATATATATATATTCATATATATGTATATATATTTGTACATGTATGTATATGCATATGCAAAACTACAATGTAGCATATTATATATGCGAACGCAAAGCGCATGCAAGAGTTGACGGCATCAGGAGATGGCCATACGCATGAGCCTACTTATAGCAAATTACATGCAATTAAACAGTTATGTAAATAAATCAGCTTACATTGCAGCCATTAACTCTACTTGACTGTTATATCAAAATATAATTTTCGTTGCATACTTTCAGCTGAACGGTTCTGCTAAAGAGAAAGTATTTTCTGTTGCTTATCTGATTTAATATGTTCTAGGATTCAGCATGCGCACAGAGTTGCTTTGTGTTCCTATGTAGAAAAAAATAAAATTTCACAATGTAGAGTCGGTCAATCTAATTTGAGTCTGTAAGCCTTGGTATGTACAAAAATTTATGGATAACTGAAGATTTGTAAGTTGAACGACAGCTTAACAATTGCAAAAAGTATTTAAAGTTTGATGCCTAAGAAAATCTAGTGACATTAGAATGTTACGAGGCACATGCACGTTCATATGTCTAGTAAAGCGAATTAATGAAGCGTTTAAAGCGATTATACAAAATATAAGACTTACCTGCTTGTGTGCTTAAATGCAAATGTACATAATTATTTTCACAAAGGCAGCGGCAATTCGCTTTGTCGATATTTAATTAAATGTTGAATGCAATTATTGCATAATTAATGCTTCCAGGAAATACCCAGCAGTATGTGTAGTTTATGTATACACAGAAATATACGTTTGTATGCTCATTCCTTAATAAATAGAGGCAGCTATGAATGGTTACCATGCCAATTAGGTGCGGATATTTGCATAGCAGCGATGCAAGGGCCTTTAACGAAAATGCGCAAAATTATTGCATACTTTTGGGTTAACAACTTTTTAACTTAATATTGTTCTCTTACTCTCTTACAGTTGAACTTGGCTTAACGCTTCCTTGAAATATTAATTCAATTTAAAGACAACAACAGACAAGAAATATCAAACAACATGAGTGGTGACCGTCCGAAGCGTCCTCTGTCAGCCTACATGCTGTGGCTAAATGAAAATCGTGAACAGATCAAGAAGGAGAATCCCGGCAGCAAGGTGACAGATATTGCCAAGCGTGGTGGTGAATTATGGCGTGGTTTGAAGGATAAGACGGTAAGTTTTATATAATATATTTATTTACATATATCATTGTAAATTATATAAATTTAATGGTTATATAGGAATGGGAACAAAAAGCAATTAAAATGAAAGAGGAGTATAATCGTGCCGTCAAGGAATACGAAGCGAATGGCGGCACAGATACCGGCGCTCCAAAGAAACGAAAAGGCAAGGCTGCCAAGCCCGTGAAGAAGGCCAAGAAGAAAGATTCATCCGAAGAGGATGAGGATGAGGAGAGCGATTAAATTTGTTGTTTGCGCGCACGCTCAACATGCACTCGTCAAATAAGATAAAAATTATTAAACAAAAAAAAAAATAAATAAATAAACAAAAAACCATTTCAAAAAATAAACAAAAATTCGATGATACGAGGGAGCGTGTATCTGTATGAATGAATTTTGTATGCAGAACTTACATGATAAGATTTTTAAATACATTTTATGAATGTAATTTTTAAGAAAAACAAAAAAACAAAACAAAAAAAAAAAACACAACAAAAAAATTAAACATTACAAATAAAACAAAAACTCATTAAAACAAAAACCAAGAACTTTCATCTATGCATTAAACAAAATATATATAAAAAAAATAAATAAAAAAGTCAACAAACATTAATTCAAAACACGCAAAAAATGTATAAAAAACAAAAACAGAAACCAGTATCGTTCGTTATAAGTACAACCAATTCCAGTTGCATCAGTTTGAAAACTGTATTTCTAGCTACCTGCCATGAGGGTTTAGCTCAACAAACTTACCGCTTAAAAACCTAGATTTCCTTTTAGATTTGTTTACTTTCGTTTCGTAGACGTTTGATTTTTTTTTTGTTTAGCTGTTATGAGACTATTTAGAAACGTCTATATATAAGCTGAACTCCTTTGTTTTTGGCCCCTCTTCTATAATTCGCATAATTAAAAATAATTATGCTTAAAAAATATGTAAATGTTTGTGAATGTACGACACCAACAAAACATCAATAATATAAATTAAATTACGGCAAGAAAAGTTTAATATTTAAATGTAAACAAATTAAATGTATATGTAAAAGAATTAAACATTTAATGTAAATAAAATGGAACATATATGTACGTAATATATATATATATATGTTCCATTTTAAAAGCAAACACAAATCCCAACAACAAAAAATAACATAATTTTGCATATGAATTTTAACAAGAGATATACAAAAGTTACAATTAAAAGAAGAAAACAAAAAAGTGTAGCCTGACTTTTGACTCTAGTTTATTGTGTCGTCAGTTTTTGATCGTTTGCAAATAAAATATTTAAGCAAACAAAAAAATAAGAAATCGCATATATAAATATTTAAATAATATATTTGTAAAAGTAGAAGTGAAAAAAAAAACAGAAAAATTATTTGAAAATATATAAACATTGAATAAAACAATAATAAATGTTTATTTGCGTTTAACTTTTGAATCGGTTCTGCGAGTGCCAGCAAACAACGAATGTATGAAATATTTAAAAAATTTAAATGGTTTTATCCTCTCACTCCGAAATCAAATTAAGATTTGTCAAAATATTTCATACTAAGTTCTGGCTTATGAAGGCAGGGAGTCTTCAGTGAAGCAAAAACAAAGTTTTATAAATTGACGTAGGAAGGTGAATGCTCTAATAAAGGTAAATCAGAATAATACATGCCATCAGTTAATTTGGAATAGATCCTCTGACAAAGCAGAGGAATTTGTTTCTTAAATAGCAATCTGCAGTAAGTGAGTATTGGCCATATATAAGAAAACCTACCCATCAGTAAAGGAAATATTGTATTGCCGTCATGTATAATTTATAATAAAAGTTCTTCAAAAGTTTTTTTTTTTACTAATAGAAACTTATATTTAACAAAACATTTTTTTTTACTTGAAAAACAATTGCACATGGCTGTCTTGCAACTGTTTTCCCTACATAGATTCAACACAAATAATTTATCTAAAAGCTAAACATTGCACAGGGTTCTATGACTTCTACCAATACTTTAACATTTACAAAGCAATTAAAGCTATTTAATTTTAGTTACTTAATTAAAAAGCATTTTTACCATTTAAAGTTTAAGATTTGTGTTAAACTTTTGTTTAAGTTAATTTACAAAACATACGCTATGTAAATATGAACTAAATATATTTTATTTAATGTAAACTACTTGGAAGTTAAAAACTGTAACGGACATTTAGTTAATATAAACACTAAAGTAGCACTTTCAGCTTATATTAAGCGAATACGAATTTATATGAACGCTACACTTGATAAATACTCGCAGTAGAAAAGTACACAAAACTAATTAAATTTTTGAATTTAACATTAGTATGTTTTTTTTCTTTTAAGTTCTCCTAGGAACTTATTTTGAAAATTTAGCAAAATGGCTGTATTTGCTAAATTTTCAACTAGGATAATTACTTTTTGCGAACATTTAACAACAATTCTTCGCATGCTATTAAGTTAACAGGCAGTAACAGGCGGTTAAACCAGCCACTCACCCACCAGTGAGTCAAATGAAAATTTAAGCGGTTTGCAACTGCTGAGTATCATCGCATAGTTATTGTCCTCAGCAGTATTTACGTTACAAATATTAGTAGTACTTAGACTTAGTTGAGTATGATATCTAGAACTAGCGTTGCTGTAACTGTTAATATTAATATCCTTTATATTCTGCTCACGCAGCATGCAGCTCTTCGTGTAGAAATCATGCAATGAGTCCTCGTCGGCTTCCATTAAGTAATTAAGATTATTTGTGTGATAGGCATAGTAACTGTTTAAATCTACAAGATTATTTGTTGTTGTTGTTGTTGTTGTTCTTATTATTGTTGTTGTATTAGCTTTAGTAGCAGTTGTTGGTGATAAACTCTTATGCAACTGATAGTTTTGTGCATTTTCAAACCGATTACTTGTATCATGTCACACTGAAGTTCCCTGCTGCCCCGGCACAACCGACGCACAGTGCCCGTCGACTTTAAATGTGTCATGCAGGCGCTGCTGACAATTGCCCCTAGAGGCGAAACAAAACTTATAGATCATGTATATTGGTATACATAATACCGAAGACAATGTGACCGCCCAGCCCACTTTAAAGCTCCATTCCGGATAGTAGTACTCATGGCCTAACATCTCCTCATACCCAAGTATGGAGAAAATGAAAATTGTCTGAAATCATCAATATCAGCAACATTATCATCGATACGACTTATAAATAATTCTTAAGTCTTACCAATAAGAATACCGGGCTGATGTAGGCCCAACATATACGCCAGAAAAGACCAGGCTTGGAGCCTAACATTTGCTCCACGTCAGCACTAAAACGATCGACGCCATAAAACCAAAAGACGCCAGCCGCTTCCACGAACACGACGAAAAGTATGGCCAAGCCAGGTCCATAGACATTAAGGAAGTTGACCAAGACGACGCCACCCTAGATAAAAATAAAGTCATGTGTAAGTAAATTCAATACAGTTTCAATAGACCAAATGCAGATGGATCACCGTATCTAAATGCATCAAACAACATTTTATAAGACAAGCAACCCGTTTCCACAAAATTCCGAGCAGTCTAACTTATAGTAATAGTGATTTTTTGCTTTGAATTGTGCAGCCGGGAGATCAGGGCAGGAAGTAGACTACGAATTTGCTGGAAAATATAGATCTGTGCCAAGCAAGGCTCAAGCTCAGTTATATCTGCTCACAATATGTAAGATACCCTTTACATATTATCTTTTATCTACTAAGCTATCTGGTATAAAGCAGACAACGTGTCTGCTCGAAGGATTCAATGCCAAGCGGCGTTTAACAGCTGAAATTATCCTGAATTCAGTTTCAGCTGCAATGTGGATAGGCCGCTTTATCTCACGCCATAAACAACACAACAGCCCTACATACACATACATGTAGCTTTTGCAAACTAACGACCTTCGATAAATCCATGCTAAGTGAAACAAACATTAGAGCGCGGGAATTGATCCATTGACCGATAGCGTCATCACCACCGCCACGCGCGTTTGCTCATATTTACCCAAAATAAAATATGGCTAGCAAGAAATTACAATTTCAAATGTAATCAGAGAGAGTGGCGAAAGGTTGAAAAGATAAAAGAAAGCTAGGATGCACTCAACTAAACATGGCGAACGGGGCTTGTAGCTGGTCACGGCAGCTTAAGTCAATGTGAAAGTGTTAAGTAAAAGCAAACAGTGACAGGTGATAAAGCCGGAAGAGCAAAGGCAAAGGAAAAGGCAAAAGCATGCCTGAGTTGTCCTTGTTGAATGGTAGTGCGATTAACCGAAGAAACGATAAAAAGCACTTAACACGGCAATCCATCCAAGACACGGCCAATAGTCGTAGAAGCAGCCGGTAGCCGTCAGTCACTCAGTTAGTTGGTCAGTTTGCCGTGCATTTAAATGCGGCTGCCATGTCAGACAAATGCCAATAAAGACTAACAAAGACAGCGGGTTAATAAAAAGTCCGGGTGTGGGTAGTGTAGAATCGAGTAGCAAATGGTAGCTCATGCATAACACATTAGCTGACGACTCTAGTAACGTAGAATGCACATGCCAACGAGGGAGAGTGGGTAGATGTGGATAGTGTGGTGTCTGTTCGGAGCTTCGTGTGTGTGAAGTGGTAAGCACCGTGGTGATTTAATGAGTCGTAAAAACAGGTCAAGTATTGTAACAGAGAACAACTCGCTTAATTTCCAATTAAAATAATTAATTTTGAGGCGTTTTACGCTACGCAGTTGACTGCCTGACGATACTCACATAAGTCATTGTGGGCAATGCACATAAGAAAATGCCAGCCAGCAGCAGCAGCACAAATAGCTCCCGTCGACGTCCAATGGCACGAGGGTATTCATCACAGAGCGCTGTTATCATTGCTTCCAGGCCGCCAAAGGTACTGTCTAGGCCCAGAGTAATCAACATCAAGAAGAAGATTATCGACCAGAATACCGAGCCACTCATAGTTGCAATTGCTTCCGGATAGACGATAAACACCAAACCGGGACCCTCTAGGCCCACTTTATCGATGGATGTCTTTTGTACGTAGGCCATGTAGCTGTGCATAATCGCATGTCGCTTTAGGTAAGCAAACATTGACCACAGAAAATACTCACCCCAAAACAGAGAAAATCACAAAGCCCGCCAGGAAACTAGTCAAGCAATTGATGCTACTCGTGATCAGCGCATCGCGATAGCAGTTATTATTGAACTTGTTGTAACTGGAGAGTGCCAGCAAAGTGCCAAAGCCCGGTCCGAGTGAGAAGAATATTTGCGATGCTGCATCAATCCAGACCTATTGTTGTTGGATAAGCAACTGTCGCCATGCCACACGAATAGTCATGAATAATTTACAGCTTACCTTTGAATTCTTCAGTTTATGCCATTCCGGCGTTAAATAATACCGTATACCGTCATCCGCACCCGGCAGAGACACGCCACGCACTAAAAGTATGATGAGTACCACGTAGGGTGCCAATGCAGTTACCCAAACCACTTTGCCGGCACTGCGTACGCCCTTCCACAGTGAGAAGTAAACAAGCACAAATACGCCAAAGACACATAAAGCCAATGTGGGTTTCACAGGCCCCATGTAATCCAAACCCTCGGACTTGTGTATCTCAAGCACTTTGCGTCTGAATGAAAGCAAATAGAAAGCAACCGTAAGGAAAATGTTTCCCCACCACGATTTGTTTATAAACATAGAGAGACGGACATAAACGAAAGCAAAGTACACTTGACTTAAACTGAAGTATGGCCGATGGCCATCTCCGTCTGCACGCGTGCTTCTGCGCACCAACTTTGCCTTGGAACTCACTCAAAAAACTCCTTGGCCGGCGTTGTGGCTAATTCGGTGAAATTCTCATTTGTCACGGGCATGCAGTTTTTTGTGTTCCAAGGATTGTCGCACGACGTCCACGGCAGCTGTGATGTGAATGAAGCAAACAGATAATAGACCGCCCAGCCTATAATTGTGTTGTAGTACATGCCCATGTAAATGTCAATCAAGCAAATCGCATAGCCGACACCTATGTGTAAAGGAACGCAGAAGATTATATAACTGGCAAAGATGTATGTATTTTATTAAATTCTGGCAGCCTTGCCAAATTAATTAACACCTGCTTAAGTAAAACAATCTTTCAGATCTTCTTATCTGTTGCAGTTTTTTTAATTTGTTTAACTTTTTCAAACTTGAAAACAAACTGAATGAGAAGGAGCAAATTTAACTAGAAAGGCGGGGCTATAGTCGGCCGTAACCGACTATAGAAAACCCTGTACCCAATCCAAAACTGAATATATATTTTTGTTTCTAAGGATATCTCAAGAAAAAAATTTTTTTGTTTTTTTAGTAAAAGGAATTTTTTTGGCCGATCGTTCCTATGGCAGCTATATGTTATAGTAAACCGATATTTATCATTTTTATGATTGGATATTGCTTAAAATCATTAAATCCAAAATTTGGTAACGATATCTTAATAAACAAAAAATTTTTTCTCAGTAAATGTTGTTTTTCGGCCGATCGTTCCTATGGCAGCTATATGATATAGGAAACCGATTTACATAGTATTAAGATATGTGATTAGGCAATAGGTAAAACTGTTAAATCCCAAATTTGGTAACGATATCTTAAAAAACAAAAGGGTTTTGGTTAGGAAATGTGGTTTTTCGGCCGATAGTTGCTATGGCAGCTATATGTTATAGGTCGAATATCGAAAAAAAAAATAAACTTGTTATGCCTATGTATTGGGCGAGTCTTCGTGCCAAATTTGGTGATTGTAGGTCTTACCGTTTCCGAGATCCGTGCGTTCATACAGTCAGACAGACACAGACGGACATGGCTAGATCGACTCGTCTTTCGATGCTGAGCAAGAATATATATACAGCACAACTTTAATATACCCTTTACCATTTTTTGGTACAGGGTATAAAAATTTCATTACTTATCAATAATCAGATCTCTTATTTCTACTCATGCATCTGTTCAAGAAGGAGCATAATACGATACAATTCGATAAAACCAATATGCGAATAGCATTATTGTGTTGTTCCTCTTCCTACGTTGTTTTCCCAGCATTGCGGACAGACATCAACACGTCGAATTATTAACGCTGAATGATGGCGTGCTAATACAATTTTTCGAAATGCTTTGGGCGCGAGCTCCTGACTGTTTGGGTCGCAAGTGTTCAAAATTAAATACACAAGTGAAATATCTTTCAGTTACCATTTTTATCATTCGGACCCGCATACCGTGGCATTGATGCAAGAGTTTCTGTGATTTTAAGTAATTTTAATGTTTGCGACATTATCTTTGCTTTTGCATCGCTAGCTGCTGTTACATTTACAGAAGGACAATTGAATAGATTTTGTCATGTAATGGTTTTGTTTCCTTATTTTGCAAATCTTTGAAAAATGTATGTAGGTCACTTTTGTGTGGTTGGATTATGTATGATATAAGGAGAATAAATAAACTGATATACATATTTATTTACATATGTATGTAAGTTAAGCGTGTAATCCTGAGTTGATAACATGGCTAAACTACTGATGCTGACATCATCGTAATAACAGTCAGCATTTTGGTTTTGTAAATGAATTAAAATCGTTGGCTTCAAAACTTGAAGACTGTAATTTGAATTTTGTAGAAGTTTTATTTGTTTTATTTAGTGAACGAATGTGTCACCAGACGCCAAAAGCCATTTGCGCTATTTAATTCTACATTTTACATTCTACACCAATAGATTGCCATTTATTTAACTACACATTTGTCAATCACAGTTGCCGGCTGCCAAGACACCTAATTTGATCATTGTATAAACTCAAAAATGCTATAAAATTCATATTGATTAAATAATTCACTTTTATCTTTTAAATATGCATGTATTCTCCAAAATGTTACAAAAACTTAAAAAACTTGATTAGCCTGAATGTACTGTAAATGAAGTGAGTCTAGTAGAGAGAGTGTAACAGTTGTAATAAAATTAGCCATACTGTAATGAACGCAACGAATTGCCAAAGAAAATGAATGTCGTATCCTTTTCATTTGCTAAACTCGATTAGGACTCTTATGAAAGAGACAAGTTGTGCACTAAAGAAAAAACAAGCAGAAATTATTCAATATGCGTAAGCTGGCTTAAACTTTAAATATAACATGTAGATAAACTTTGTAATTTTATTATTAAAGTTATATAAACTTGATGCAACGTTGAACAATATTTGTGCTGCACAAATGCTTCTTCGAAAATGTAAATGCATACACATGGACACATGCAAGTACTTATCAATAAATGTATGTTTGTATGTGCAAATGTAAATATGTTCTTGCATGCACATGCATTGCATGAACTATGCCAATAGAAAATTCAAAGTTCGCTCAACATCATTCGAATGTTACTTTGTAACTACTTTCATACATATATCTTGCTCTCTTTTCAGCCTGCACACTTGCGCGCATAAGGCATTTCATTTACGCAACAAGTGTTTGCTTAGACAGTTCTTATTAGTTTCTTTTAGAAATGTTTAAGCAAAACTGCATTTAGTACTTTGCTACGTCACTTGTGAATGACATGAAAGGAATCTGACAAAAGCGTATGCTATGCGATAAAAAAAGCAGAGAGTAGAAAAACACACACTCTAGTATATAAAGCATTTATATAGATTTGCACTGTAGCAGCATTGCATAAAAATTGTAAAGGGAGACAGAAAAACAAAAAAAAAATCACGTGACGTGTCTTATTGGCATCATAAGCGAAATACAGAAAGGAGAAGCAAAAATGTTACTAAATCCTATGTGTATTTTACACAATGCTGCTTGGGAAAAAATTACTACTGCTTACTACCTTTAACAATAAGCTAAAGCATGAAAAAGTCACGTGGGACAAAACAGCAAAATACCAGCAGTAAAAATGCTGATTAGAATATTACAATAAAAGAAAAGAATCCATAACAACAACGACAACCATCTGTGCAAGAAGTTATACATATGTATGACAACTCAGTACAACAAATTAGAGTTGAATTAAATCGACTTATATATCTGTCGAGAGTTTTACAAAATAAATCACAATTGGCATAAGGGTTTAGTATTTTTAAGCCAGGTGGTGTATTATATATATTTGGTTAGTTATTACCAGGCCATACTAATCAAAATGATAACGTAAAGCAACATAAACGTTATCAAATATAAACGCAAGTTTAATGTACATAAGTCTAACTCACCCTTTAGAGCTGGACAAATTCGTTTCCAAATGCTCAAACAACCGCAACGATGAAACTGACCCAGTGCCAATTCCATGTAAAATAACGGCAGACCGCCAAAGATTAGCATAACACAGTAGGGTATTAAAAACGCGCCGCCACCATTTTGATAACAAATGTAAGGAAACCGCCAAACGTTGCCCAAATCGACAGCAAAACCGATGACGGCCAAAAGGAATTCCGCCTTTTGACCCCAAGTCTCGCGACGACGTTCTGTGACGGAAACGACCAGAACACGCTGCTTGCAACAAAAAAAGAGACCGAATATGTGTTTATGCATGTGTGTGTGTTATGTATTAGAAACAAAAAGAAAAGTAGTAATGTTAAAGTACAGGAAATTAAATTTAAATTCAAAATAAAATCAAAGAAACCAAAAAAGTTCAATGACACAGGAAATGTGCAAATTACTGCGCACCTCATTATTTGTGAACTTTGGCGCCAGCAGATCGGTTACTTTGGCAGGTGTAGCAGGCAGTTGATCGGCATCGTCTTCGTCCTCATTCGTTGGAGAATCCTTGTTGTTGGTCCATGGTGCAGTGATGTTTGTGGTTCCGCCGGGGCAGCCAATACACCCCATGGTTGCTGTATTATTGCCAAATTCTGTGCTGCTATTCTTACTACGATCCATGGCTACTTTTTTAATTTGTTTCTTTTATTTTTGCCTTTAAATTTAACATAGGCACGTGGTGCCTAGTTTGGAATATACGTTACGGTTTTGCCCTTATCCCCCGCTTGCTTTCAGCATTTTTGCACTCTTTTTAATGTCATGCGAGATATCACTAGCTTTGTCTATCTCCCACGCTGCTTATTTACATCCTGCCAGTATCTATGAAAAGTATACATACACCGCAAGAAATTAATAAAAAATCATTAATAAATTAATGACTTCGAATAATTTAACGGTTTAATAATTTAAAGCGAGGCACTATAGCTAGATTCAAAAATGTATATTTTAAAACAACTAACAGGGATTCCCAAGAGATTTTCACGCACCCTACTCTATTTTCACAATGATCCACCAAACTCTAACCCTAGGGAAGAGCATTACTTTCGAGATAAAATGCAAACTTTAAGCGCAAGTATGACAGGTGGATATTTGCACTAACATCATGTACGCTAAATTGGTTTTACTCGCAATTTTCTCGTAGTGCATAAACATTTAAATATTCATATACGAGCATATTTCTATACATTTTGATTATTTAATGCGTTACGCCCAAACGTTGTGCTGATTACAACATAGTCGTCCGTGTTGTTTATTGTGTGTCAGTCTATGAGACCCCTGTCCACCCGCCAAGTGCCAACACTCGCCAGTTGACGCTGCTCATCCCTAAGGTATGTTTTCGTTTTTTTTATATATTGCTTTTTTTTCAAACTACTCGCTGGTTTGTCGTCTGTCCGCGCTGCCTTGTTGACCAGCAGCAAGAGTAGTTCATACGCATCGTTAGCCAATGACAATGAAAGAATGTTCAATGTCAATGTTGTAAATATTTTGTTGACCTTATTTAATAACAATCTGGATTATATTTGCCATTGCGCATCTGCATGGATTGAGGACCTAGTGGCGATTGCCGTGAGTTATGTTTATTTGTTTCTGCATTCTCGTGTTGAACTCTGTGGGGTTTTCATTGTGAGGGCGTATTAAAAATACGCTACCGATAAGAAAAAATAATCATAAATATTTTTGTAACTGTTTGATTTTACGTTTTATTTGAATTGGCAAATTGGCAATTGTGGCATGGCATCTGCTTGGCTGCACAGTAATTATATGAGAAATGTGTGAATTTACATAGTTGTGATTCAGGTAAAAAAGAAAATTTAACATTTGAACACTCACTTGCATTCAATATTAACATATTAATTTTTCAAATTTATTGTGGCTTGCTATAAATCTTTAATTGTCTGCGTAGTCTAACAGATCAATTAGCTGCAGTTTTTATTTTTAATTAGAAACGTATAACAGCATTAAACTTCTTTCATGCATTTTTGCATAGCTAATAAATTGTCATTGTAATTGTCTCCAAAAAAAAGAGCCAAATAAAGCAATCAAACGCTCGTTAGTTGCTTCACATATTAAATCCTAATTACGCGCAAGACATAATGGGAGACATGTGTTGTTTAACATTACTTATGCAGATAAGCGCCACATGTTCCAAAGATCATAACAACATCAACAAACTTTGCCTATGCGGCAGTCATAAGCACAAAAATCAAGAAATTTTAATGAATTTTTCTTTTCTTTTTTTTCAATTGTTAAAATTAAAATTCTTTGATTTCTCTGATTAAACATAATGTGAATTCTAATCATTTTAAACTCTAGCCTACAGAAATATGTTGATTTAAAAGCAATGTTATTGGTTGATATTGAATTTAATTTAAATTTTTGAAGATAGATTTCTTTAATTTCAAAGTTTAGTTTTAATATAAATGTAGATCAGCCAAAGCAGAGATTCATCCATAAGATAATCGGTTCTAGCAACGGCACGGATTCGTAAGCTCTGTTCTCGCTTGATCGCTTATTTGATCAAAATGCGGTACTCTAACGACAGCGAAAGAAAATAATTAAATCTAGTAAGTAATAAACATATGTACATATATACTTATTGGTTGCGTGTAGCATTGGGGGTATCGTTTAATAAGAATTAACATGGTAAATTTTCCGACGGGAAATTCAATTTCTCAAAGAATGTCGAAAGTAAGTAAGTAAGAGAGGGTTAACAAAAGAAATGATTAAGATGTATAAAATATTATATTATGAGTTCGTGACAGTTGGCTTAACGTTTAATCACTTTGGATCGCTTAGAATTAGTAGTGTTCAATAGCTTAACGTTAATAAAAGCCGGCGCTCTTATCATACTTCAATTGTAGACAAACTTAATTCTATATTCAAATTGCAAAAAAAAAAAGTAAATAATAAGTCCATCTTAGTTTTCTACAAAATCTTAAATTAGTTTTATATTAGTAATGTTTATAATATTTTGATAGAATTAATAGCTTTTTTTTAATTTCTTCTAAGTCCATTTTACCACTTACAGCTAGCTACATACATGTGACATCGGCAAAATTTTATTAGCACCAAACTGAGCAGAAGTGTTTAAATAACCGCATTTTAAATTTATTTTTAACACAATGATTGAATTTAAGTTTTCACTATACAAAAAACCTTTAATTTTCAAAATGATTTTCAAATGATTTTTCCACTTAAGATTTTAGTAAACGCGTCACACTTTGGCAGCAACTGGCAAAAATTCAAGAGTTGCTCCAACTTTTATACATGGGAAAACTGGCGTTGGCCAAACCGAACACACGACGACAACATCGGCAAGGACGACACGATAAAAGGAGCAAATGCGAAAGGACACGAGGTAGTAGTCGAACGATTGTCAGCCTAATGCGCAAATGCCGTTATCCCAATTGAATGATGGCCCAAAAGTGGTACGAGTTAACGCCTGCTTCCGCTCAAGGTGGCAAGTTTCGTTTTAATGGTTATTGGCCTGACTTCGATTGAAGCTAAAACTGCAACAAACTGTTGCTTCCTTTCGCATCTTTTTAACTGCTACAAAAAAAACAAAGGAATGCTGTGTAAAGTTTTTTCAGGCAGTTCTTGCTTTGCGATACCTGACCTGTGGGTAGGTTTTGATTTGTGTTTAAGGTCTGCCTCCTGCCCGTATACAAATTATTCAATCCGCTGAAAAATTTCACCCATTGTTTATCACTTTGTTGAAGTCAACATTTATTTATTTCTTTTTTGTAAAACATAAATAAGTAGTTAGATATTATTAACGTTAAGTTTATGTTTGCCGTAAGTTATTGGTATTAAAATGAACACTCTATTTACATATGTAGGTATTTGGAATTGCAAGCATGTAAAATGTAGTATTGCATTCTTATTATCTACTTTAGCTTTGAAATAAAATCACTTCACTCGCAAATCGCTCTTGCTTGAATATATTATCGTTAAAATGCACGAATTTTTCTGATTACTAAGTACTCGTGTTTTTTTTTTCTGAACTTTAGCTTTCGCCGTTGACGTAAATACAACTGCAAACTACTTTTGAATAAGACTTTTGCAGCAGAAATTATTTTCCAATTGATCGCTGATTTAACTGAATGGTTTTCTTTTTTTAAATACAGCACCACCAGAATGGTGGCGCATCTTAATCGCATTGATTTGGCAACTATTGCCAAAAACACAAAATAAAAAAAGCGAAAAATCAGAAAGCATTTACTTTTACATTAGAAACTACGCGATTTATGCTTATTTGCTTGGCGTCGTATAAATTGATTTGAAAATTATAAAAATCGTTTTGGCGCGCGTCATTGTCTCGATTTGGTTTATCGTAGTCTACTAATTCTGCGTCTTTGGTTAGCAAACATTTTATGTGGTTGCAGAAGGGGACCGCATGCCACTAGATATTTTAAATTATCTGTAGATAAACCATCGTAATTGTTGCGTTTATTGTAATTACTAATATCGTTGTTGCTGATGACGGTGTTCACGTGGGCAATTACAAAAAAGCCGTCTTCGGCAAGTAAAATTTGGAATTCTTGGAAGAGTCGAATTACCGCGTTATACGATTACAAGTTGAAAGTAAATAATTTTACACTTACGCTGCATTGACTTAATGGTTGCCGGTTGAATTCGAATTGAGCGATTGAGCGTGCAACATTAAAAACATCGGCTTAGAGCTGAAACATATTTGCTGTCAGACCACTTGAGCTGTCTTAAAACACATGATTGTACAACATTTTATGTGTCACTTTTGTTGTTATATTTATTGTTGCTGATCGAAATGGTGCCATCTTCAGCCACAGATCTAATAAATCAACACACAATTTAACCAACAGACACTCAAAAACTAGTTGAATCACAAGCTTAAATGATCTATGACAGCAAGCAAAACTCAAAATTTACAATTACCCCTGAACTAATTATATAAATGTAATATGATCTTAAATTTCCTTACCTACCTTAGCCTGCATTTGACCACAAAATACGTCACACACAGCGGTAACCTCATTAAAATTTACATCAAGGCAGTCTTCTTGTTGTTATTATTATTGCTTCAACGATCGTTGCTGTTGTCGCTATTGTAAACTTAAGTCACCAACATGCAACCGACCACTAATTACTACGTAAATTTACTGATTTCACCAAGATCAAATTTACATGTATGTACATATATGTTCTATTTAAGATTGCTTAGTTATTACGGCTTGGCAATGAGGTAGAATAAGTTGTTTACAGTTTAAAAGTGCAATGGAAATTATTTAATTTTCTTTAATGCGCCCACACAAAAAATTATAGAAGGAAAACCCCTAACATGCAAATATAGGTAAAGTACTAACATGTATTCGTCATTATCAATCTAATATAATGTAGAAATAATAAATGCGATGCCGAGAGTGAAATGCTGACACCAAATACAAACCAAAGCCAATTAAATCTGGTGCCACTTTACAAAGTATATTTTTATATGCATGAAATTGTTGAAAACAAAAAATACCACTCGCCAATTTATCATCCGAACACAGGGGAGATGTGGTAACGATTTTATAAGTCTTAAAATATTCGTTTAAATAAAGTAGTACATTAAAACTTTATTTATTTTCCATTAATGTTTATTTACACATTCTTATTTGTTTTGCTTGGTGTCATCTGAGTTCGGATTCGAGCCTGCGACATTCGGATACCATACTGGTGCCTATACTAACTAAGCTATGGCTTTGAGTCTATTCACACATAATGCCATTTTTGATTCCTTAAAGGCAAGCAAACGTGTGTCCTTAGATCTTTAACGGCAACAATTTGAATTTGACATTTGCGTGTAATTTGTGTTAGCACTAAACTTCCAAGTAGTGTAGGAAAACTTAACGTTGCAACAACTAGAGGTGTTGAACCAACAGTTACAGCACTGAAATATGCATTTCTGTCTCACTCTCACCCACGGGAAAATGCTGAAATATAAAAATGTATGATGATATTATATATCGAGTGCACTAGTTGGACGAGAAAATGCCATAAAAGTTAGTTGACCGTTTTCTTATTTGTCTCTCTTCTGTCAACATATGTTTCGAAGCAGCTCACGGATAGCCGGTATACGTATACGGTATACGGATAGCCGGTATACGTTGTTGAGAGAGCAGTCTATATAGTACAGATTATAGTTATCGTAACAGATAAGCAGCGAATTAGAAGCGGTTATATAATTACAAAGTAAGAACATACTTAACCCATACTTATATGTTTTACTTTGCTCACCACTGTTTCAGTGTTGTTGATGAGGAATAGGGCTTGCAGAGCACGAAGCCATTATTTTTCACTCTCAAACACTGCAAGTAGTTCTCACTCATGCAATAATAGCTCTCCTCTCTTCTGACTTGTGCTCACATGCCAACAAAACGTAAATAAACATTGCGCCATGGTTTTCAGGGCGCTCAAATGTTTTTGCTCATGAAGATTCGTGGTGTTTTTGTTTGTGAGTATGCACACGTGAGCAAAATCCAGGTCGGTTTTACGTTGTTCATGACTGCTTCACAACTTCAGTGTTTTTTCGGCTCTTGATTCTCTCACACACGTTAGAGGTGTCAAACTATCGATGGTCACACCATCGATAGTTTTCGATATTTTTAAAAAAACTATCGATATTATCGCGATAATATCGTTAAAGAAGAAATTTAAAAAAAAATCTTTAATGGAACCTGCAAAAATATTAATTATATGTAATATGGACTCATTATGCGTTTACACAACTGTGGTGTATCACCTATTAAATTTTCTTACCGTCAGCCATCTCGAAAACTGTATTAATAACACGCCTTCAGCACCACATGCACCACCCACAATTAGCACTACCTGCACAATCAGCACTACCACCGAAAAATTGTAAAATTGCACAAAATTTAACTATTTCAACAAATAGAATTTTCGGAGGGGAAATTACCTGCGCATCGAATGATCCAGAGAAATTTTAGTGATGAAGTTCACAATGCTACATTACAGTGACTATCGATAGTATTTTAAAACCATCGATAGTGTTTGAAAATTAAAACTATCGATACTATCGATAGTACCATCGATAGTTTGACACCTCTAACACACGTACTATAACACCTATTATATAATATATTTATAGTAACATTGTGAACATGTTGCTTTTGATGCTGCTTTTCTCGTAGAAGTTTAAACTAGCATAGAATAGCAGTAATCGGGCGCCGATAAAGCTGCTTAAAAACAAAATCAAGTATGTCCGGAGTCGAGGAGACAGATCCTGTCGAATTAATGCTTAAAAAGACCGGCTGCATTGAACTACATTATAAAGTGCAGGAGTGTATTGCGGAAACCGGCGACTGGCGTAGTTGCCAGGATAAAGTGAAAGAGTTCAAAAGCTGCATGCAAAAATACGTTGACGAGCAGAGCAAAAAATACGCAAGCATAAAGTAACTGATTTACTCGACATCCCGACTTCTTCTATGCTAACCAAAATTATGAAACAAATTTTTGCTGCGCTCGGCAACAAACGTACAAAATTAGCGTTGGTTGTACGCGGCGATCTCAAAAAAATGGGCAAAGGAAAAATTGCTGCACAATGCGCACACGCCGCAATACTGTGTTACCAAAGTGCTCAGATAAGCAAAAATGAGCAGAAGCGTCGATCGCTGGAATCTTGGTGTGCCACTGGACAACCGAAGATTGTGTTGCGTGTTGATAATTACAACGAAATGATGACATTGCATGAGAAAGCCATAAATGCCAATATTGTTACGGAAATTGTACGCGATGCGGGCCGAACGCAGCTTGAACAGGGCACGGCGACTGTGTTGGGTTTAGGACCAGCTTCGGCGGAGCAAATTGATGTTTTAGTGGCGCATTTGAAATTGTTATGAAGTTACTTAAGTTTTAAATGTACCTACATCTAGTATATACACATTTAAATGATCAACATGAACAACTTAATTCAAGTGATAATATTTGGCTTTCTGGTGTTGCTTTTCACTTTATTCTTTTTTGCTTGTTGTCGAAATAGTTAGCGAAACAGCTTTACCAAATGTTTCAACCAAATCAGAAGTCACGCGCTCTGTGATCTGTCGCAATTTTCCATTCGATTCGCCACAAATCAAGCGTTCTATACGCGCTGAGGGACAAGTTACTTGTACAGAAGTGTAAATGATATCTGAAAACGGAAAAAAACACGAAATTAGGTAGATTGTGGAAACTTTGTAATGATATGAGCACCTACTTTTCTTAGTGCCGTAGTACTCCAGTGAACATTTCAAATTATATGGTATCTCCTGAGGTAGATAGTCCAGCAGACGTGCTCGCACGCTGTCAACAATTAACGCCTCTGGTTTTTCATCGGTATATATATCGCCAGCATATTCCCAGCATTTCGATTTTGCAGACTCAATCAAATAATTCTAGTGTATCGAAAACACTCTGATATTAGCATTTAATTCAGCAAACGAAAGAAACTAACCTGTACGTCGTTCAAACCACTACCGGTGATTGCGGATACAAGAAATACATCTGAGAAGTGTGGCCAGCTTACTTCACGTTTCATTAGTTCACTTGGAGCTCTTTCCACCGATCTTACGCTAAGTTCCATAAATTTACTATTATCTGACGGTTTGCGACGACTGTGTAGCTTGTTACTTAGCGTATCATTTGTTAAAGTCTTAATCATATCCAGCAAGATACGTTTCGACTTAAGCGAATCGACTTTATTAAGGACTAAAAAACTCGGTATGATCGGAAAAGCCTTGAGCGTGTCAATGACAGTCGGATGCAGCTCGTTGCGTGTCCAACTGTTTGAGGCATCATGCAAAACAGCAATTACATCGGCATGTTGTATTGCATTCCGATATGCACTCTTGAAACTTTGCTCTAGATTATGCCTGCGTATTTCGCGTTGTGTCACCAATCCAGGCGTATCATAGAAGACCAATTGTGTGTTTCCTTGCGTGTGTATCGCTTTATTGGCACTCCGCGTAGTATGTACTTTAGAGGAAGTGGGACAAACCTACAAGTTCACGAAGTTTGAATTACAGTTTAATGCATGTTAAGATCACACTCACTCTGTGATTTACAATATTGTTAATAAAAGTGCTTTTGCCCACATTCGGCACACCGATTACCGCAATATGCAAAGACCGTTGTTCAGAAGACACTTTTTTTTCCAATTGCACCGTTTCGAATTCGTTTGGATTTTGTTCATTGCAGTGAAGGGTGACGCTGTGCTTTCGTGAACTTACTAAAAGTAACTTCTGTTCATTGTAATTGTTAAAAACTTTTGCTGAACATTTTAAATTGCTTAATAAAAATCTCATTATATTATAATTATTAATAATTATTATTATTATAATTATTTGACGCAGCTGACCTAATCTGCTTCTTAATGTGGATGAAAGAATATATTCACTAGCTTTGTCTTACTCTTACTTGCAACAAGTCAGTTGCGGCAAGAAAGAGAAAACAGTTTTATTCGCAATGATATAATTCGTCGGCTTTTCCCTGAAGACTTATCTAAAAATAAAAGAAAATAATTCGAAAATAATTGTTTCGCCTGATGATAGGAAATAGAAGTCGTATTTGTTGGAGATCAATTAAAGGCAAGGAAATAATAAAAATCAACATAGAAAATAGATAATTATTTTTTTTATATTTGTCACATTTGAATAAATTTTATTTGAAAATGCAAATTAAATATAAGTATGTATTAATTTAAACAAACCAACACACTGGTCAACGATTTCAACTCAAAATTTTTAAAATTTTATTTTAATTTAACTTTCTCGACTGGATTCCAAAACGTACATTGTTTAACATGATGAAGCGACAATTTTAATAATTTTTGACTGAATATTTAAACTGAAATACTTTGTGAATTGTCATTACACCAAGTCACTTCACCTACAACTTCAAGCTAAGCTAATTCCAAAAATTTGGACCAAATTATTTTTACTCAACAATAACCAAGTCCTGCTCCTGTATTGAGTAAAAATCTAATGGTTTGGCGCCGTTGTCCAAAGGCACAACTAACTCTTGATGCTTTCCATCGACGTACGAAAGCTGTGGCAATGTAAAAGTCGACAATTGGAAACGCTTCATGACTAAACCTTGCAAGGTTTGAACTGTAATCGAACGCGGGACTTTCTTCTCCCAAATCTCACCGGTGGTCTTATTAAGAATGCGTATTTTGATTAAGTTCGATTGTTTTGTATGGGTTATTGGGACGAACTCGGCAGGCGATCCATATTCTATAAGCAAATTTATAGCATAGCTAGGTTAAATGTGAAATTCAACTAAATAAAAACTTACTTTTCAAAAATTGTGCATACGTGCGATGTTTCTTATAGAAATCTCGCAGTTGCTCCTGTGACTTTGAGGCTTGCAACCATTCCAATGCATATTTTTTCCAGATATCATATTCAGCGCCGCGGCGCTCATCCGGCTTGACTATCGCTTTATTCAGCGACTGCAAGCTGCTAATGCTAGCCACTGCTTTGGAAAACATCTCATCGAAACTGGATTTTAAATGCGGCGTTTTATTAAGTCGTCTCAAATTGGGCAGTTTATCCAATTCATTAAAAGCTTCAGTCTCATTCCAAATAGGATTGTACAAAAGGTTTAATTGTTCCAAACTAACGAACATGTTCAGCTTTTCATTTGCTTCACAATCCGGTAAACGCAACTCATCTATGCCATTTTCCATGAGGTTTAACGATACCAGCGTTCTTATATTACCCAATTTGCAAACTTGATCAAAATCCATAATTTTTGTACGATGTAAATCTAGTTCTTTAAGATTTTTAAATATTTGACCACAATCTACCTCGGACAAATGGGACAAACTGTTGTCCTGCAAACCAAGCGACTCAATTTTAGGCCAAAGACGCGCAGTGTACATGACATCTTCCCAATTATTAAATCCACAATTCCGTAAATTGATGTATTTCAAACACCTAAAAGTCGGTTCGAGCTTAATGATTTGTTCAGCAGTCGGCAACAGCAAACAATTAGAGCTAAAATAAATACCATTTATAGAAATATTTAGATGTTGGCATCATTTTAACATTAAAATTATAATCGATAATGTTTCATTTTCCTGCGCGCTACAAACTTACCCTAAATTGAGATTCACCAGTGACGGTAGCTGTTTTACTACATCAGCGACAATTTCCCAATTCCAAATTAGAGTGTGACTTATATTCAAGGTAGTCAACATGGTGAAATCCTTCAGGTACCCTGCAGCAGCCACATTGGTCTCCTCGACGCTCACTTCTGTTAGTTCCTCCAGTTTGCTTTGCTTTCGTGCGATCTTATCCATGCCGACCACTTCGAAAAATGAAGCATTCAAGTTAGCTTGTGCCTCACGAATAAGAGTTTTATCCAGGCTAGCTGAATCGTAATTAATGTAACGTTCTCGTGCAGCATACTCTAATGTTGTGCTTGGCATTAGCTTGCTCGGCCGTATGAAACTACCGCCAGTTGGATGACCTGTTTGAAAGTAGCGTTTCTCATCCAAAACACCATTGTGCTTGCCACGTTGTGGGTTATCCCATTCAATGCCTAGCCAAGTTCCTATGTGGCCCCTGACCTATTAGACCTCATTTTCTTTAAATATTTAATTCATATGGCAGATCATAATATTTTTCATACCTCGCCTACATATCTAACAGTGCCGTAATAATTACTGATTTTAATACGCGATCCCAAAGGATAATGCAGTTGCTCATCAACAATTCCAACCATGATGATGTTATTGATGTTTTTATTGTAATGCTTACTCACACGCCTTTGTTAGCGCTGAAAATGATTTCTTTTTTTTTAAATCTTTCACCGTTTATGCTTTTTTTCAGCTTTATTACGAAAATTTGAAACTACTCAAATAATCTTGCGCAATGTAACATACACTTTAATAAAATTTTTCACAATAAATTAAACATTTGCTTAGCATTTGTTATTGTTTTCATGTGCATGTTTGCATTGTTTAAATATATATATAGTATATAATACATTTATTGTGTATATATATGTATAGTATTTAATGTTGGCCAGAAGAAGAACACACTAGTGTAGTTTATGAATGTGTACATGACTGTCTCAGTCGGTCAGAACGGTTTCCTCTAATCCTCGACAGCCCTGAAGCACTACTGAACAACGCTTATTTTGTTGTGAAGAATGATGCAAATAGAGAAATGCAAAAAGCATGGGACAAATGACTAAGGATATGCATAACAGTATCATATAAAATTATAGAGACGTTGCAATTAATTCCGCTCTACGAGAGCAACTGCGTCTCGTTCCCTCATGATACACCCAAGGATGAAGAGAGCAATTCCCCGGTGCACAAATTATAAATTATTCTAGATCTTTACCTCAAAGGTAATCCGACAGTTATGCGGATCATGTCCTAACTCTACTTGGCGCTACTAAGTAACTTTAAAGGATTAATATTCTACATTACAACTTATTGTCCATAATGAGTTAATTGTTGATGAACACTGAAATTGGCAGCGATTTTGTCACCTGTTCGTGTTTAAGAGCTGACTCGTAACAGCTGTTCTGTAAGTAGTATGTAAAACATAATTAGAATGTATAGTTTTATAAATTTTTTAGTTTATTTTTCTAGGTAGACTAATAAGCATTTACAAACTAATATATGATTAAGTTTCACTTGAGTGCCTCATTAAATTAAAGCGAAATTAGTGCGCGAAAAAGCGCTTACAACAGGTCTCACATACAACTGCAAGTCAACCAAAATTGAAAGTGGGACTTAACCGGCAAAAGATAGCAGCGCTGCCTGCAGTTTCTAGCAGACGCAGCTGAGGATAGTTGTTGTTGTTTTTATATGCAGTTTTTTTCTTCTTGAGTTCAATCCTATTGAACAAAGCCACGTAAGCCGAAGAAGTACTAGATTAATATTGCGCGATCGCATAATTTCATCATAATCTAAAAGGGCTTGGCAGAGTTAAGTTCGAATTGTGAAGTTAAAAAATTTGGTGTTTTCTTTTCCAAAAGGAATTTTAGGAAATGGCAGAAATTCAAGTGAGTGTTAAAGAATAATATATATAAACGATTGCAATTTAATTTTTATTACATTATTGTTATTAAATGCCTATTTCAGCCAAGAGACTACCAGCTTGAATTGGTGGACTATGTAACTAAACGGAATGGCATAATCTATCTGCCCACAGGCTCAGGAAAAACCTATGTAGCGATTCTTGCGCTTAAGCGATTTGCAAAGGATTTACAAAAGTAAGTTTGATTTGCTTTCAGTAAAGGAAAATGTATGTATATATTAAAGTATATATATGGTTGCTGAGTGTGGCTTTTGTACAGTTTCTTTGTTCGCATTTGTTTATAAAATATAAAAACGTTTGTGGATTACTGTTTCGCGATTCTTTGAATTTATGAGAATATGCAACTCAACATAATTGAACTTGTCTTATGAACATCCCGAATGTATGTTGTGGTAGAATGTTTTTAAACTATTGCGTTATTTACGCGGTGTAACTGTTATTCCACTCCTATTTTTAATAATATCGAAAACAATAAATAACCAAAATTTTAATTGCCCCCTAGAACCATTGAAAATGGCGGTAAACGTGCGATACTCATGTGTAATACCGTTGAATTATCCCGCCAGCAAGCTTTGTGCGTTAAAAAGCTCACAAATTTAAAAGTTGGTTTCTATGTTGGAGAACGCGACATTGATAATTGGAATCACAGCAAGTGGAGCGATGAGATACGCGACAATCAAGTAAGCACAAGCAAAAAGCAGTAGCAATATAAGCAATAGTTTCTGTGTAAAGGTTAAAGTCCGCTTCTAGATTTTTCTTTTGAAAATGTACATACATACTTATCCATGAAGAAAGTTAATAATATACACATGTGGTCAGAAAAATATATGCGATTCGCTGTAATAATGAGAAACTTAATAATAGCCATTCCCAAAATGTTTTTTCCGGTTTTCTATCTATTAATATGGTTCCTGCTTTTTATTGGCAAAGTTTTATTAGGAAAAAATTACAAACGACATTTACTGCATAATGTTTTTTTTTTTTAAGTGTACTCACATCCACATGTTTGTATATGTGCTTATTTGTTTGCTTTTTTTTCCAATTTATTGTCTAAAGAAATTAAAAATTTAAATGGGAAAATACCATGGAACCACAACCCTTTCGAATAGACGAATTTACAGGTAACCCTCAATTACGTAGCAAAACGTAACTTTAGGCTATGAGAATTATCTTCATCTTACAAGAGAGGAAAAACCATGTACATGTTTACGATTAAAAGCTTTGAACCAATTCAATAATTATATTATTTACTATTGTTTTATGTTTTTGCATAGGTATTAATCGGTACTGCTCAGATATTTCTGAACTTAGTACAACAAAACTTTATAAAAATATCCGACCTTAGCATTGTCATAATAGACGAGTGTCATCATGGAACAGGCAAACATCCTATGCACGAGTTTATGCGTCTCTTCCAAATGGCTGACCAGAAGCAACTTCCTCGTGTTATCGGCTTAACTGGTGTGCTTATTAAGGGAAATGAAAACCCAAATACTGTCGAAACGCGACTGAAAGAACTGGAGATCACCTATCGTGGCAACATAATTACGATCAGCGATAGCGAAAAATTAGAGAATGTGATGTTGTAAGTGTGCCAATCTGCAATTTATGTATGTATATGCACAAATTTCGGGGTATTAAAAAATAATATATGGTAGGGAGTATACATACATGATGTTTATTTTGAAATTTTTGGCAATACGTTTAATCAAACCAATGCATTTTATTTTCATCACATTTCTTTCTAAACAATGAATTATTCATGCATTTTCAGATTTTCCACAAAACCGCAAGAATCACTTGCTCTTTATAAACAACCCACCTATAACTTTAACATAGGCGATGTGATTAAGGCAAAAATATCTCAGTTCTACGGGATACTCGACAAAATCATACTGGGCTCTGTGCCGCCGAAAATGTCAAAAAGTTTAGCTTCTCAACGCGAACCAAACAAGAAGAGTTTCGTTAAGAACACTTTTAACGATTTCCTATATCAGATGAATGATTTTGGGCTGTATACAGCGTCCATCGCAATTGTTTCGATTCTAATTGAGTTTGATTTGAAAAAGCGACAAGCCGAGACAATTGCTTTGCGTAAGATGTACCGGACAGCAGTGGATTTATGTGAGAATATACGTCATATTATTCTGAAGAAATTTCATGATATCTTAGATGAAGACAATGTGAGTGATGATAAGTTGCACACCAAAGAAATTCTGCTGAACTTCTCGACGCCAAAACTTGTTTTGCTTTTTCAATACATTGAAGCGACTTTTAGTGGCAAAAAGCCCGACGATATCTGTTGCCTTCTGTTCGTTGAACGTCGTCATACGGCCAAATGTGTTTACGGTGCTGTCCAGAAGTTTATCGATTGTACGCCATCACTGCAGCAGTCCTTGCTTCCACAATTTATGGTTGGTCGCAATTCTCTTAGCATGGACTTTGAGGGCATACTCGAGAGAAAGTGGAATAGAACGGTGGGTCAATAGAGTGATTATAACTTTTTTTAATACTATACCATATTTTTCTGCTCAATCTCAGGCCATCGAACAATTACGCGATGGCACCTGCAATATGATAATCTGTTCTAATGTACTTGAAGAAGGTATAGACGTGCAAGCGTGCAATTATGTGATTGCATTAGATCAACTAAAAACATTCAATTCGTATGTGCAGACGAAAGGTCGCGCACGTTCGAAGAACTCTTCTTATGTCATGTTTATACCTGAAGTGGATAAGGCAAAGTGTAGCCTGCAAATAAAACAATATCAGGATATGCACAAAACCATTAGTTCTTATCTGCAGAATCGTGTACTGGAACGTTGTGATCCTCATTTCGATGAAATTCAAGATCACTTTAAAGAAAGCTTAGAACCGTTTACCATACCAAGCGGGGCGACGTTATTACCATCAGGTGCGCTAGCATTGATTCATCGCTATTGCCAGAATTTGCCATCTGATTCTTTCGGTATCGTGTTGCCTTGGTTTAGTCTGCTAACGCCAGAAGAGAAGAAGATCTTATATCCATTTCATGTGAACAAGGAAATAGTTTCACTGACATTACCTTTGACATCGAAACAAAGATCAAAAGTTTATGTAAGTAGATGTTTGTTAAACCTGGTTATACCAGCATCTTTCAATCTTTGGTAATTTTCTAAAATGTTGCATTATATGACTAGAGTAATCCAATGCTTTCCGCAAGAGAAGCTAAAGTGTCAGCCGCATTTAATACCTGTATAAAGTTATATGAATTAGGCGAATTAAATGATAAACTATTGCCAACCACAATTCGCGAACAGGTGGACAATTTAGCTGATGAACATTTTCACAAATGGAAAAAATTTGGCGATAGTGGTGAGTTTAAATAGAATATTAAGATCTCAATCCTGTGAACACGATGGTCATACAATTTATCTGCTAGTTAACGCAAAGAAGGTCAACGAAGACCTGACCCGTAACTACGACAGTAAATGCCCCGACGAACTCTACGATGCAATGCCACGTGTGGGCGAAGTTTGCTATGCCTATCAACTGATCTTCAGGCCAGACTTCGAAGAAAACGATTACAATACGCACATGCACAAAGGACTTCTGGCATCAGAAACTTATGCACTGTTGCTACGTAACCGACTGCCACGTCTGGCTGAGATGCCATTGTTCACAAATCAGGGTAAATTCCATGTGAAGCTGTCGCACGATCCCTTCGAAGTGCGCATACAGACCCAGGAGGATTTGAAAAAATTAATGATGTTTCACATCATGATTTTTCGAGATCTACTGAATAATATTTGGCAAAAATATTTTGTTATGGATAAGCATACCAAAAAATATTCATATTTGATAGTGCCAGTCAACACAGACAAGAAATTAGATTGGCATTTGATTTCGCGGTTCCAACGTCTATCGTCGAGTCGTCCATTGACGACATTCGAACGTGGTCCCATGAAATTTAAACCAGAGGATTATATTGGCATGGTCGTGACGCAATGGTATGCTAATTTCGAGCATAAACGGTTTATTGTCACGAAGGTGGACACGCAAATGACACCACAAAGCAAAATGGATAATTCAGCTCGCACTTTTGCTGACTTTACGCTGTCCAAATATGGCAGTTGTATTAATGACATCGTTCACGATGATCAGTTCTTAATCGAAGTGCGCGAACTGACGACGCGTATCAACTTCTTCATCAATGCTAAAGGGAAATCACAGGCATTGAAGAGAAACCGCGAAAAAGTTTTTCTTATACCAGAGCTGTGCCATAATTTTAAGTACCCTGGAACAATGTGGATAAAGTCACTATTTTTGCCTTGCGTGCTGCATCGACTTAAGTACATGTTGCATGCAGAACATTTACGTGTGCGCATTAATAAATTTTTGGGTTTGGATAAAAAACCATACAATGGCGCCGGATATGACCCTAAACCATTGATAGTCGATGAATCGTTGCGTCGAAACTTCGACGATGTGGGCAATGCAATTGCGAAAAATGAGGTAAGTAAAATGAAAAAGTTTCTTAAATGACTTGAGTTGAGTTGCTAGCATTTTAATGTAAAATTTCTCTTGCATCGCAAGTGCGAGGAACCAAAAAGCGTGCTTGTGCCAATACCAACTACTCAGCATCTTGAAATGCAAATGGAAAGACTTGATTTGAATGATTTTAAAACGCCGTGGCAAGATTACATGGAACCATTTGACTATGCTCGCAACATAATGACCGTCTACCCTGTAGAACTAACGTACTTTTACAAATTTACAACCGGTCAGTTTGGCAAAATGGACAAATTGATTAAAGAAACAGAAAATCTATGGACTGAATCTCAATGTGATATGCCTAAGATGCCAATCAACTATGGCAACGATTCGACAATACAACAAAATCTTTCAGCAATCGATGGTCCATCTGCGACTAATCTCAGCTCAATTAATATAATTGAACGTAGTCTGGGTATCAGTGAGTTTTTACCAGCGGAACAAGCCGAATTGACTGCTGCATTGACTACGGCCGGAGCTTCCGATGTGTTCGATATGGAACGTTTTGAGTTGTTAGGGGATTCATTTCTAAAATTTAGTGCTACGCTTTTTTTAGCTAACAAGTATCCCCTTTGGAATGAGGGTGTCTTGACCACTGTAAAATCAAAAATGGTTTCAAATCGTAACTTACTTTACTGCCTTTATGATACCGATATACCACAAAGAATTTGCAAAACAATATTCCAGCCAAAATATGCCTGGTTACCACCAGGTGCTAGCTTACCCTATAATGTGCTCACACTGTGGCAGAGCGATCCGGATCTTGCAAAGCAAATTGGTGTGCATAATCTGTATGAAATTGACCTGACCGAGCATAATGTCATCGAAACGGGCGAATGTGATCCAGACCAATATCATAGCTTTGTGAACAATTGCAAGCAGAATGCTAAATCGGCCTACTCAAATTTTAACTTTGACAACGAAATCAATTGCTTTGTTCATCGAGAACAGATACGCGATAAGGTTGTTGCTGATACGTTGGAGGCACTGTTGGGAGTGTGTGTCAAGAATTATGGCATACATAATAGCTTTCGTATGCTTGAATTCTTTGGACTTGTCAAACCGGATCCGGAAAAACCGTTGATGCATCTCTTAGACCTTAAGCTTGGCAGTGATGCACTCCGTGCAAACATCTGTACCGCAGAAATAGATGGTTTTTTAACTAATTACAAGTTTTTAGAACGAAATCTGGGTTATACGTTTCGCGATCGTGCTTATTTACTACAGGCGCTAACGCACCCATCATTCCCAACAAATCGCATTACCGGTTGCTATCAGGAATTGGAATTTATCGGCGATGCGATACTAGATTTCTTAATATCCACTTATATTTTTGAGCGTCAAACCCGAATGACGCCGGGGCAGCTAACTGACTTACGCTCGGCATTGGTCAATAATACAACTTTGGCATGTATCTGCGTTCGTCACCGCTTCCATTTATTTTTACTAGCGGAAAATTCCCTGCTCTCCGAGTCGATAAAGAATTTTGCCGATTTCCAGGAAACACAGCAGCACCGTGTGACCGATCAAGTGCGCATACTTACAGAAGAAGGGGACACAATATCACATTGGAGCGATAGCGAAAACAGTTCATCAGCAACTGCCGATGCAATTGCAGTTGGAAGTGCTGCTAGTAAACGTCCTTACAATCTATCAGTCAATGTAGATGTACCTAAAGCTCTTGGTGACATCGTTGAAGCTTTAATCGCCGCAGTTTATCTTGACTGCCGTGATTTGCAAAAGACATGGAGTGTAATCTACAGATTGCTTGAGCCTGAATTGCACGCATTTTCTGCATGCATTCCTATTAATGCGTTGCGTAAGTTGAATGAGCATAAGTATGCGAAACCTAAATTTAGTAGCCCAGTAATTGAGAATGATACGGTTATGGTCTCATGCGAGTTTACTTGCCTAGAAAAGTCTATAACCGTACATGGCTTCGGATCAAACTCGCGACAGGCTAAGCTATCAGCTGCAAAGCATGCGCTGCAGAAGTTGGCCAGACACGAAGCAAAGTGATTTTAATATTATTTTAATTGTCACTTTCGACTTTTTCAGCGACTGATATAAAGTATATACCTATACATTTTCATTCAAGCGTTTTTATATTTTAACTAATACTATATGTCCACTTGCGTAAGAGCGAACTTCTTATTTTATTGTGTGTGCACTACATTTCTATGTGGTAAACCGTGATTCCACCTTTGTTTCTGAACCGATTTAAAACAAAAATGAAAACCGAGACTTTCCAGTTAGCTTTCAAAATATTTTTAATTTTTAATGAGAATCGGTTCAATATTATTGGTTGACATGGCGTTACAAAGAAACTTTCTAGGTTTAAAATTATAAAGCAAAATAGAAGTAGATAGTAAGATTAGATTACTTTTACTAACAAGTGTTTTTGGGAGTACACTAAAAAATGATAACTCGCAACAGCAAAGGCACATCCACTGGTCATCAGCACAGAAGAAGGAACTACTGGCTATTTCCCCCGTGTTCCAGACGCACCGAATACACGTTATTTGAGAGCTTTAACCTACTTTCTATTAAAAAGAGTTAATTTAATTTGGATCAGAAAAGCCTTTATATTTACATTCGCTTAGATTTCAATGTAGTTGATTAGATGTTAAGAAAAAACTGAAAAGACGCATGTACGTAAATTTATGTGTGCTTACATGTAATTTGAAGATCGAAAACCAAAATCCATGAAAGTAAATGTAGAACCAAGTTTTCAAATTATGAATAAATCAAATTTTAATTGTTAGCGGTAAATGGTTTTTAAATTCGTTGGGTCTATGAATTCAAAATTGGGTTATTTCCCTGCATATTTTCAGAGTAGAATAATACTGAAGGTTTTTGGAGATTTATTTCTTTGAAAGCTGCTGACACAATTTGTATGTTAATGTTATGAATAATGAAGATTAATTAGAATTTTATAAAAACTTTGCTACTTGGCATTAATCATTAAGTTGTTGATATTGGATCATTGGTGAGTTGACAACGACGACGTGAAGGCCGGGCCAACGCTAAACTTGCTTTCAAATGTTGGGCATTTTAGCTTCTCATATAAATTTTGCCTTAGTTCATATGGCGAAACTTTTGGGTTTGATATGCTGACAACCCAGCATTCTATTAGAGAACTTAGAAACCGTTTTTTCTCATTCATGCACTAGCTCTCCACTCGCAGACTACACATATGATGGTGAGTTCTTGCTCCCGCCTCTCGTGTTATCTCCAATGATCCACTGGATGAT
Organism: Stegana nigrithorax; assembly: GCA_037044495.1. Taxonomy (NCBI): domain Eukaryota; kingdom Metazoa; phylum Arthropoda; class Insecta; order Diptera; family Drosophilidae; genus Stegana; species Stegana nigrithorax. Next base: position 178,806 of record JBAMBQ010000159.1, on the reverse strand, counting down.
GTGTTTATAGCGTTGTCAGTGAGAGAAGAAGAGAGCTTGTTACTAACACGGTGCATCAAAATGAAATATAATGATTTCCGTGCTCTGCTCTGTAGGAACTCTACTTGTTTGCACCATCACTAAAAACAGTAATGAACAACGTTAAATGCTGCGCATCTCTAGGTTGCGTATGCTGCCCTATGTGCTTGCGAGCAGCCTACAAATTCGGACGAGGTGACAACCACTCACTCACTGCGCTGCTTCGCACTAACTACAGGAAAACAAACAAAATAACAAAAATAAAAAACAGAGAAGTGCAATTGGTTGCAGTATTATTTACTTTTTTTTAAGTTTTAAAGTGGTTTTCTTTAGTTTAAATCTAGAATATACAAAATATTTTCTATTTACGTTTTTTGCAAAACGGTAAATCGCAATTGCAATCAAGTACAGATTTATACACAAGTATAAAAAATAAACAACAAAAAACATGTCGGAAACATACGGTGCGTACTATTAATATAAATTGGTTCAATATTTTACTTATATACATATACCAACTTTGCAGATTATCTATTCAAGTTCTTGATTATTGGAAGTGCAGGCAGTGGCAAAAGTTGTTTGTTGCATCATTTTATCGAAAGCAAATGTAAGCGTAATTTTCTTGTTCTTGTTGTTGTAAGCACAGGTGTTTATTTGTTCAATATTTATTTCAATTACATTATACATGCGAGTACAGTCAAAGACGATAGTTCACACACTATCGGAGTAGAGTTTGGATCTCGCATTGTTAACGTTGGTGGCAAAGCAGTAAAATTACAAATTTGGGATACAGCAGGCCAGGAGCGTTTTCGTTCTGTTACACGATCATATTATCGTGGCGCTGCCGGTGCTTTGCTTGTCTACGACTCAACTTCCCGTGACTCATTTAACGCTCTCTCCAACTGGCTTAATGACGCACGTACACTCGCCAGCCCTAACATTGTCATATTGTTAGTAGGCAATAAAAAGGATTTAGAGGAAGCACGAGATGTGACTTTTCTGGAGGCGAGCACCTTTGCACAGGAGAATGAACTTATTTTCCTGGAAACAAGCGCGAAAACTGGCGAAAACGTTGAAGAAGCTTTTTTAAAATGTTCAAAAACTATTTTGGCGAAAATAGAAACTGGCGAACTCGATCCAGAGCGTATTGGAAGTGGGATACAGTATGGTGGCGCGGCCTTGCGAAATTTACAAACTAGACAGCGCAGCATTAATAAACCTGACTGCGGTTGTCGTGTTTAAAATGGCTTCAAAGCTTGTTTTTGTGCATTTTTTCGCTGGGAACATGTCTTTGCAAGCATCAAATGATGTATTTTAATCATAAATCTCTTATTCTTCCTTAATGTGGAAGCCCTTAAACTAGTTTATTTGTAGTTTTAAAAACAATTACATATAATTATTTTAGATATAAGTCGGCGAAATCAAGTCTTTAACTATGTTTTGGTCTTTGTGTTATTTTTATATTTCTACCGTTCTTACTTAAAAAAACTAATATTTGCGTCATTCCGCTTTTGTTAATATATTATTGTTGCAATTATTGGTCTTTATAATTTGTATTATAAAATTTTATAATCACTTATACCTTTAAAATTTGTTTTTCTCTCGTAAAGTAACAAAATAGCACATAACGCTAAAAATTAAATTTCTCATGGTGAAATATTTCAAGAATATATTCCTCAGTTCATTCGCTCTACTTTCGTAATGGACTTATTCTGAGTGAAATTTGACATGATCACATTGGATTTCTTATACATACATAAAGCATACAATATCTGATTTCAGCCACTTTGTGTTTGCTTTGTACTCAGTGCTCAGTGAGCTAGAAAGTAAGCTGTTGGCTTCTTATTCTTATTTATTACTCTGGATATGAATTAGTGGTAATGAATCCAGTATATATGTATTTGGTTTAATTTGATAACAGAACAAAAATAGTACATAATTGCTTTTTGTAAATAGAAGATAACAAATATTAGTGATCAATAAACTCTAGCGACAGGGGAAAAGTGTTTTATTGTTGAGCAAATGCTCATTTGAGTTTTTTTTCTGAATAATCTTGATAGCAATTCACAGGATCTTTGGCAGAATACATAGAATAGGATTTTCTGCTGTTCGCAAAATTCTAAAAAAAAAGAAAACGTAACACATTAAGATATATCAATAAAATTAAAAAAACGAAACACCACCTTGACGTCGCCAAATATTAAAGTCCAAAGATAAAAAAACACCGCAGGTAAAATAATAATAATTAACAATTCAAAGGTATTATTTAGTTTGCCCAAAACCGTAACCATATTTGTAAGTTTGCAGAAAAAGCTTCTGACAATTTTTTAAAACGTTGACAGACGATGCGTCTTCCAATTGATGACTAACGTTTAAACTCCGCTGAAAAATTTACAAAAATACGATGGTCTTATAGACCAATCACAATAATAATCCAAATGCTAAATGCTAGAGAGAGAAAGGACGGTTTCTCGAGCTCTGCAAACTATAATACAGTGACTGGTTTTCCAAGGGCTGTCACCTCTCTACGCTGTCCTCAGACGCCGGTAAGAAACCTTACAAAAAATTTCAAAATACAAGTCCAAACATTTTTAAAGTTCAAAATGAGACCCACCGAAGGAGATGAATAATTAAATAAAACGAGGTTTATTATTAAAATACAATTTTTTAAGAAGACCTGTGCATAGACATAACACATATGCATATGTTTCGAATTATGCGTGTGTATTCAAGCAACGAAAAGTGAAATCAACGAAGCAATTTGAAAATAATGAAATTTTTTTTGCTTAATAATACTTAGTGAATTTTATTGTCTACACCTGACACAAAGTTGATGGCAACACAGTACCGTGCTGCTTCTGAATTTTGGCATTCAAAGTAAACACGAGTTTTCAATTTTTATCAAAATATTATTAGTTCACAAGTGGACAATATTGCAGCAAACTTGGGTATTCCAAGAATCAAACCAGAACTTTAGAAAAGAAATTCGGTAATTCAAAATGAGAATACCATTTGGCAAGAAGCACGCAGAAGTTGCGACATCCTTGTAAGTAATACTGGAACAAAAATAGCTTCTTTCTTTTTTTTATATTATTGCGTAACGACTCCTTTGAGTCTCTTACTACCTGCATTTTCGCAATACTAAATAATAATTTTTTCAAAATCTCTTTTTTTTCAGCATTAGTTCTGCTGCAGGTTTTGGAGGAGCAGCTGGCTTAGCTCTTCTTTATTACACGGACTGGAAGCTTGTTTTGCAATATATGCCCATCTACGGCTCTAAATTCGATAAGAGCGAATAATTGGCGACTTCACAACTAAGCACAGCTTATTATTAATATTGTTATTTTAAAAGATGATATCGTAAATAAATTCATTTACATGTAACAACAAAACAACTTTTCTTTTTGTTGACCGAAAGTTATGTTAAGTAATGCTGTTAAAAGTTCATGTTAAAAGTGGGCTGTGTGCCGAGGTCCGCAAGCGAACTTCGAAAATTTACAACAGTCGCAAGAGATTAGAAAGCATATTTTAAAAGCAAGCTTACTACTGTCAGCTAGGTACGACGTGACACTGGTTTGAAAAGTTAAAATTAGTTCAATTATTGAAAATAGAATTATTGCTTTCAAACGGATGGGTAATTTGGTCTTAAATAGAATGCATGATTTTTTTATTGAAATTATTAACATATTTATTTTCGTTGGGAAATTTTAGCATAGTCTTATGTTTTAATAATGTTCATTAAAAAATGTATTTTGTAAGTTTTCTCGTTAGTTAAGGGAACATAACCTAATTACAGATTTACATAAAAAAAATCGATTCGATTAATAACAGTTATCCCGTTTTAATCAAACTTAGTATTTATTAAATACGTTCATAAACAATTTAAAAAAAAAAAAAGAGTATAGATTTTAGGATTTGGCTTTGATACTTGCCACAATGTTACATACAATACGCATTTCAGTAGTTTCGCAGCAAAATCCTTTTCACACATTTTTATAAAATTTTAGTCTAACTAGGTTGACAAATATAATTTTAAAGAACTGTTCAAAAAACATTATTAGATCTCTAAATTTAAAACTAAATTTTACTTCCTATAATTCGAATTAAATTAGCCAAAAATCGACCGGCGACTCATAAATTTTGCTTACACTACAAATAAAATTTTAAACTTTAAAACGAACTTATACAGTTACGTGTACTGTTCGATACTTAAATTTTATTTCTAAATATCGGGTTCAACAAACGAAGCAGGAAATAGACCGGTTTGATTTGTCTGCGTGTGTGTACCTTTGTACCAGCCATTCTTTTGGTTTCCTTGCACAAAAATAATATCACCGACGTGCAGTTCTAGCTCAATGTCACTGTTCGGCGGATATGGTACAACACAACGAAAACGACTGAAACGTTAAAACCGAAAAAAAATGCATTCTAAATTTTAAACTTCTAAGCTAAACTTCGCAGCAATTATTACCTCTCTCGCGTGCATTGCACTGATTTTGTTGTGGCACTAGCTTTTATTGCCGCCTCTGTTATATTACTCGACAATGGTGTTATTACCGTGTCAGCTGAGTTGGCTAGAATCATGCTCTTATCAGCTCCTGCAACATTTAAAATGTTGCCTGCGTCGAGACTATGCGACTTGCGATGATTGGATGCTTTAATCATGTTAGAATGCAGTGGACTTGTCAAAAATTGAGTCTGCCCCCTTGATTGTTGCTGATGCACTGCTGTTGTGTTGTACATGCCGCTGAATGCAGTAGCAGCATCGAGCGATTGTCGAGCGCTGACAGTAAAGAAAGCAGGAGTAAAATCATTGGTATCAATATAAATGGGTTTTCTTTGTTTTACTTACCAAACTAAGTGCGGACGATCTTTGTTAGTTTTGAGGCGTTGTGAACCATAGCCCACAGATGTAGATGCAATTGCCTCTACTAAGGCTGTTCTAGGCTGTAATTCTGTTGCGCGGTAATTTTGTTGTATTAACTCAGTTGGAAGGCTTTGTAACAGTTGACTTGGACATGAACCGGATCTTTTTATAATCGAATAATACTCATATTTATATATATAAATCAGATCGATTATTAGAATGCTTTACCTGACATGAACTGGATGCATTTGCGTAATGATATTGCTTTCTTTCACCTCACTATCTTTCAATAAAGTTTCTCTGCGAATCTGCTGCTGCTGCTGTTGTTGTTGGTGTAGTTGTGCTCCAGGGGATTTTGAACGTGATTTAATATAGGTTAGGCGTTTCATTAGACTGACAGCTCCTGAAGTACCAGTACTAGAGTTGTTTGTTTCAGCGGATTGTCCATTTGAAGCATTTGTTGTAACTGATTTGTTACGGTTAAAAAATGCTTCGACCGTCTGACTTAACGGTTTTGTCCAAACTGAGCAAGTTGCTGAATTTTGTACGGGTTGAATTGTAGTGTTATGTATTTGTGGTTGTTGCCCTCTGGGTGGCAAATCGGGTGGTTTGGGTGGCAATAAATTACTTATTTTCATATTGGTAGCCACAGGTTCTGACGAGCCTGTTAATATTGGGTTGTCTCCTGAATTTGTACTTTGATGTACTTGTGGCACATATTTCCACTGATGCATAAGTTGTTGTTGATCGCGTGTCCGCAAAGGAGTTACATAATTGCCTGGAAAAACTCCTGAGATATCTTGCCAGTTTTTTCCCTTAAACCAACCATCGAGGCAACGCTCAATTACGATATAAACACAACCCTTCTTAAGCTCCAGTTCGTCACTTTTACAGGGCTTATACGGATAAAGAGCTAAATATCCCCAAGGCAGCGCCGGAGCCAAGTTTTGCTGTACACCAGTTTTGAGCACATTTACACGTTGGGAAAAATTCACATTTCCATTACCCGAGCCAACAACAATGGCCGAAATTGTCGCTTCATTTGTCTCCGCGTTGTTATGTTGAGAACTTTCACTAGTTTTAGTGGAACTTAGTATATTAGTATTTGTTGTAGCAACATTCAAGTCGTGTGTTGTTGAGCTCAGAATCTCTGCTGAGTGGCGATTTGTTTGTATAAGATTAAGCGCTGCCGCCTGGCCAGAGCTACTGATTAAAGCGTTTAACGAGTGTCTCTTCTCCTTTTCCCGATAACGTACAGAACTACTGCCCGAATTCAAACGATGCTGCGTGTTTGACACAGATTGATGATGATGAGGACTACTATTAGAACTTGAACTTGAGGCGACGACGCTATTCGAATTGGGACTTGCTGTATTTGGTGTTGCGGAAGTTGATGAATTTGATGTAGGTTCTGTTGGATCAACAAGTGAGATTGTTTGTAGATTACTTTCATAGGCTTTTTGCAGCAGCTGATCCTGTTGTGAGTTATGCGCATCGGTATGATTACTTATTAATGATGTTTGATGTTGCTGGTGTGACATCTGAAGTTGTTGCTGTTGTTGAGGTTGTGGTTTTTGCTGCAACAAGTTTCTCGTGACAAAACTACTATCCAATAACTGCTTGGCTAAGGCATTCAATTCAACGAAAGCTATAGGAAATATGCCAATATCAGTTCCTATACGTCCTTCTGCCCAGTTTTGGTCAACTCGTCGTAATACATGTATTACGGTACCTTTTTTAAACATTAAGCAGCCGTCTTCTTCATTTGATTTCATTTTAAAATCGTAAAGTGCAACACACTGAGGTGTAGGCAATGAAACCATAACCTTTTATTTTTTGGAAAAAAGTTCAAATAAAGCAGATTTTTCAATTTCAATTATGTATTAATTACCTGCACATAGTTTACAGGAAAAGTGCCCTCTTTACCGTTACTTTGACCAACAAACCAATTGCTGTCAATTCTACGCTTAAGTAAGATCAAGTCTCCTTTCTTAAAACTCAAATCCGTTGACTCGGCGGTTGCAAAGTCATATAAAGCATAAGCGTGAGGCAGTAGGCAACGTCTTGGAGGTTGTTGTTGTATGTTATGAGGAGAAGGAAGGCTTGTTTGGGCAACTTGTTGATGTTGTTGGCCAGTTTTTTCTTGGTGTTTTTGTTGTGCGCAAAATTTTTCGTTCAATTGATGCTTTTCATCACTCTTGTCATCCGTTTGCTGATTTTTACCAGCTGCAGCATGTTTCATTCCTGTGAAAATTCATTATGTCAAAATTACATTATATGTACAATATGTGAATACGGTGAATTTGAAATATAATTTCCTTTTGCATGTTTACCTTCTAAGATTCTCATCAACAGAACATTTGGAGGCAATTTATCTATTTGAGCATCCACCAGAATGCGACACTCAGGACAGCGTAATTCACTGTGGCTGGAGACTATTACCTAAGAAATCAATCACAAAAAGAAAAAATTAGAACACTAACAAATAGATAACCCACACTCTTATACCTCAAGACACTTTCGGCAGAATGTATGTTGACAAGGTAAAACTTTTGATGAAGTGTCTAATCGCTCAAGGCAAACTGAACACTCCAAAAGATCGTTTAAAGTATGTTCATCCATTTTGCAACTACAGCCACTTTTTAAATTGTATTTTTGTTTAAATTTGCATATTTTTTTGTAAACTTAAGGATATCAACGAATTTTCACTTAAATTGTATAAATCGTATAAGAATAACATTCCAATCTATTGACAACAACTGAAACCTATTAGGCCTTGGAATTAATTCGTAGCGTTTTTTTAATTAAAAAAATTATTTATTTTGATTCGAGTACAAAAAATACCTCATTCAAAATATTTCCCATCGCTTTCTACTACTTTCTGCCTTCTTTCAAGCAAGAGACACATACCGCGCTCGAAAAACTCCTTGTCTTTTGATGAAATCTATAAATCGACCCATTTTTTGGCAATCTTCGTACGAAGTGAACTTCTGGTCAGTCAGGCCATGAGCCATCGATCGGAATAGGTGGTAATCTGAAGGTGCAATGTCTGGAGAGTACGGCGGGTGAGATAGAACGTCCCAGTTCAGCGTTTCCAAATACTTTTTTACCGGTTTTGCGACGTGTGGACGAGCATTGTCGTGCAGCAAAATAACTTTGTCATGTCTTTCGCTGTATTCCGACAGTTTTTCTTTTAATGCACGGCTCAAACGTACCAACTGCTGTCGGCAGCGATCCCCAGTTATGGTTTCATTTGGTTTCAGGAGTTCGTAATAAATCACTCCCCTCTGATCCCACCAAATACACAGCAGAAGCTTGAATCCCTGAATGCTCTGCCTCGTCACTGATGTTGATGGCTGACCGGACTTTACCCATGACTTTCTGCGCTTGGTACCTACGCAATCTTTTATAAAACGCTACGAATTAATTCCAAGACCTAATAGTTTATGATGTTGTGTTAATGTTGCATACTCGATACTTGTTTGACCACTTTTTTTCTTATGAAATTCTTTTTTTATGATTTTAGTTAGTGGCTTTTAAAATTCATTTTATTAAATTCATTTTATTTCTGCTTTAAACTGTATCTAGTGTGGCATAGGAAACAAAACTATTTAACTTAATATATTCACTCAATATTATTTATAATAGGTAACTTTTCATGTTAAGTTGAAACTAAATAAAAAGTAGTCGGACGTTCGTTTTGTGGCCATTCACATCGAATAGAATTCTTATTAGACATATGAAACTGTTTAAGAGCTTCCATCGTTTCAAAATTTTTCTGTTTTCTTATAAATTGTTAGCAAGACGTGGAAAAACAATAGATCTGAATTTATAAATTTATATAAGAGAAACGAATTTATAATGTAGAAGAAAAAAACAATTTAAGATATATTTGAAAAAGAACTGAGCACTCGATATTATTTTCTTTAGTCATCACTTTGTGTCAGAGTCTCCGGCAACTCTAGATTATATTTAAGCAAAACAAAGATTCGTTCATAACCTTAAATTGTAAATGTGTGCGCGGCGGTTGTTCTCGTAAATTAATAAAAAAAAGACAAGTTTTAATAACGTTGCGAAAAACATTTAAATTTGTTTATCATGCCAAAAGTGCGTAGTACGACGGGCCCGCCCCGTAAACAGGGTTTTAACCATTCAAATCACTCGATGAATCCGGAGCGGCCCAAAAGTGGCCTTAAAGGAGTTGCTCATCCTAGAACTAAAAGCACAATAAAGCGTCTGCAGATGTACAGAAATTTTAAGGCAGTTAGAGATCGCACTGGTAAAATTATAACACCTGCACCTTTTCAAGTAAGTTAGATACGAATTCTATATAATATCAGAATTTGTTAATTATTGATTCATTTTAGGGTCGCGTGGCTCCGGGAACAATGTCGCGGGTAGAACCGTCACCCAAATGGTTTAGCAACTCACGTGTTATATCGCAAAGTGCGTTACAAAAGTTTCAGGATGAAATTGGCAAAGCTGTTAAAGATCCTTACCAAGTAGTAATGAAGCCATCCCAATTGCCTATTACGTTGTTAAACGAAGCATCGAAGTACAAACGTGTACATTTGCTAGATACAGAAAGCTTCGACAGCGTATTTGGGCCCAAGAAGCAACGGAAACGTGTCAGCCTTAAAGTGCGAGATTTGGAAGATTTAAGTAGAACCGCAGATGCACAAGCCGAGCGTTACGATGAAACAAAAGACGTAGATTTAGTGCGAGAAGATACAGGTGAAAAGAAAGCGGTGCGGGATTGGGTGTTTGGTGCAGGCCAGAGCAAACGCATCTGGAATGAACTGCATAAAGTGGTGGATTCTTCAGATGTTTTGCTTCAAGTTCTAGATGCACGTGATCCATTGGGTACGCGTTCGAAGTATATTGAAGAGTTTTTGCGAAAGGAAAAGCCCCATAAACATCTGTTTTTCATACTCAACAAAGTAGACTTGGTGCCGGTGTGGGTAACTCAACGTTGGGTGGCTATATTAAGTGCGCAGTATCCGACGATTGCGTTTCATGCCTCAATGCAACATCCTTTCGGCAAGGGTGCGCTTATTAATTTGTTTCGTCAGCTCGGTAAACTGCATTTGGACAAAAAACAAATTAGTGTTGGCTTCATTGGTTACCCAAATGTTGGAAAATCTTCTGTCATTAATGCGTTACGTTCGAAGAAGGTCTGTAATGTAGCGCCAATTGCTGGTGAAACAAAAGTGTGGCAGTACATAACACTTATGAAAAGGATTTTCCTCATCGATTGTCCAGGCGTGGTTTATCCATCAGCTGAAACAGACACGGAGAAAGTACTAAAAGGTGTCGTGCGTGTTGAATTGGTCACAAATCCTGAAGATTATGTGGAAACTGTGTTACAGCGTGTACGAAAAGAATACATACAGAAAACTTACAAAGTAGAAGAATGGACAACAAGTTTGGAATTTCTTGAAAAACTTGCAAAGAAATCCGGTAAACTATTGAAAGGTGGCGAGCCAGATATCACTGTTACTGCACGTATGGTGCTAAATGATTGGCAGCGTGGCAAATTGCCATTTTATGTTCCTCCCGAAGGGTTCGAAGTTCCCAAAACACAGATAAATAATATTAAATCCGTCGAGGTGTTACTCGAAGCCACGCCAAAAGAAAATAGAGATGACGATACAAAATCTGAATCGGCGACTTTCGTTAGTGAAACAGTTAAGAAGGCACGTGAATTTAAGCAGGTGCAGGATTTCCGAAAGATTAAAGTATGCTTAGATTTTGAGCAGTCAGATATACGCGAACTAGACAAAATCGATTTAGATATATTGGAACAACAGAAAAAGGAGCGTTTGGCTCGCAAAAAGGCACGTTTACTAAATCCAGGTGATGAAGTTGATTCCAGTGATAGTGCAAGTGATTTTTATTCTGAAGACGAATACAATGAAGACCTGCAGCGTGTAGTTCATAAGAAAGCAAAGCAGAAAGTCACACAAAATGTTGCAATTACTTCATCAGGAAAATTTCGTGTAGCTAAAGTGTCTGCTGGAGGCGAAAATGACCCTGAGAGTGATGAAGAGGCCGGACCTAATGGTAGCAAGGTGCTGCGTTTAACAGCCAAACAAAAACGAGCACAAGAACGTAGCCAGAAACGTAAAAAGGTTGGCAGCAATTTCTATGAAGTAACCAATGTTAAAAATCGAAATCGTAATAAAAAGAATTAAGTTTAGTTATATTTTAAGTAAGCTGGTTTTATTCTTGCTGTTTATACCGCTTAATTAATGAAAAGTTAAAAGCAACTTATTTTTATAGATAATAAAATTATAATGGTAACTTTTTAACCAGAGCCTGAAATCAATCTTCACTGCATTCCTTCTTTTTTTGACGCTTGCGCCCACACAAATCATATTTACCATCGATTTCGAGATCCTCACCGCTGCCACTGCTCAACTCCGAATCACTAGACTCTGTATATGGTCCAATACCGGGTAAAATAGCAACGCACTTTAACGCCCCTATGTCATATTGGTTTGTTGTAATTGAACACAGTTGTCTACTCGAGCCCTCTAAAGGGCTTTTAAGATCTGCTTCTTTTGCTTCTGATTCCAGCGGTGGCAAGGTGGCTGTTTGCTGCACCACATCGCCATTTTTTCTTTTAATGCTAATGCCCAAAAGTGCTTTCTGTGATGGGCGCGCAGTACTGGTCGAGGCAGCAATATTCGGTTTGGCTGATTTTAGTTCGGCTTGTATTCGCTGTCAATTTAAAGCATTTTTAATGGTTCACGTAGCATTATACAAAGAAAGCTGTACCTTGTCCACATTTTCCTCATGTAATGTAGCTACACGATTACGAAATTCCTGCAGCTCTTGTGCTTCTTCTTGCGCCTGTTTGCGTTCGGCGTTGATTTTCTGCCGATCAACTAATTCTAAAAACTTCACTTCATCGTCGTCCAATCCACGTATTAAGTTCTCTTCGGAAATAAGCACATATAAAGAATTCTCCAATCATAAAATTTTAAAATATTTTTTTTACACACTCAGTTTGTGAGCTTCCTCAAAATCCATATCCTTTTTAACTTTTTGTTCCTTTAAGCGTTCGTATAACGAACGCCCATCATATGGCTCTTCAGGACGTTCTAAAATTGCAGTTAATACGCTAAGAAATGGAATCTAATCTAAACACACAACGTTTCAATTGCGTACCCAAAGGATCTTCTGGATTACGCACACGCTCCCATTCCTCTTGGCGGCGCTGGCGTGCTTCTGCAGCCTCCGATTCGGTGATAAATCCTGAACTCATTCTATAATGTCTCTGAAGAAAATTTGGCAATTCATAAACAAATGCGCACTTAACAACTTTTTGATTTTTTTTCAATCCCCTAATAATTAATCTTACTATTCTTTCCTTTCTAACAAGTAGTGTCTTTGTCCTGATTTTGTCATACAATATGTATTTAATATGGATAGATGTTTTTCACTGTTTTTTTTGGAAAATTAAGTAAAGAAGTAAGTAAGTATGTTACATCCTGTTCTCTCGCCATACCCAAAATAGTGTTGTCAGAAGAGAGAAGCACTCTACTTCACTATGCTTCAGAATGAGGAAGAACTGATTCGTGCTATGCAAACCATATTCGCTGTCAATAACACTAAAAGCAGTAGTGAACAACGTTACAACGTCGACAAAAAATTTGTGAGATTTGATTTTGCTAACACAAACAAATAAGTTCAAATTGTTGGTGCAATATTGCGCTTCAGTTGCAAAAAGTAATTTTATTGATTTATTTCATTTAATTGAACACAGTAACAAATTATGAATGCTCTCTGCGACTTGTTTTTGCAGCCGCGCCCCTGGCGTCCCGTCCCCCGCAAAAAGTCAGAAGAATTCTCAATTTACATTTCACTCACAATTTTTCTATTTGCAGTAAAAACTTTTCGTTAACATCTTTTCCTAGTTTTTCCACGGTTTTTTTCAGCTTGATTAAAATAAATGGATTTTTCTTTTACATTCATTTTTCTCCAGCGTTTGCCTGCCATCATAGTAACTGCAGTTGGTCTTAAATATGTTACATTGCGCTCAAGTAAATTTGCACGAAATTGATTCAAAAATAAAAAAAATGGGGTTGTCGCGACTGATTTAAATACGTTTTTGGATTTAGCATATTGTAAGCTTTTATTATTGTTTTCAGACATTTTCTTTTGAAATCAAACTTCAAAAAATGAATTTTTTAGTTCAGATTTATTGAGGCATTTTTCAAATAAACTTATCTGTATTGTTTTTCACAAAATCCGTTTGATTGCTGAACCACTAATACCTTAGTATAGGTAATATTATTGGGTTGTTTTGACAATTTCCGACACAGGATTTTAGAAAGATACGTTGATTTTTGTATTTTCTAATATCTTACGCCTTAAGTGATAAATAGCATATATTTATGTATATTTCAGTTTATAGACTTAATTGAGGTCAGAATAAACTTACGTTGCGTTGATGCATTTTTCAAGAACTACAAGGAAAAGTGGAAGCAATTTTATATATTGTTGTATGTGCATTATCCCACAATATCGATAATACTGTCATTTATGCATATACAATTTTAATTAGGAACATGGTATATTATCCATGGTGAATCCTTCAATTTATAAAATGCTGCAAGTGCTTCTCTCCCGAAATGGATTAACTATTTGGCTGTTAAAACCAGTTAGCAAACAATCCTCCTGTTCATGCTCGGAGACGTATTTTATCATGAGCATGCACGCCACAGACACTTGCACCCGAGGCATATTAACTTCCCGCCGTAACTGCTCATTTAAAATGCGCTGCTGCTGAAGATTGGCAGCCATGATGTCAAGTACAGCTGTCTCCGCAAGACCTATGGTGCTGGATGTTTCTGGGTAAACATATGTAGGTGGAAGTTTAATAAATCCAAAGTTTTTTTTTTAAAACACTAAAACCGCATATTAATATATTCGAACAATCACTTCAATAACACATACAGTCTGTCAAAAAATGGTTTTTCAATTTTCTACCGAACCGCATTTTGCGGTTGGAATAATGATGCGGTTTTCTACTGTTGTTAATGGCCTACGCCACTAGTCGGTTCAACATTGTAATAAAAATCGTTTTCGACGCATCATACAATACGACGTCGTCCCAGTGGTCAACCGGTTAGGAAAAGTGCATCATAGTGAAGGACAACCGCTTTTGCACATGTGAAGTAGAAAGTAGCGTTATGTTACTGCCTGCACTTGCAAAGTGTTTGGTATGTAGTATGGCCCACCGAACTGTTTCAAGAGGAGACAAGGGTTCTGGTCCAAACTTTTCGGTTTTTTGACATTCGAAAAATTGGGTCATTTTTGATGTTATTTTGTTTGTTATACTTTGGAATTATCACGTTTTTAACAATTAGTTTTTAAGTACTGTAAATATTTATAATCAATACAAAAAAAATATTTTCTGGACTAAAAACTGTAATTTTTTGGGTATAAAGTTGAAAAATTTGATTTTTTTCAATAAGACAACCATTTCTTGGCAGACTGTACATATACTTACATTGACCAAATTCAATTATTCAAACTAATATGTTATTGTATTTTCTTAACTTACACTAAAATACGTTTAAATAGTTTTACAGCAGCTGGTTTTGCGAAAATCAATAAAAGTATATCGTGATCTCTTGCCGGTATATACTACAAGTAAAAAAAAATATATAATAGTTTTTTCGAAACAAGTCTGGCAACGTCGTGTTTTACTCGAGAATGTTCGACGGCTGACAAAAACTTAGATAGGTGGTAACAACGATTGTTGAGGTTAGGCACAAACATTAAAGTCGCTCATCTGACCAAGCGGATTTCTAAGTTTACTACCGCGCGAGATAAATAAAACCTGCGAATAAAAATGGCTTTATCCGTACCCAAAGCACCAGGTGTCGCGCAGATGCTTAAGGATGGCGCGAGGGTAAGTAAAATACATAATATTGTGTCAAATAAAGGCGAAAAAGTTTTTGCTTTAAGTTATTTTAATACTAAACATGCGGCATTCGTTAAAAAAAAAAAACACCCACTGCTGTTGACTTCAAGCAGCCACTATGGCGGCTGAATTAGTCATTGCTTTTAGTACTATGCAATTTTATGAAGAGGAATATTAGTCCTTCTAAATAATAATTCTGAAAAAAATTTCACAGATGTACAGTGGTCTGGAGGAGGCTGTATTTCGCAATATCACCGCTTGCAAAGAATTTGCACAGACTATGCGATCCGCATATGGCCCAAATGGCATGAATAAAATGATTATCAATCACATTGAAAAACAATTTGTAACAAGTGATGCTGGCACAATCATGCGTGAGCTCGACGTTGAGCATCCTGCTGCTAAACTCATTGTCATGGCCAGTCAAATGCAGGACGCAGAGGTCGGCGATGGCACAAATTTTGTGGTTGTACTTGCAGGTGCTTTACTCGAGGCAGCCGAAGAGTTGTTGCGGCTGGGCATAACTACTGCTGAAATAGCTGATGGTTATGAGAAGGCACTAGATAAGGCACTTGAAATTTTGCCCAATTTGGTGTGCCATGAAATTAAAGACTATCGCGATGTCGATAAGGTAAAGGAGGTGCTGAAATCATCAATAATGTCGAAACAATACGGACAGGAAGATTTCCTGACCGATTTGGTAGCTAGAGCCTGTGTGTCCATATTGCCTGATAAAGGCACATTTAATGTGGATAATATACGAGTGTGCAAGATACTCGGCAGTGGTCTAACTAAATCCGAAGTAGTGCGCGGTATGGTTTTCAAACGTTTCGTTGAAGGCGATGTCACCTATGCTGAAAAAGCGAAAGTAGTTATCTTTTCTTGTCCAGTGGATATCATACAAACTGAAACTAAGGGAACAGTTCTAATCAAATCCGCTGACGAGTTGCTGAACTTCTCAAAAGGAGAAGAAAGTTTGTTGGAGTCCCAAATTAAGGCAATTGCCGACGCTGGCGTTAAGGTTGTTGTTGCGGGTGGCAAAGTCGGTGACATGGCATTACACTTCCTTAACAAATATGGACTTATGTCTGTACGTCTGAATTCAAAATTTGATTTACGACGTTTGAGTCGAGCCGTTAATGCAACAGTCTTACCAAGAATAACGACACCCAGTCAAGAGGAATTGGGTTACTGCGATAAGGTGTGCATTGAAGAATTGGGTGACACCACCATTGTGGCATTCCGGTAAATTTTTTATTGTTTTATTTTAATAAGCACGAATACATATGTTTTCCTAACAGAAATGAAGGTAAGGACTCGCATATATCAACAATTGTTGTACGTGGAGCCACTGACAACTTCATGGATGACATAGAACGCGCACTTGATGACGGCGTTAACAATTTTAAGTGTCTTTCGCGAGATGGCCGCTATGTGCCTGGAGCTGGTGCAACAGAAATGGCGCTAGCGACACAATTAGCGGCTTACGCAGATACACTGCCTGGCCTAGAACAATATGCTGTGCGTAAATTCGCGACAGCGCTAGAAGTGTTTCCCAAAGCGTTGGCCGAGAATTCTGGTATTAATGGCACCGAAATTGTAAACCAGTTGTATTTGAAACACAAAGACGAGAGTGGCAAGAACAACGGCTTCGACATTGATTCAGAAAAAGCCGCAACGGTTGATGTCACTAAATCAAAAATTTTCGATCTGTATCAGTCGAAATTCTGGGGTCTCAAGTACGCTGTAAGCGCGGCAACCACCATACTTAAAGTCGATCAAATTATTATGGCTAAACGTGCAGGTGGTCCGAAACCACGACAGGCTGCGGGCAGCGATGATGAAAGTTAGACAGATATAACAGTTACAGATTAATGCCTTTTTATTTAAATTCGAACATGTTTTTCTTTATTCGCTCATTAATTACTCCCTATTATTTCGAACTAAACAAGTAATTATTTATATTAATTTAAAAATTTTTATTTGTCATTGCCTATGAGGCAAACGAGAATGCTAATGTATTAATGAACGGTTTATTAATAAACTCAGAAATCCCACATCATTGTAATCGAATCATTAAACGTTTTATTTAAGCCCTTTTGGGGTTTTAATTTGGACTATATTTATCCATTTGGAGAATGCCGTATATTGCTACCAAGTGTTTTCGCCCTATTATTATCTATGATCATTTCATAGATTGCAAAATTAAACAGAGCGTCAAAATTTTCTATCAAGTTGGTATGTTGTTCTTAAGAGCTTTGAGCACATGTGGACAGCTCATAGGGCATGATGATGGCATCCAGTTAAATGTTATACGGTTAAAAAATAAAATGTTCTTTTACCGTCGCAGAAGTGCATTTGAATAAATTTCCACGGAATGCTTGAAATAAAACACAATAATTTCACACCATTCGGTGTAATTAGCTAGATAACTCTTCTAAGTTACTCTTTTTTTTTTATTTATTAAATTCAAGCAACGAATTTCGAATTTAAATTGAATTTGCAACGATTATTATTATAGTTCAACTTAATTTTATTTTGAAGAAAATTCAACCATATTTTTTATTGTACTTTATGGTCGTCTGCAGTTTGCATTGTCGTTTGGTAATTTTTCTTTTGAATTTATCTTTTTATCCCGACTCAATTGTCAGGTCAAAATGTTTATAATAATAATAAAATGTTTGTAAATTTTTTGATTTGTTTAAATGTTTCAAATATATGTGTTTAATTTATAGTCAAGATTTAAGAAAGAAAAATGTTTGGTTTCTTATTTCTTGTATTACAAAATCTTTTTGAAGCAAATGTGTTTTAGTACAAATTATGATTTGCATAAAATAACTTTTATATATTTTCAAAATTTCATGTAACTACAAGCATTATTTATATATATGAGTGTATATATTTACTTTGAAAATATACTGAATTTATTGTGTTGCGCATATTTGGGATTTTATCAAAATTGCGAAATATTAGTATGCTTCCAATGTTGGTATTTGATTTGGCTTTTCTCTTGTTAAAACTCTTGTCGATTGAAATTTTCACAAAACCGCTGTATACACATACATGAATAAATTAAGCACGGGGCGAACATTTTTTTTAAACATATTTCGTGCAATTTTTTGCTGTTTGCTCACGACAGCAAAACAAAGATCGAAACGTCTCTTAAATCGTATCACAAAACCAAAAATGTAAAATAAGAGAAATGAAGATGACTAAGATTATTTTAATAATAAAAATATGTCGTTTTTTTAGTATTTTGCTTCTATCTAATATATATCTACACTCCAACTGTGCCTTTCAAATAAATTTCAATAAAAAAAACCATCGTATTCAGTTAAAAATGTTATTTGTAAATAAATAGTAAACAAATATGTAATTTCTTAATGTTGGACATAACTTGTTCATTTGTACTTAGTGGTGGTTTACGTATAATTTATGTGTGAAGGATGTGCCATTACATAAATTTAATTCATTTAGAACAATTCGATCGTTGCCACATATACGTTTCAATGTCAGTTTCATATATAAATAACATTTTGTTAGGTTTCAACCGGATCAATTACAGAATTTCTATTAGCTGTATTATTAAAGGCATAAAAGATGAGTTTTCTAGGTGTTTTAGATTTTATATACTGTTATTAAAAAAATAATCAAATTTTAGAGCCATAATAAAATTCGAGAATATCTCACAAGTTTAGGATCCCAAGCCAAATTGTTAGGAAAAAAATATAAGCACATATTTTCAAAATTTTGGCAGCATAAAGTTTTGTTATGCATAGGTTTCATGTGAAAATCGCTAACAATCGACAATAGTTATTTTTTGCATGAAATTTCGCATAAAAATTATCGTTCCAAATGTATTTTTAGTTTTGTTGTCGTTAACAATATGATTTAATAAGCTACCGATAATTAATAAATGTTTAATTTATTTAATAATTTAAAGCCACTGCTGTTGAAAAAACACCCATAATTCACTTCCGCTAAATAATGCCCACTTGTTTAGAAATAATGCTTTACATGCGTATCAACAGATTTTTTAAACTAATTACAGTAACATACTGTTGCTTGTTTTCAGTAATGCATCTAATCTCTGTGTAACTTTTATTTAAAGCAATTTTTTATTACGGGCTTTTTTAATTATTTCAACTTATTGTATTTATGTATGCTACCATAAAAATTATATAATATATATTTTATGATAGACTTCATAGTAAAATATTTTTATTTCTTGCAATTTTTGTAGCGAACTATTCACTGATTTTTGCATTAACAAATTCTATGTTTCACCGACTAAAGAGTCACAATACAATAATTTAATTTGGTTGTCTAAAGTTGTCCTTTATTGAAGAAATTTCAAATATATTTGGTATATAAGGTATATAGGATAGTGTTAGTAATTTGTGTGTATTTTATAGTTGTTTTTAAAGGATAGTTTTTTTTTGTTTTAGTTGGGATATTCGTGTACAAATAAATAACATAACTAAATGCTTACAAATTTGTAATTAACTTGTTTCCACTCCTGGCGTTTAAGCTTCAGTTATTTATATATATAGGTAGGTATTTGTTGATTTGCTTTATATATAGGTTAAATGTAGATTTATTTTTGCTTTCATTCACAAGTAGAAATCCCTTAAAATGCATGTGTATATGTTTGCATTGAATATAACAGACAATACGATACTTATTAGTTAAGTTTTTATTATTGTTATTGTAGTATAAAGTTGATTTGCAGATTATATGAAAAAATTAATTTTTAGTTGGATATTATTGTGGATGATGGTGTTAAATTTCATTAATTGCCATTCTAAATTTTTGTTCACACTTTGATGCAATAATATTATTAAAATTTGAGCTAAACAGTTTGAAAAACAAATCAACACGCCAATGTCCCGCCTCAGCTCATCTTCTTCTACTTATGCTATAGTTCATTGTACTTAGAGCACATTGCACGATGACTTCTCGCGGAATGGATTCACTTTTTGGCTTGAGAATCCAGTCAAGAGATAATCCTCTTGCTCGTGTTCTGTGATATACTTCATCATTTTGGCGCACGACTCTGAGACAGTCTGGCGCTCGATGGCTGCTTCGCGACGTAGTTGCTCTACGACGATGCGTTGCTGCTGCAGTGATGATGACATTACGTCCATAACGGCTGTCTCGGATAGGCCTATGGTTGAAAATTTATTTTTTCAAGTTATGCCTTGCAAAATTGGAAAAGTTTTCAATTTGGTTTTTTGGTGTTCAGGCAAACGATTTTGGTGTGGTATTGATTATAGCTTTTATTTTTTTTTTTGATGTCGAATAAATGTTTGCATGGAAATTTTTGAATTTTTTGTTGGTCTTATTTTGTTTTTAATCTTTTTTCTTTCTTAAAAGCTGTAATATGGTAAAAAGAAAAGAAAAGCAACAAGTGATTTAAAGTATTTAATTTATTTTCTCGAGAGAAGGCACACAAGTACGACACCAAAAGACGTTTTCAGTTTTTCGATACAGAAACCATCATGAGAGTCGTGATAGTTAAGAAATTTTAAAGTCCGATTATTAGACTACGGACAAAGTACAGATAACTGCGTTTAAACGATCGAGCCTTTTTTCGAATGTTACCCATTTAAAAGCAGAGCATTCATTAAGACGGATGAAGCATTAATTTAAACGCTTAGGTACAAAAATCAAGAATATAGTAAATAATACAATAATAAATTACCTAATGAAAAAAATTTTAATTTGCTATTTGCTTATAGATGTGTTATTTAATTGTTAACGTTCTCTTGATATCAACTAAAAAATTAAGATGCTAAGCAAACAATTTCATACATATGTAATTAACATTTTCTTTGTTTTGCGTATGTGCATACTTTTTTGCAAGCCAAACAATTAAGGCAATTTAATTATTGGTGGATTATTACCCCATGGAGAAATCGAAATCGATAAATTTTTTTTGTACATTATTTGTAGGCTTCATAAGCTTGTGAGGGGAAGGAAGGGAATTTTAGCAAATTAATAAAGAACATTCAAACAAAAAAATAGGTTGTGCAGTATACAATAGTCTTATGGGAGAAAAGGAACGACAGACGAAATAACAATATACAATCTTTTAATATATAATTATTATTTCACCAATATTTCTATTCTATTTCTGCAGCCAAAGTAAGAAACACAACATTTATGGAACACACTTAATAGTCAGGCACAAACACACAAAAAAGATAATGCAATTTTATTTACCAGGCTACTAATATTAATAATCCTCTACTATATTGTACACGAAGAAATGAGCGATTGAGAAAATGAAAGAACGACGTGTGTATCACACCCTTGGTTCAGAGTGACCTATTTATCGAAAATCAGTAATCCATAATGTTAAAAATCTACTAAAATTTACCAAATTAGTTTTTTCAACTCAGTTCAAGCTTTAACTTTAATGGTTAATTGTTAACAAATTTCTGAAACTTTACTAGTATTTAATTTAAATATCTTAAATATTAACTAAGATTGGCGTTAAAATGTAATGATGTAAATGGCAACAATAAACAGCTGTTTACATGGTGTAATAAAAAGAAGGTGATGCGAATATGTGTCCCTGATCGGACCACTCTCATTAGAAGGCCGCTATCTTATATTTGTGACGTCACATGAATTTAGGGTATTTTGAACTTATAATTTTATTCAGTTTCTTGGATATGCGGCTTTGGTTATTCGCCATTTCACGATTAATTTCTTTTTTAGTGAAAAACATAATCGCCCTGAAGAAAAGTTTTTTATGTTGGGGTGGCATTGGATATCTTTCGCCGCGTCAATGTGCATTTGTAAATATTTTTTTGCGATAAGTATTTCATCGCCGTTGATTTGGCGAAATATGTGCTCCATCGCATTATTATTATTATTATTTCTTCTTCTGGAGTAGTTATGATTACCTTCACCAACGCCGTTAACCTCTTTTAAGGCAATCATTTCAATATCCATTTTATGTTCGATGTTTGGACTTATATCCTTTTCATTATCATCAATACTACCCGAGTTCGCAATTGATGACACAGTTCCTTGTTTCAGTATCAATTTTCGTGGTAGTCCTAACAAAGAGAATTATTCTGTTGCTCATTAAACAGTATATTCAATTAATTTGCAAACTTACCAAAGTCTCGTTGAACTTTGCCAATTATATCTTCGTTGCGAAAATGATATTCGCATCTTCGCCAATAATTACTTGGCAGATCGGTTTTGTTGCAAAACCTTAGCCATTGATCCCGCAGTTTTTTGCTGCTTGGAAAGGTAAAAAAAAACTTATGCTTCTATCATTATTGGCAGTCATTTTATTACTGCAATTTTCCACTGCACACTGCATTTTTAATTTGAATTTTTGAATATTAACCAACCAATCCAATTGACAATACTAGTTTTGCTATTTGCACTACATTCCCCCTTAATGTTCAACACTAATTTCAGGTAAAAAATACCCTAAATTTGTCCTATGACGTCACAAATATAAGATGGCGGCCTTCTAATGAGAGTGGTCCGATTTCGAGAGAACAATGCCCGATTGGCGTCACCTTCTTTTTATTACACCATGATCTGTTTATACTTGTGTAAAACCGACTTTAAAAACTTACAATAGCCACCTACCAACTCAGTTTGTCTCGCTCGCACCCACAATTAAAGCCCCGAAACAAAATGACGATATCTTTAAATTTGGCTTTTTTGGTCGGATACTCTTGTCTTGCTCTGATGCACGATTTTGAATATTGCGCTTAAAACACATGTAGTTGGAATTCAGGGCGTGAGAATCGGTGTTGGCCCAAGTTATTTGCAAGCAATTTTTATACGATACGCCGGTACTTTGACTACAAAAAGTAACAATTTATAATTTGAAATTTACATTTTTAGCTAGCTGTAGTGGCTTCTTGTTTTGTCTAAATATTTGCTTAATAATATATATTTGTAAATATATGCTTTATTTTATTATCTCAACGGGTATTGATAGTATTAAGGAAGAATTGCTCGATAGCAGTTGTGTTGTGCGAATCCCTGGCGACAACACCATTTCACAGCTTCTTAAGGCAACGCTCCTGGAAACAGCGGTATGACTGCTAAGGATAAAACCGCCGCAATAGTGGCACCGCTGCTTGAATATAATGATTGGTCTGCGGAGGAAGAGCTACAGCTTTTTTATGCCATGGACGGACTACGACCCGTGGGCATCAATAAACACTTTTACATGGCGTGCATAGCAGAACGCTTGTCCAAAAGTCTCAATCGTGATGTGCCAGGAGAAGTAATATGGCGTCACTTGGAAACTATGTATAAACTAAAAGAATTGGATGAAAACGAGGCGTTGCCGTTTCCTAATGAAGAAAAAGAATTTAGCTTGCCAGAAAAAGATTTTTCAGCACTTTTGCAGAAAAAACGTGGCGGTAGCAGTGAAAGGAGCCAAAGTACTGACGGACCGCCATCGATAATTGCTGTGGCCACAGATAGCACAGGCAAACGTAAGAATGACGGAAAACATTGTCAGAAACTTTTTACGGAGTATTTTGTTCTCTTTGCAGTTGTCGACAAGTTAAACAACATCGCCAAAGTAACTTCCACTGCTAATCAGCAACAGACTAAAGATGTGGAGAAGATTTTGACACCAAAGCAACATGACGTACCAAAGCGACCCGCGAAACGTACGCGGGGCTCGATATCGGTAGAATCAAATAGTCCATCTACTACACCACCGCCAGTACACAGCAACAAACGTCGCAGAATTTAAACGACGGCACTTTGTTCCAAGAGAGAAGTCCTCACCAAGTTGTTCCTTGCGTGTAGTTAGTTTTGTGTAAGCCATTGATTGATTTGCTTATGTATTATTTATAAAAAAAAAAATTGACTTTATGTATATATAAAAAAGAAAACGTTGGAAAAGATAATAAAAAACATCTTAATTTAGTCATCGAATTCATCAATCTGTGCAAGCTCTTCCCCCTCATGTTCATCCGCCAATACGTGTGTTGTTTGACTATTCATCCGCTCAAGAAAAGATTTTAAAAGTTTTTTGTTTAAGTGATCGGTTTGGGTTATTTCCCGCACTGGTGGCTGCTCCAAGAGCAGATCATTAAGTGGCTGAGCGCCATTGCTAGGTGGAGTTGCCATTTTCAAATCTTTTGGTAGCTCTTCACAAAGAGGCATTATATATGTTGTGAACACCAAAACTGCTTCAAAACTGTAAGAATAATATTTTGCAGTATGACTTGTTATACTTCAATAACGACTTATAAACTGACTGAAGCAGTAAATTGAAACTTACAAACAGCTGATCTTGGCAGAGTTTGCAAGGCACGAGATTGTTCTATCTCACTCTCACGCATAGTGATGCACTGCTCTCTTGTCTCGTCTGTCAACTTGTCTTTCTGCTTCCTAGTTACTTTAACTTAGAAAAATGTCCAAAGTGGTGTTTAAGAATTAAATTAATCCCCTCTCGTTAAACATTTTAACATTTATTTAATAATTTCAACGTGTTCGGCGAGCTTAGAAATTGTAACTGCAGCCGTGAAAACCAAACTTTGAAGGAACATCGCTGCTGATATGTCGTTAGCTAAGAAGCACGTGTTGGGCTTTTCGCCTAACAGCAAACTATTTGCGCTTGTAGATGAACAAGGGATTCTGCGTATCTGGGATACAGAGACTAGTGAATTGAAGCAAGAGTTTACGCCAAACTTACATCTATCCGGTCCATGTACTGCGCTTGCGTGGGTGACAGTCGCAACTACGCAATCAGCGTCGGAAAAGAAGGTTGGAAATCGACTTTAAAATGAAACCATTAATTCATGGTAGATATTTTATTATTTTAGGAAAAAAGAATTCGCAAATCCAAAGATGCTTTGTACATCGTGTTGGGCAACAGTAAGGGACAAATATCACTTTATTCATATGCAGAGGGAAAGGCAGGTGTAGAGATGTTATTCATTCAATATGCATGAATATTTACACATTTTATTTGATACAGATTGAACGTACGCTAAAGGGCGAGGGCCACAACGGACGTGTTACTTCCATCGTTTACGATAATATAGGAACATTGTATACCGCCGGTAGTGATTGTCAAATAATTGTCTGGTCTTTGCGTGAGGAACGACGGCTAACCGCATGGTCTGTGGGCCAGGAGAAGCCCCAAACAATAGCATACGCGGCTATTTCTAAAAGCATTGTAGTGGGTGCCCGTCAGCTAAAAATTTATTCGGTCGAGCAGCAAGAGTTGATACAGACATTTACAGGCCATTCGACGGAAATCAATGGCATCTGCACGTTTAGTGTTAATGACAGCGTTGAATATGTATTAAGCACTTCACAAATGGAACGTCTTATTTGCGTTTGGAAATTAGGCAAAAAAGGTCGTAATAAAACTGCAGTTGGGTCATTGCTAATGGAAGATGTGTCTCATTGCTTAGCATGCCAACTACAAAATGATGATATACTGCGCGTGGTCAGCGTAACTCGGAGTGGTGTTGCGCATATTTATGTAGTGCCCATAAACACTCTGACAAGTGAAAAACCTATAAAGCCGAAAGTTACAGTGGAAATAGCATCTGACAGTACTTCAGTTATTGAACCCATACCTGCATTGGCCGCTAACTTTGAATACGACATTAAACGGCCCCATGAGTTGTTATTTGGCTACGGTAGTTTACGCATGCTTGTTTTCGAGCGTTACTCGCCCAATTTTAGTGAAAAAATGAATGTGCTAGTACGTGCAGATCCCAAAAAACTGTATATCGGCAAAAAAGGAAAAAAGGGCGACGCAGCTGCGGAGGAGATCGCAATTAAAACAGTTACACCCATCATACGTTACAAAGAGATTGAATACCAAACGTCGCATCCAAAAATCTCGCAGAAACGTCTGCAGAATGAGGTGCCCATGGAATCGCGATTACAAAATCTGAATTTAAATGACGGCCCCGTAGCTATTATTCAATCGCAGAGTAAGGTACAACTGTTAGTACAGGCGTTACACTGCAAAGATGCCGAGTAAGATAACTAATGCTTAATCAGAAGGGTATTGTGATGTGTTTGTTTATCGTTTTGTTTCAGTCTTCTACGTTCGGTACTTTGCACCAAGGATGTTAAGACAATTGAATTAACTTTGCAACGTTTGCCCGTGCAGTATGTCGGCACACTGGTAAATGAACTAACGCTGCTGATGGAGCAGAAACGTGCAAAGTAAGTATTGTACGTAGATATTAAAACAGGTTCATATTTACACTCAATTTTCAATATGGATCCAGCGTCGATTTTGCGCTGCTCTGGTTGAAGACCATAACACATACGCATTCGGGACAGCTGCTCGCTATGGGTAATGATTTGCTAGACAAATTCGGTGCCTGCTTGGGTATAATTGAATATCGCGCCAATTGCCTTAAAGAAGTGTCCAAGTGAGTTGTAGATTTTTTTTAGAGATACAAAAATTAAAATAATATTTTATTATAATTCCTGCTTAGATTAAACGGACGCGTGAACCTACTGGTCAACATGATAAAACGCAATACGACAGACGAAAGTTTGAATGAAGATAATGTTATTATTGTGGAGGATATGGGTGTGTTGATATACTGTAATTTGTTTTTGAATTATTTATAAACCAATATAACAATATTCCATTATTATTGCGCCAGAACAAATAGATGAATCTGTTTTTAGTTTTCAAGATAGTTTGGACAACTGGAGCGAGGAAGATGATCATCTCGATGATGAAAAATCAGAAAAAGAAGGCGAGGATGAAAGTGACGACTACAGTGGCAAAGATGAAATGGAACTCGATACTTGAACTCTTTTTGTATTCTTACATGTACAAAATTATTAAAAAAAATCAATGGATTATTTTATAACAACTAACATTCATATATATATTTTATTTCTTTGAACTACATTTTCATGATCATCAACAACACCTAAATTGGAGCCAATAATAGTACAAATTATGAGATTTAAAATTTGAATTTTTCAAAGAATACATCTAACGTTCATACATCGAATTTTTCAGTGCAGCGTTTTTGTGTAACAATTACAAGCAGATATTTTGAGAATATATTATTGACTTTCATTTCACATTACACTTAAAGTTTCAGAATTCACATCGAGTTTTAAATCTACTATACTTTTAAATATCAAGTTTGTTTTTTTTTTGTGGATATTTAGTTGACCCAATTAGCCTTAATAAAATTAATTAAACCATTTGTCGATCCGTCATGGGATGAGACCTGATCGCAATTATTGAGCTCTGGTTCTATTGCCTTCGCCAGTTGTTTACCCAACTCAACGCCCCATTGATCAAAAGAGTTTATATCCCAGACAATGCCCTGAGTAAAGATCTTGTGTTCATATAATGCTAAAAGGCGAGAAGGAAGAAATAATATTTTATAAATAAATTTTAGTTTTAATATAGTCTTATTCCTATTTACCAATTAGCGCGCCCAAAGTAAATGGTGAAACTTTCTTCACAACAATTGAATTTGTAGGTCTATTGCCTACAAAAACCTTGTGCGGTAACAAATTATTTAATTCATTCCCACATAATCCAGCAGCTTCTAGTTCTTTACGAGCTTGATCTGCTGATTTTCCCTGCATTAATGCCTCAGTTTGCGCTAAAAAGTTTGCTAATAAAATCTTATGATGTTTGCCATTAGAAATTGGATTGTGAGTTTGTGCCGGTGCAATAAAATCGCATGGGATCAACCGTGTTCCCTGGTGGATAAGCTGATAAAATGCATGCTGACCATTTGTGCCTGGTTCGCCCCAAACAATTGGACCAGTATTGTAGTTAACTGTCTTTCCTTGCTTAGTTACAAATTTTCCATTACTCTCCATGTCGCCCTGTTGGAAATAGGCAGCAAAACGATGCAAATACTGATCGTACGGTAGTAGAGCATGGGTCTCCGCATTATGAAAGTTAGAATACCAAATGCCAAGCAACGCCAGAATAACAGGTGCCTAGTTGTACCAATACGATTATTTTGCAGTAAACGGGGTATAAATTACCACATATAGACTCACATTATTTTCAAAAGGAGCGGTTTTAAAATGATTATCCATAAAGTGGGCACCCTCCAATAGTTGTTCGAAATTTTCGAAGCCTATTGACAAAGCAATCGAAAGTCCAATAGCCGACCAAAGGGAATAACGACCACCAACCCAATCCCAGAAGCCAAACATATTGGCAGAATCAATACCGAATTCCTCAACCTTAGCCTTGTTGGTCGAGAGCGCTACAAAATGTTTAGCCACGGCCGCGTCCTGTAAACATGACTGAAATAATAATCCATTCTTTCGAATGAATGTAAAATAATAACTTACATCCTTAGCCTTTTCTAGCAACCATGTCTTTGCTGATGTGGCATTGGTAATCGTCTCTTGCGTGGTAAATGTCTTCGATGCAATAATGAACAAAGTTGTCTCATAGTTAACCTTTTTAAGCACCTCAGCCATGTGTGTTCCATCGATATTCGAAACAAAATGCGATTGCAAGCCCTTACCATATGGCTTTAAAGCTTCGGTAACCATTAAAGGACCGAGATCAGAACCGCCAATGCCAATATTCACGACATCAGTTATCTGCTTGCCTGTATGTCCTCGCCATACACCGGATAATACTTGATTGGTGAACTCCTTCATATGCGCTAGCACAGCACGCACTTCGGGCATGACATTATGATCATCAACCTTGATCGGATTCTCACTACGATTACGCAGCGCTACGTGAAGTACAGCTCGATTTTCGGTTATGTTTATTTGTTGTCCAGAGAACATAGCATCGCGAGCCTTGGCCACATTGCGCACCTTGGCAAGCTCCAAGAGCAAAGCCCAAACATCATCATTTATGCGATTTTTCGAGTAGTCCAGAAGTATATCACCATCCTTGGGTGTTGCCAAGCGTAAACTTTAATTGAAAAACAATTAACAATATATATATGTACACATGTGTATCATTTAATCAATTTGATTTAAGTTGAATGTTGACCTTAAATTTTTCTAATGTCACATTGAATTACATAAAAATGGAGAAGGAGAAGCAAGCAACTCACGCTTTATTATCAACTTATGACCTTTGTCAAGGATAGGTACATATGTATTAATTTAAAGCATTTAGATAAGTGAAAGTCATATTTTACAGTTTCAAATTATACAAAATCATTTCTATTCCGCTAAGTCGTTCAACATTTAAGGTGTAATTTAACGTTTTAATTTGCGAATAAAATTAATAATAGTTAATTCTCAAAATAATTTTCAAACATGTTAGATTTAACCCTTAGGAAGTTATGCTCGCCGTTGCGATATAGCCAATACGAAATATGGACTTTTTCTACTTCATAATAGTATACATAACAATGGGAGCGCCCTTCGGGATACTCCTACTATACGTGCTTACTTCTCTCATAGCCAACACCGGGACATATGTACTTTCCTTTTTGCCGGTGTCGCTAAGCGTCCACTTACCTGAATTTTTCAAAACGTTTGGGGTCACTCGAGAACAATTGCTTAATATCAATATTTTTCCCATCTTGATCATAGTACCCTTGAAGCTTCTTGTAAACGGCTTCGTCGTTCAATTTTGGTAGTGGTCCGGCCATTATGCGGCTTAGATTTTCCTAATTTTATATTCAATTAATTCACTTCAAAATTAGTCGTACACCACCTCTGTTTCAAGTCTTCGTTTAAACGGCCAACTAACAATTCAATTTCCAAGTTGTTATCACGTCGCACTTGTTCCGTATATTGCTAAAAAACGGTTTCTTTCCAAACTACTGAATCCAAAAGACGATTTTTCTCCGAAGTTCTTAAGTTCTTCTTAAGTTTATCAATGTCAAATGAAGTTCACCAATGCACAGTGCATACTGTTATAGAGTTGTCATAGTGAATAGTTTATTGGAAGAGAATTAAATATCTTTTACCATGTGGGGAGGGTGAGGACCATCACATAATTTACATTATGCTTACTATATTTATTTACAATAAATCTCGTTCCCCTAAGGGAAATGAATATTTAAAGCGATTTGGTATGATTAGTGCAGGCGCTTTTACTTAATATTTTTTCCATTAAGGCCTTGTGCAACTTCTTTTAACCTACTGTAACAGCCGAAATATAAATAACTATTAGTGATTTATATCATCATTTTATTAGTACACAATCTGCGGCCTAATTTAATTTTCTGGTCTCAAGAAAGTTAAAGTATTTTTAAAATTGTTTGTACTTTTTGCCTGTTGCCAACACTATAATCAACTGCAATGCTTTCAAATTAAATAAATGAATAAATAAAATCCTTATCGAAGCGCTTTCAAAAGCCTAAATACGAATTAAAATCCTACATGCTATATTACATACCATCGTTATTATGTTAATTGAGTTTTTATTATCATTATAAATAATTATTTTATGGCAATTAATCAACAGCTGAAGCATGTTTTTTTCAAGCTTTAATGTATGTATGTATTCTTTTTGTCTTCTAGGTGGCCTTCGATGGTCATCCGTCTTGGACTTGAACTGGTGACTTTTTGTTATTTATGCATATGGAAACTTTCTTTTATAATCTTTTTATTTGCAATCAGTTCTACTTATGAACTATATTCAAATTTGTTTCAAAAATGTATGCTTTTAAGGGATGCAAACGAAATAACGGCCGTCGCACAATGGTTTGTACAAAAATATATATGCGATTACATACATACATTTGTAAATGTACATTCATACATGCATATATTCAATTCAAAATAAAGACTATCTTATTTAACATCGATTCGTCTTGAAACTCGCGTATTTAATAAAAATTTTTTTTAAATTAATAAGCTAACCAAATTCTGCTTTTATTTGATCAGAAAAAAAGACTAACTTTTTTGAATATCTTTGCAAGACGCATGATCACACAGCTACTTATCATTAATAGAAGAATTTACAGGTAACTTGGCTTAACATAAATCTACTTGCTTACTTGCTTATTTTACTCTTATAATGAATGTTTCAGCCCAATTCAGTGTAGTAGTTTCATTTATTGATCTTTTCTTTTAAAGCAATCGTTAGGCATGCAATTTTATTTTGATCAAAAGTTCAAGCTTAATGCTAAAGTATTGACTTGGAAATACAAATTTGAAAAATTTTACTCTTAATATTATATTTGAAATCAAACAAATCTAACTTTCTTAAACACATAATTTTTGTTAAAATAATAAGTAACACTGTTTAATTTTAGTTCTTTCCATTATTTTGTTGTAGGGTCTTCATATCATTTTGCAAATCCTTAAGCTCCTTGATCAAGCTTCTCGCCAAAAGACCTTCAGGGGTTTCGAGTGGCTCGAAAAGCAACATGCGCAGAGATTCACGAAACATTACTTCTGTCTGTTGCAATTGGATCTAAAAAAAGTAGGAAGAACTCATACATATATAATGGTTTCTTCAGTGATCACTGGTTCATCATTATCAATTTACCAGAAGCTCATAGCCAGTGTAGGTCCCTTCACCATACAACTTTCGGCCCAACTCGGCCTGTGTATTTGCCAATTCATACAACGCGATCGCCTGAAGACGTGAAATTCCTGGCTGCACATCCTTAAGCACCAGAAGCAATTCTTGACAAAGACTAATTTTACGTTCATACACCTTACTGCTCGGACATAGTGACATATTTTGGAGAATTTGTCGCAAAATAGCTGCAATTTGTTGCTTTAAATCAATAAGCATGTAGTGATTGCCATGAAGTATTCGGCTGAGCTTCGCAAGTAAAATCTCCTGACGATAGACATCTTCGCGCGCATGAAAAATTTCCTCCTTAGCACGTTCCAAAATGGTCGCCACATATTCAGCTGTGAGTGTATGTGCTGGATCGATCAAGCACTGCCAAACACCTAACTCCGGTTGTTTGACTATGTACCCACCTTCCCGCTGCAAACCCAAGCAAGTAGAACAAAGAAAACTACTTATATTCGTTCCTAACTCTGTTGGATCCAGACAGCGAGTACAAGTACAATGAAAATATTTACTTGCTTGTAGCATACGCTGACGTTCATCTGTGCCCTAGATTAAATGGAAAAACGCAAAAATTTTCACAACAGACAAAACTCTTTCGACACAACATGTTTGCGCTAATTGCATCAATATCAAGCTAATCAGCCAAGAACTTACCAACAAAATATTTGCATAACAACTAAAAATTATTTCGCCTTTAGCTATGAAGCGGTTAGCATACATTTTCAAACCGTAGTCTCCATCAACGGCTGTTACCACATTTGGAAGACAACTGTGAGCAAACATCGCACCACGAGTATAGAGAGCAAGCATAGATCCACCAAGCTCTGGCGCACGTATCTCGAACACATTCACGTCTACTATGCTGTAAAGGCGCTGAAGCAGTTCTTCATCTACAACATCCCCAATTAACAACATTAGCGCCGATAGTAAGCCAGATTCGCGCATTGGTTCTATAACTTGTTTCTGACAATTTTTCCATGTATCAGTTTCGCGGCGTTTTGGCAAATGTGCCTCAAGCGTTAACATAGCTTCATACTGACTAGGTGCGGAATGACGCATTAGTAAACACTTGAGTGCCAATTGGATTTCCGAATGTTTTTGCAGTAGTTCTATGTTATTTATCTCTAAATTTGCGAGTTGCGCGCACTCATCTGGTGCATGTTCATTGCAACTAACGCATAGGGGCAGTAGACGGCATTTACTGGCAGTATTTACCTATTTTAGTATTTTTATGACCGCCTACATGAAGTTAATACGTACCTACAATACCGTTTCGTCAGCTTATGACAATTCGCACAACGTCTATCGCACGCCTGTGGCAAAATCACTACGGGCCTTTCGGTTAAAATAGTCTCGCCAGCTTTTATAGGACTTGTTGCCACCACATATCTAAATGGCAATCATGAAAAAGATAACAAATCTTGTATAATCTAGCATTTCTTATAGCATATGGGTATGTATGAACCTGCCCAGTTCTACGTTTTCTGCAATACTGCATTTCTTTTCGAAGTTATCCTCCATGATGTCGTGCCTAAACCTTCAGAAACCTTTTTGTTTTTTTTTTTTTAAATATTGATAATAAGTAAAAAAAAGTATATAGTTGAAACTAATTAGGGCATGCCCACGGGACGTACACGAACCAAATCACTGACACTCTGTGTTTCGCCCACGGAAGCTTTTGATTGATATAAATTTGTATTACCGACTGTTCGTTTTAGTTACCAATGCGTGAGTAATTTGATAATTAATTTTCTCAAACTGCCAAAAAGTCAACCTCTTGCTCGAACGGCGCTGATGCAGTTCCTGATTTACGATTGCCGCAGCGGTTATCAGCACAGTTCTTTAGCAGCTAAGCAAACGAAAGCGCTGAATTAGCCATTTGTGTTGTGGTGGCACAAATAGCATTTATTTGTTTCAATTTTATTCTCGTCGCGTTCTCAAATTAAATTTATTTGCGATATCGTATTTATTTGTTTTGTTGAGGTTGCATTCAAATTAGCATCTAGAGAAGGCACACGAGCATTGAGTGACAGGTTCTGTCTGTTATTTCGGCTGTATGCACAATGTGCTATTGCACTTAGAAGTTTCAGTGTATACCCTACGTTTACATAATTTTTAAAATATATATAAATAAAATTAACAAAAAGAAGAACCATCTATTTTGCATATTTTAACAAAATGAACGAAACTAAATTAAATTCGGGCACAGCTATATAATTAAGTTGATTTTGGAATAAAATCTATAAGCCAAACGATTTTTTTTTTGTTGCAGGAAAGGAATATGGCGTCATTGTATGTCTATTTTAATTTATGTATATGCTGCCTTTCTCTAAAATTCAATAAAATTAAAGTACTTTTGTTTCCATCCGAATTCTAAAAATAATTTTAAACTGCGATCATTCATTCTATACTTCAAACTCAAAAAACGAGAAACCTTATTTTTTCTATGAAATCCCGGGAACTCGACCTGTGAACGTATGTATATATGAATATAGGATAGATTAATTATTACTATACAAGGCTATTTTTACCATAAGGCTTTTATTTTAAGTCCATCTGCCTTATTATTGATATACATACATATATGTATGTACTTAATGATTTTGTATGCTGTATGTTGCGATTGCATTCTTTTATCTTATATCCAGGGCAAATTTGCAAATTGACCAACTAGTGGTTGTGACCTCATCCGAATGCAGAGGTTGCGTTGACCGCCCAGGAGACTTGGTGCAATATTTGTTGCGCTGGGCGGCATTTTACGTTGCTCATTTCTACTTAAATGGTGAAAATGAATGCATGAACAACAGCAACAGCAACAATAATGACAGCAAATAGTAACATGCACGCAGACGACTGGTGGTTGGTTATGGTTTTGCGATGCTGACGATGTGACAATTTCCCAGAGGCCAATGGAACAATGTTTTATCTTAAATGTCATTTCAGGAAAATATACATATAAATATGTACAGACGATAACATTTTTATACTGAAAAATTTGTTTTTGTTCAAATTTATTTCACAGTTTGCACATCTATTTATTATATATATTTAACTAATTAAAACTCTATTTAGATTTAAAGAATTTTCAAACTTGCATTCTTAAAGCTGAATATCACCATATCGAAAATTATTTTATGAACTTGCTCAATTCTTCTTCAATGCATTTTTGTTTTAAGACGATGCGGTGTGTCATGTACCCTTCCGGTGAATTTTTGGGCTCGTATTGCAGTAACTCTAGAGCCTCAGAACTAAAGCCTTTGGCTAGTTCCAATTTTTGCTAATTGTAGAAAGGAGAATTTAATCATGAAATGACAAATATTGAAACAAAACTTCGCCTTAAGGTTAAGGAGTACATACCTTGTACTCTCCCTTACTTAGCTCAGCATCTCGAAATTCCAACTCTGCTAACTCAAGAAAACCCAGCATGTACTCAAACAATGCAATTGCATACAACTTCGAAATGCCTGGTACAACAGCTCTTGCTATCGGCAGAAGTTCCTGGCATAGTTGAACACGTCGCGACAACAATTTCTTGCTAGAATCATGCAAAGAATTCGCTATTATAGCCGCTCGTAAAATTGTTGCAATATTGCTTTTAATGTCCAAAAGCAAGAAATGATTGGGGTGCAAATCCGAGCTGTACGTGGCTAACAATGTCTCGTAGATCGGCAGTTGCCCTTCTGCGTTAACCATTGCTTCACCCACCTCGGAAAGTAGTTTGTGCACCTCAATGGCTGGCGTAATGGCATTGCATGTACTGCACTGCCAGTTACCTCCGTTGTCAAGCATACAAAAAGCATATCCATCAGCACATTTCTTACATTTTATGCTGCTCATGTGCGTGCCCAGCTCCGTTGGATCTAAACAGCGCGTGCATGTGCAATCTAAGTGGCGGCTTAATTGCAACTGATGTTGCCTTTGACTGGTGCCCATTAGAGGGTCAGAATATGAATTATAAATAATATCCCCTGCTCGTATATGTACCGCTGCATACAACTTCATATTAAAGTCGTCATCCAAAGCAACCACCACATTGGGGATACAATGATGTGGCAGTTGTGCACCACACACATAGACACCTTTTAGCATGTCACCATCACGTGAGCTCAACTCAAACGAATGACGATCAATACTCACGCAGAGTTTATGAAGAAACTCCGCATCTATCTTCACAACGTTAAAAATTTGCTCAATGCCGGCTTGCAGCAGCGGTTCCACTATTTGCTCATCATGGTCCCGCCAACTTTCTGAATCGCGGTATTCATCAATATTCATATGAATCGAATTCAAAAAAGCACAGGCAGCGCTACTAGCAGATTGCTCCATGAGCAACAATATCTTCAGCAACGCGCATACGGGATAATTTTTTACTAGCAAATTTTTCGTTATTTTACCGCCCGCTCCAGTGCAGAAAAATTGACATTCATAGGTATCATGCTCCAGACAGTCCAAACACAGCGGAAAAACTTGACATTTTCTATCGTTAAAATACTTCGTAAACTAAATTAATCGTAATATAATTTATAACAATGAACCATTTACTTGCACATTCTATATGATTCCTTCATGCATTGTGCACACTTCATCTGTTCGCAGTCCCAGTGTGGCACCACCAAGAGTGGATGCTCTTCGAGTATTGTTTCACCAGGCTCAATGTCTATGCTCGCTACCAGGTGCCTTTTGGTTTTGAATGTTTCACTATTTTTTTTTTATTCATATCGTGTAGTTTACATACCGACCCAAATTCTCATTGTGGACTTGATTGACTTTTTCACTGAAATTTGGCATGTCTATATGTAAATTTTTTTCGGTTTTATCAATTAATTTTCAGCCGTTTTCTATTCCGCTGTTATGCAACAGATACCACATTCGAAACCGCAAGCCAGCCGTAAACGACTACCAATTAATATTGGATTCGCAGCGCTAATAGAGATCTTTGTTAATTGTTCTGTAGTTCATCGCGACGTTGCTTTCTAAAACGACACAACATATTCTTACAGAACGCTCGTTTTAAAAAATCCGCTCTCTCTTGATTGCTTTCTCGCCGACGTCTCTGTGTATCGTCGTGCCCTTTTTGGCATCTAAAGATTCTTACAATATAAACAAGTACACACGTACATGCATGTGTACTATTTTAGTTCTATGAACTATATACTCACCTACTTTAAATATACTGATTGATTGTCTCATATGAACTCTTAAATCGCTTATCCGAAACCCAACTTTCGAAAGTTATTGTTTATACATATATCTAGAAAGGTTTTTACGATGGTGTCAATCACTCTCCTGATTGCGGCAAAATGAAAAAAAATTCAATAATGCACGCAAGACATTTTTCTCTTAATGTACTACTTACACAACATGCAATATGCTTTTTTGTTTTCTTTTACTCCAGAGAAAGAAAAAAAAAAAAAAACAAATACTTTGGCTAATTGAGCGAACATGAAAAAAAAAAATACTATACACATTTATCGTGTTTTCAAACGGAAGGTAAGTTGGTAATAATAGTCTCTTTTAAAACGATCAATAGGTGGTTGACTACAATAATAAGAAATTCAAAAGATTATAAGCTTTCAAAATTAAAAATGGCGACAGACACCAACAATTCCAAGTCAACGATTTAAATTAGTGCTAAATTACTAAAGCACAAAATTAATTGTTTTATCATAATGTAATTTTTTTTTATTTATTATTGTTTTGAGAAGAATAAAATTAATATTACCTTATATGCACGTACATATTAACTAATACATAGATGTATCTATGTACTTTCTAAATATGTGAATACATATACACAATTTTAATTAGTATTTCTTCTATTTTAATACTACGTTTTTGTTTTCCTTGAAGCACACGCTCATTTTAACTCACAACGTGTGTGAAATTTCTTATGATTGTAAATCTATTTTGCAAACGTGAATATACTGTATGCACGTATATATATTTGCAATGAATGCAAATATACATATTTATGCAATATGTAGGTCCACAATATATGTCATTAATAAAAATATGTCATAAATTTATTTTATTTAAAACTAGAATTTTATTATTTACTGCGTTTGCCATTTGAGTTTACACATCGTGTGGCTTTTTGTACTCTACGTGCTTTTTTCGTCTCCTGTAAGACTTGCTCATTATCACTGGTATAGCTACTGCCATTTAAGTCCTCGCCAAAACCAACTACGTCTGCGCTGTTGCCAATGCTTGTGTACTGCTTGTGCGATACTACTGCTGCTTCGCTATCTTTAAACAAAACAGTGCTTTTGTTGTTGTTCCACATGATGTTATCATCGACTACCGATGTTCTTTTCAACATTGACACTGGGCTGACAATGACGCCACTTCTTTGATGTTGTTGCTGATTGCCATAAAAAAGTTTTGTTGAATAGCTATGCCCATTAACTTGAGCCGCCTTAGATGTAGACGCACCTACATCATCATCTATAACACTGTCCGCTTCTTCGTCGCAAAGATTACCATTATATACATTGTAAAAGCCAGACACACTGCAACTGGCCTTCGATGCTGCTGTTTTGCCGTCACGAATAATGCCGACATTAACATTGTTGCCGGCCGTTGTTTGGGACTTACGTTTAAGATTTTTAGCGGCTGTATTTGCTGCCAACAGCTTAGCTGTCGTTGCCTCGTCAGGCAAAGCAAATCCGGTTTCAACCGATTCAGATATTTGAGTCTCGCTCATATTTATAACACTTTCCGTATCTTCATTGAGATTAATAACTATGTCTTCGGGATCAACTCCCTGATTTACAAGTGCTTGGAAATCTTCGGGTGGCAAGGAGGCAGGTGTTACTTTTTGGTTGCAAGCAGCACAAACTGGAACAGCCGGACTCTTTGAACGCCAAAACTGCAATTCCGTTTTGCATTTGTTCAGCTCCTAAAGACGAAAAAGGAAGCCGATTCAATAATTAAACACTCTTGAAATCTGTGCCCGAAACACACCTGCAGTAATGTTGAAAACTTTCGCGCCATTTCTTCATTTTTTTTGTCATTCTCATCCAGTCGATTAGCATATTCTAATGTTTGTTTTTGTTGTTCGGCAATCAATTTCTGCTGCTCAGCAATTTGTTTACCCTGTTCGACGGATTTGCGTTTGCAAGTTCGCAACTCGGAACGTAAAACGGACAACTGATTATTGTAGATCTTCATCCCCTGCTTTATTTTACGTATTCCCTTTCGCAGGACCATATGATTCTGCGGGGGTGAATTTGTTGCGTTATCAGTGATATCTGATGAGATTACTAAAGGGGCTGGAAATACTCGGAAATACAACCTATTTTTATAAATTGTCTATATTTGTTACTCACGACGTTTAGTAGTGGATGGCAACTTAAAAAACTCCTTACTGAAATACGCTATACCAGGTAACGTGGACTCTATGCGATCCCTAAAGTACTCCATGGCCATTGTCGAGAGATCAAATAATTCATCTGTAACTCGAAAAGGTCGTTGCAAGCGTGGCGTAATATTTATGTACTTCAGAATTGCATACACCTCATCGAGTATCTAAAATGATTTATAAAATAATATCGTAGATAACAGTTAATATATTATATACGCACAGCGCCGGGAAAAAAACAGCAGTGCCCACGTTCGATATGTTTGCCGAGTGTCATTTGCAACAGTGACAGTCGCATATAGCAGGTTTCAATAATGTCGCACTCACAAGCCAAAGGGTGATTGCGACGCGCTGATTCGCGTCGCGGCATATTTGCTTTGATAGCATGAAAACGATTGTAGGTTTTGGTAATCAATTTCGAAAATGTTGAGTTTAAGATTAGCATACAGACGCTGTTGATTTTCGTCGAAACCTATGAAAAAATAATTATTTCATTAGATTTTTCACATTTTCTTAGTACAACTGAATAAATTATTTTCAAATTAAGAAATTGTTTGAAATTTAATTATTCTGCTGAAGTTAACAAACAAATTACAAGGGTTTAGTTGTGTTTTAATTAAACAGATATTAATGTTTTTATTTTATTGAACTAAGATTGTTAATAAAGATAACTCCCATCAGTCCACTGGATTGTTTGAACGAAATAGAAACTTTTGAACAATAGAAAATGTTCTAAAGTTTACAACTAAATTAAAGCGAATTTTTAGGCATTAAATTTAAAACTTTTAGTTTTAACATAGTTAAAAAATATTAGAACAAAATCATTTAATTTATTAATAATTTTATTTTTAAATATAAATAAAGACTGGTAAATTAAAATAGCGCATTTTTATTTTTCTACGTATATATGAACAATAAAACGTGTCGTGTTGCAACTATTCGTTGACAACAAAGATGACAAAATCGTTAAATAGAAATGATAATGTTTTCTTTTTATTTTGTTAATAATTTTTCTATAATGCAAATTTTTATTTTTTTTACTTTTTCAATACTCACCAAACGGCACTGACTAACTTTCTTATAATCTGTATACGACAGAATTTTCATAAGTATCTCAGTAGGCAAATCCAACAAATGCATTTGTTGACGGAGTGGCGACGGCATGTTGTAAGTTGCAACAGCATTATCACGGCCATTACTATCGTTTAGCTCTTGGTCAAGCAAAATGACATCAGGATGATTTTGCTGAAGCTGTAATGGTTGTTGATTTCCACTTGCTTTTAATGCCTGCGACATTTGTGAGTGCCTTGTAACCACCGATAAACGAGTGGTCGTTTCTTCAACGGCGAAGTTTCCACCATTGTTAGCAGCTGAATTACCACCAACGTTACTGATTGTGGACCCGCCACTACTTGTGGACATTTGACGTGTTGATACCATAACTGCAAATTTGTTTGTTTTTGTTGTTTAAAGCTTCTGCAGTTTGATAAATAACAGTTTCTCGCGCCTCAAAGTACAAAACCGTTTTAATCTTTCCGTCCCTTTCAATGTAGTTAGCGGAAAATGTTTAATTTATTAACCTGCAAATGTAAGTTTCCATTTTACTTTAGTGGGCGATTGAGAATGACATTCTACAAAAGTTTAATGATTTAAAAAAAAATAAATTAAAAATGCAATGCAAGCACAATGACCCAACAAATTACCAAGTGCACATTGCAAGAATCATACAAATATACAGGCATATGTACATATAAGTATGTATGTATGTGTATCAGTACATATCCATATGAAAACAAACCGCGTTATAAGTGTTGCCAACTTTGCTGTACGTATATTCGAGCAAGCATTTACATCTACATTTTGATATTAGTTTGTATTGGCATAAATTTGCTTATTTTTAATATAAACAATTTACAACGCTCTATAGCTTCTCATTTACTAAGAGGTTGCGCTACAGGCACTTATTTTGGCGAACATTGGCAACTGAATTAACCACAATTTTAGCCGTAACAATGATGTAAAATCTGAAGATATAACTAATCACGATTGATGAATCTAATGCGTAATGTTCTTACTACACAATTTACAGTGTTGTTTTATTCTGCTTAGGATTAAAAAAAATACTTACATTTTAATGGAATTAACTCACAAATTACACTCTTCTTCAATTATGAATTATCGCACTTTAGAGGAACTTAAACGAATTTTTACAACATTATTTCAATTGGGACAAATGTTTTATTGCTGTTTTGATGAAAACCATTTCCGCAGTTTCGATAGAAAAGTCCTTGCAGCATTGGCATGTATAAATATTTGTTTTCCGGGTCGAGACGTTGGATTTCGGCTTTGCTACTTTCTATGTGTTCTGCCTTCTTTCATTTCTAAGAAATTTGTTTTGCCTACTTTATAACTAGTTTGATTCCTTTTGCGGTTCAAATAAAAACATATTATATTCACAAACAAAATACTCTGCTAATAAGTTGAATTTCGTTTTTCACACTTTTGACTTAAGTTTTAAACAAAACTCCTTTGATGACCACTATTACTAAACACATTCAAATTTATAAATTAAAGGCAGCCAAAGCAAAATAGTCAAATTGCACATCAATGATGGCGTCGCATCGTAAGAATGCCTTTGATGGAACGGGATGCAAGATGCCGAATCGACGACTGCAATAATAGAGTTGACTTATGTATTAATTTTAAAGGGAGACTTGAGTCGTTGCATTTATTAACCGCATACCCAAGGGGTACACATGACTTTGTGTCTGGCTTCAGATGAAGAAACTCACATTGTATTGCACATTGTATCTGTTGTTAATACAGTTTGGTGGCATTTATTGTAACATTGGCTAAGGCTAATTGCTGTTGGTCCAGTAGGCGGAAAACTATTTTAGAATTATTAAGCGGCACTCTACTTCAGAGTTTTCATCAATTTGAACTGTCACTTTGATCGCCATTCAGTGGCAACTCTGTTCCAGAGTATCTTCTTCTTCGTCGTCATCATTGGCTTCATCTATTTGAAAAGGGAAAACAGCTAAAAAAAAGCCGCGAACGCCCAATAACTGCATTTCGTCAAAATGAATATTTACAAAGAGCTTCACAAAACGAATAATAGTCTTGTCAATGAAATGCGGATAAAAAATCGGGGCCATCAAAGAGAAGCGCGCCTGGTGAAACGCCAGGTTTGATTCAAATTTGAATAATAACTAACAAAGTTGTGAACGTTTTTCCATTTCCATGAATACAAATTTTATTTTCAGGATAATTTCTTAAGCAATCGCGTATTATCTGTTAGTCCACCATCTCAAGAAATAAAATTGGGTCGAAAACAGATTCAAACTACAACGGTACTGCTAGGAAAAGCATCGCCATCTTTAAACGGTGAATTGGATCAAGGTATAAGTGGCGTAATTTTAGAGAATAAAGAGAATATAGGTCCACCACGAATTGTTCGTGTCGCTTCTTCAGATAAAAGTGATTTGGTTACTCGGAAGGATGCGTATTTAAAGAGATTTGTCGAATGGCGGAAAGCAAAAAAAGAAGCGTTACCAAATAGTCATTCTAAAAGCAATCCAATATGGAAACTCTATGGAAATTTAGCAACAACAGCAAAGGCCGAGAGTGGATCAGTGGGTCCTAGTTTTGCTCCCACCAATTGCCAGTTTCGACCACCAAAAGGCTTAAAACCGCCTAATTTAACTGCGGTAAGTGATTATCTGCAAAACAATGTGTTTTTTCTTCTAAACTATGCTTCCTTTCTATTATAATAGGCAACTCAGCTCGCAATGACAGACGACAAATCAAAGCGCCAGTCTCTTTATATGGCAATAAAAACACCCGAAAAGTCAAAGCAAACATTAGTCGCTTCTATGAAAACTATCCGACAGACTCGTGCTAATAAAGTGAATTTGGCTGTAGCACTTAAGCCGTCGAGTGCTGTAAAGCCGCAAGGAGTATTTTTGGTTCCTAATCATCAAAATGAACGAAATTTCAATAAGATTGGACCAGCTTACGCTAAATCGAA
Organism: Stegana nigrithorax; assembly: GCA_037044495.1. Lineage (NCBI taxonomy): Eukaryota > Metazoa > Arthropoda > Insecta > Diptera > Drosophilidae > Stegana > Stegana nigrithorax. The sequence continues at coordinate 136,111 of JBAMBQ010000159.1, read as the reverse complement.
AGCATTAGCTAACAAACGGGCGATTAGCAAAGCTAAGCAGTCGCAGCTTTTACGCAATAATTATACGGAGGCAACCAATTCTCACAAAAGCATCAGATTAAGCCAAAAATTAAAAGCCAAGAAGCCGTCAATTAATGGCCCGGTTAAAAATATTAATTCTGCTGCAGTAGGTTTCAAACGTCCAGCAGTAATAAAAAAAAAGGAGGAGGTTATCATGGCTCAGACGCCAACATTATTTATCCACGAGAATAAATTCTCGAAATTTATAACATCTACTCAGGTAAAAGCAGTTGGAACAAATTTAGCTCCAACACCTTTCTTTGATGAAGTAAGTCCAATGGAGTTTAATGAAACTGCTTGCTTGAAAAAATCTTCCATGAGTGCCGATTCTATCGTAAAGCAATCTCCAAATAACAAAAATTCCAAAGCCGCAGGTTTACATTTTCAGTTCCCGGCAATGACATCAGACTCGAAACAAAATTTGAATTTTTTACAAGAATCCCCACTTGTTAGTAAAACGGAATTATCAAATAATGCATCGATTGATTCTAAAAAGGCAGTCCAAGAAGATCTGATGCAAGGAAAAATTGTACGTCAGCGCAATATTGGTAAGAAATTACAAGTAATTTGCATTATAAACAATTATTTATTTTTATAATGCTTTGAAGATGCCATTCCGAAAAATAGTGATGATTGGAATACACCAACATCGAAGTGCCAACCAAATTGCGAACGACCGACCAACTATTTAAGTCCATATGTAAGCGTTTCGCGAGGTAAAGTAAATGCTCGAGTGGAGAAGGATCGTCGAAATAGTATGTATTTAGGTACTGACAACAAAGAAACGACAAAGATGTCGACTGAAGAAGGCGACAAAGCAGCAGATATGAATCAAGTTAAGGTAAGCCCCAGTTTTTAAATTTAATTTGGAAATTTCAATTATTTGTAACGGTATTATAATGTACTTTTTACTATCTTAGTGCCGTACTCTTGAATCCGTACGTTACTTCCGCCAACAACTTCAGGATGAAACTACTCGCTTACGCACACTTTGTAAGGATTGGGGAGTATATAAATCAAAACATCTGGAGCGTCTCCAAAAAATGAATTGCGATGACAAAGTTGATGCGGCTATTGGTCAAACGTTATTGCTCACAGATAACAAATTCCAGCAGTTTAACGGTCTGATAAATCGTTGCGAAGAATGTGCGACAGGTGTTTCTCAATATCACGATAATGGTAGTGAAGATACCAAACTGGTGCAAGCTATTGATTTGGAGGGCTTCTGGGCAATGTTGAGCCTGCAAATCGATAATATAGAGAAGCGCTTTGAAGAGATTGAACGTTGGAAGTCTAACGACTGGTCTGATCCGGATGCGCTTAAAAATATATCTAATGGTCTAAAACCTAAGGTAACAAAGGCATCGAAATTCAAAGTGGAGAACAAGGCAGTTAAATTAAAGCCAAGTAGAGGCCTGCAGGAGTTGATGAGAATTAAATTCGCAGAAATGAAAAAATTTAAAGCAGCAGAAGCTGCAGCCAAAACCTTGGTTATGACATCGAATAGTAACAATAATACTCCTAGTCGTTTAGACCAAGGTGGCAGTGGTCGTTTAGAGCGACGCAGCATCGTTGTGCCCAATTGTAAGCAGTTTTCACAAGCTCGAACAATCCTTTCTTTTAACAAACGAGGTTCGTCGTCAAATCGACGAGATTCGTTGACTAACAGTGTAAATGTTTTGTTAAAAACGCCCAGTTATTCACGCAATTCACTTGAAAGAATGCCGCCTAAATCTATACTAAAAACACCTGGAACTGAAAAGAAAAAACGAAATAGTGTGCTATTTAGCGCCAAACAATTGGTTCGTAAATTTAAATTTACTTTTACTGAACCAAGTTCCAGCGATGAGGATGAAGACACATATCAAAGGGGTTCTTCAGGCCCTGGAAGTCGCGGTCATGATGTAGTGCAGGATTATATCGTGGATACCACTCCTGACCTCAAAAAGGAGGATGAACATTTTGATGTTCAAGATGGTACAAAAATATTTTATTTTTTAAATTAAATATAATGCATTTGAAAAGAAAATTTTTTTTAACTTGAAAGTACTTTTTTTCAGAATGTAACCATGGGGCATATGAACTCAGAACGCGTAAAGTGGTGCTTCGTCCCTCATCAGAGATTGAAATTCCCCGTTAAAAATAACTATGGTTCTTTTTCAATGTAGTAGTTCTTTTTCTTGTTCAAATTGTTATGCTTCAATTAATGTATTTTTAAATATAAAAAGTATTTGTGTGTGAAGGTGCTTATGATTTTACTATATTATATATGTGTGTGATGGCAACGCCTTTGAGATAATAACTTTGTTATGGCAACTCCGCATTTGAAAAATGAATGGAAGTAAAGAACGAATGACATTAATTCGCAATTTTTTGAGTTATACGAAAAAAACAGGTGCATGTGGGGATAATACCTACGATGCACGAAACTTAGTGCAGGGAAAAAACAGGCTTACAAGAAGCTCATTTCACTCCTCACTGAATTGGGCGATAATACATGCGCAAAAACCGAATATTATGACCACACAATACAGCTATATTTGCCATAAAAAAGAAACAAAATGAAAGAACTAAATGTGGCTATACCACCATGGTACAAAAAAATCTACAACTCTGTTGCAGTAAAGCGAAGTAAAACTAGAGAGTTGTCACCACACTGACACCACTGTTTCAGTCGAATAGAGTTTGCACAGCACCAAAACGTTCTTTCTCTTTCTCACTATGCTAGTGAAGCACTCTCTTCTCTTCTGACAACGTTTAAGTGAGAATGTCATCAACAAAGAAGTAGGGAAAAATATACTCTTCGATTCGCAAATCTTGCGGATATTTAAATTTAAACATTTGAAATTAATTTCGTATCAATCAAAGTGTTTGTATTACAATAACCAAGTGCTCCAAGGGCAATCAATGAGTGCGTTTAATTTGTTTGGAATTGAATCAAATCATTTCTAACCACGAACCAACCAAATTGGTTTATTTTGGTTTTGTGGCTGTACTACTACTAGCGCTTTTTCCCCGCGGGTCAGTTCGGCTCATATTAAATTGCTGTTGGTGGACATAGTATAACGACACAAATCAAAAGTTTTTTCGTATATCTGGCTCTTCGTTAATAAGTATCTCAAATGGATAATAACGACATTTCAGGTAATTTGGTAACTACCAGAATGTTACTGATTTTAATTTTGATTTCAAATTGAGTTTTCAACTTAAGAGGTTTAAAATCTTCAAATAAGTTTTCTGCATATTTTATAACATTTAGTTGTGCTGAATTCAACATTTAAGTTGCTGTTTTAGTTAGTCATTATTAAATCAGATAAATATAAAAAATGAACACAAATTGCTAAACTTTGCAACTGTCACATCAGTGCAAATAATTTCATGCAAGCTTGCGGTTATGTTTACAAACAAAGTTATATATTATTATATATATTTGTTATTTTATTGCAAAGCTAGGAGTGGTGTCAATTGTATGCAATATCATCCAAAATTTGCGCGCATTTTGTAAATCTGCAAACATTTTTAACGTCGACAAGGAATTTCCCAAAAAGTAATTTCCTCGAAATGGCATTTATTTGGATAGAGTTGTCAAAGCACAACACAGACAACATGTGGTACAGTGTTTGAATGGATTGAAATGTGGATTCTGATCATTTTTGAACAGCAAACACATTCAAAAAGAAGTCTGAAATTATGTTAGCAGACATATTAATGCATTTATGTAAATACGTACAGTGAGGTGTATAGTTATATATTATCAACATTTGTGAACAGATATATTGCATTGTGAGAACACTAGTCCAAGTCCATGAAATGCATTTGTAAAGTTCCAGTAACTATCGCGATATTTTGTATCCGGTTTCGAGGCTGGAGAGAACATTTAGACCCCACATTGTATTATTAAGTTTGTGTTCCCTTTATTGGAATTTATTGTAAATAAATATAGTAAGCTAATTTGTAATTACTGTGATTGTTGAGGCCATACAAAATTGGTATTATTCAGTAAGACAACTCTAGAATAGAGTTGCTTTGTTTTCGGAACTTTCGTGTGGTCAGTTTACGCAACTGCCTTTGGCAAGGTTTCTCCGGTGGTAATAATAGTAGATTCATAAAGTAAAGAAAAATAGGTGAGTGTACAATGTAACATGGAAACAGTGTGTGACACGTTAATGCAGGTATATCTCTGCACAACTTACAGTTACAAAACGTAATAACAGCGAATTGAAAAGAAAAATGTCTGTATTTGCTGCCGCTGTACGCCAATGGCCATCGAATAATTTGGGTGGTGCTGCTGCCGGCCTGCGTTGTTGCTGGGTTACAACACGCCGCAACTATTTGAGCGGTGCAAGTGCACAACGTCTTTTATCGCGGACGATACCACGAGCTGCTCACCGATTGCAGTTTCAATTGCAAGAACGTATTTCAAAGCAGACTACAGTTGTGGGAGTTCAACAGTTTGTGCGTGAATACGCTGCTGAGAAAAAGGTTTTCGAACGCACAAAGCCCCATTGCAACGTTGGTACTATTGGTCATGTTGATCATGGCAAAACAACGTTGACTGCTGCCATAACCAAAGTTCTGGCCGATAAGAAACTGGCCGAGAGCAAAAAATATAATGAAATTGATAATGCACCAGAAGAGAAAGCGCGTGGCATAACGATAAATGTTGCGCATGTCGAGTACCAGACTGAGACGCGTCATTATGGGCACACAGACTGCCCAGGCCATGCAGATTATATTAAGAATATGATTACAGGAACAGCCCAAATGGATGGCGCTATTTTGGTGGTGGCTGCTACTGATGGTGCTATGCCGCAGACGCGTGAGCATCTGTTACTTGCCAAGCAGATTGGCATCAATCATATTGTTGTGTTTATTAATAAGGTTGATGCAGCCGATCAGGAAATGGTTGATTTGGTGGAAATGGAGATACGTGAACTGATGTCTGAAATGGGTTATGATGGAGAAAATATACCAGTAATTAAGGGTTCCGCTCTATGTGCGCTTGAGGACAAGAATCCCGAAATCGGTTCGGAGGCCATATTGAAGTTGCTGAAAGAAGTGGATAGTTTTATACCGACACCAGTGCGCGAACTTGACAAGCCATTTTTGCTGCCCGTAGAAAATGTGTATTCTATACCAGGACGCGGTACTGTTGTTACAGGTCGTCTAGAGCGTGGCATAGTTAAAAAAGGCATGGAGTGTGAATTCGTAGGTTATAATAAAGTGCTTAAGTCAACGGTTACTGGTGTTGAAATGTTCCATCAAATATTGGAGGAGGCGCAAGCAGGCGATCAACTAGGAGCGTTAGTGCGAGGCGTCAAGCGTGATGATATCAAGCGAGGCATGGTTATGTGCAAGCCGGGAAGCGTAAAGGCTTTAGATCAGTTGGAAGCACAAGTCTATATCCTTTCAAAGGAAGAGGGCGGACGTACAAAACCATTCATGTCATTCATTCAATTACAAATGTTTTCGCGTACGTGGGATTGCGCTGTGCAAGTGCAGATACCCGACAAAGAGATGGTTATGCCGGGTGAGGACACTAAACTCATTCTGCGACTGATCAGACCTATGGTATTGGAACAAGGTCAACGTTTCACGCTGCGTGATGGTAACTTGACATTGGGCACTGGTGTTGTGACGAATGTGCTGCCACCACTTAGTGAGGCTCAGCGAGCAGATTTAACGGAAGGCAAGAAAGCGCGGGAAAAGAAGGCTGCAGGAAAAAAATAAACGGGCAGAGATTGTACAAACGTTTTTTGCTATTATATCTTAATTTTTAGTCCTTAATACAAATTTCATATTATCTAAATACAAACCTGTTCTAAGATATTTTAAAACTATCAGTCGTTTGCAGAATGCTACTTAAAAATAAAGAAATTGGAAAATTATTTCGAAGGAGTGATTTATTGAACTTTAATTAGATTTTTATTATACCAAATCAAATTTAAAATTTTAACTTTCTAACGAATTTTATTCTGGCGTGCCTATATATTAGCAGGTTCTCTCAGTAATTCTGCAACTTTGCCTGAATTAAGCTTCGAAGATCTGCTAGAGACTTCGAAATCAGATGGTCTTATACAAAGTTTGGACGATTCACTAGATGTACATACTCTGAATGAAAGTGGTAATATTGACAAAGTGGCTGAAGATTTTATGGAGCAGAAAAATGAATCTTTAAACACGCCAGGACCAAAAAAACCGCCAGTAAAAATAATAGAACATCGTAAATTAATGCCAGTGGCATTGCCGTTGACGTCGATGGGCGAAGCTACAACAACATCAACGACTGCAGCTACAAAAGCCTCCACAACTATACTCACACAGTCAGCAAAAACTATGGCAATGGTGGAATCTTCAGCAGCGACGATCACAACTATTGCGTCGACCGACTCGAAACCAAATCTATTGCACACGTCAGTTTTCAGAGTAACTCAGTCGAAATCTGAAGGTGCTGGTGCATCTGGTGCTAGTGGCAATTCTAGTGGCGCTAAAAAAATTACTGGAGCAGCTACTTTAACCACTATCGATGGTAAGGCAGCAGTAAAGACTGCCGATGGCAAAATTCTTTTCATACAAAAGGCGCCTGGAGGTGGAAACTCAGCAGCCAGAGTGGGACAGTTACGATTGCAGACAGCAATGTCGAGCGGAAACATGGCGAAGAGCGCAGCTTTGGTAACGTCCAAGAACCTGAAATCTGTTGGTGCGACCATGTCTGTTGCAACCAAATTGCCCACAACTACCGTAACTGCTTCAATTGGCAGCTGTCAAATCAAACCGCCTGAGAGTACCACGACACTACTGACAAAGGGAAGTAACATTGCAAAAGAGCAACTTCAGACAACATTGAGAAGTGCCACATTGACTGTAGCAGTCAATGAGAAAACAGTGCAACCAACCACACTTGCACAAAATGTGGTATCCAATAAAACAAATAACGTCGGCGCAACATCTGTAACTATTGCGGGGGGAAAGCCAGCTACGCTGACTAAGACGCCATCGTCGAAGCCTGTCCAAATCCAGATTGTACGAACAGCCGATGGGAAACTGCTAAAACTTAACAGAGCAGCGCCAGTCGCTGGTAAGGGGTCAGCCTCAAGAGTAATCACCACGACACCCAGCAACCAAACTATAGCAAAACAATCTTCGTCAGCCACAACAACAACTACAACAAATGCTGGTCAGTTGATTTTAAAGACACCGTTGAAGAAATTATCACCAGAGTTGTTGGCTAAAAGTATCAATTTAAAGAAATTAACAGCTGGCATCGCAACAAATACATCGGCAGGAATGACCAATGTAGTAACCCCCAGTATAAATAAAATTGGTCAAACCGTTGTAAAAATATTGTCGAACCCTTCAATTGCGCCGAAGATTTCTGTGGCCGCAACTAAACCCACAGTTAAGAAGGCTGACTCTATAATAACAAAACAGCCGGCAGCTGTCTCCACTAATAGTGCTACGGTCTTACCACTAACAGCCAATAAATCGACGACCATGTCAGTTAAACCATCTGAACTGGCAATAGCAACTACCCCATCACCGTCTGCCAAGTTAGCAGCTGCTGGCACTATCCCAATATCGACAAAAATACTCAATAAATCGATTCCAGTCAGCAATGCTGCCAGTGTCAGTAGTAATGCTACAACAATGACTGGCCGTATACTTATGCAAAGCGCTAGTAGCAAACAAATTGTCGTAAATAACCAACAGTTAATAAAACTTTCATCCAAACCACCGAGAAGTCCTACAGTAACTTCGATGCCTAGCGACTTGGCAAGCGAAGCGGCAGCTGCAAATGGTGCTTTGGCTGGTAAACTACAAGCTGTTCAATTGACAGGCAATAGCGGAATAAAATATGTGAGAGTCTTACCAAAAGGATCAACAATTCCAGGCAGTGGAACTGTGACGTCAAATAGCAAAATTGTTGTAGCGAAGCCTTCGAGTGCAACAACCGCACCGCCCACCGCAGCGACTGTTCACACCAACTGCAGCTCATCACAAGCGAAATCCAGCACAGCTGGCACAACTATTTTAAATTCAACATTAAATTCGTCTACTGCTCCGACAAGCAGTTCTGCAGCTGGATATAAGTTACTTAATTCAGTACCCCAGAAATTTACACTCGTGCGCAGCAATCAAGGTGGCAATGGCGGCACAACCAAGTTTCTGCTAAAGCAATCGCCTGGGAAGGATGGGCCTTTATCGGTGGTGTCCGTGCCACAAAAGGTAATTGTTTATAAAGATAAAGTTTATTATTTATGGAGTATATAGAATATTTGAATAACGGCTAAAATCTTGAATTCCATTTCAGAAAGTGGGCTCACTTGACGGTAGACTAAAAGTAACTAGCAGTGTTATAACGAATGTCTCTTCTTCCAGTAGTGCTGTAGAGAACAATGCGCGCAAACATAAAATTTCTGATACAAACATCGAAATCAAACGTATAACTGCAAAAACTTCCCCCGCTGGCGAAAATAGCAGTGACGCAGCCAGCGATGAGGCTACAACAACTGGTCCAGAGCCTAAACGAGCACGCTACGTTTTTATGCCGCGAACGGCAATAATGCAAAAGAGCAACAGTAGCAATAACACTGCTACTAACTCCGAAGCTTCAATCAGCAGTCAGACTCAAATTAAGCCAGGCACTTGTGCAGGGTATACACTACAGCGACTGCAAGGAACCCCCACTGTTAAAAGTAGCCAATCATCCCAAGCTATCGGTGGCAACAAATCTGGCAAGCAAATGTACAGTATACTACGCACATCCAAAGGCAGCAGCTCTATGAAGTCGTATGTCGTTTGCAATACGGCAACCGGACAGAAGAGCATTACCATCAGACGACCATTTTCTCTACCTGAGTCAGTTATTGGCAAATCGTCCAGAAAATTTATAACATCCGCTGACTTGGAGCGTCGTGACAAATTGACTCAAGCGGGAGTTGTGCGCACACTGGGTACGCCAATTAAATTCTCAATGAAGCCACAATACGTTTCATTGAAGCAGCAGAATCTGGCTGCGAATTCGTTGCCATCAACAATCTTTGTATCTGCGGCATCGGCCGCAACTTCAACAAACGTGGCACTTACATCAACTGCGGTTAATGCAGCTTACGATGGCAATGCTTTGGCCAGTCGGCGTAAACATTGTAACTGTAGCAAATCGCAATGCCTGAAGTTGTATTGCGACTGTTTTGCAAATGGCGAATTCTGTCAGGATTGCACATGTAAGGACTGCTTCAACAATTTGCAATATGAGGATGAACGGCAGCGGGCGATTAAGATTTGTCTGGATCGCAATCCTAGTGCATTTAAGTGAGTTAACGTGCACAAAGAATTTTACTTACGTTTAAGACTTAATAATTTTTAATTAAAATTACAGACCAAAAATCACAGCGAGGCAACATAGCGATATGCGTTTGCATAATAAAGGCTGTAATTGCAAGCGATCCGGTTGTTTAAAAAATTACTGCGAGTGTTACGAAGCTAAAATTCCATGCTCCTCGATTTGTAAATGCGTTGGTCAGTATGAGTTTAGGACGTAATGAATTGCTTTTCATTTACTAACTTTGAAGTTGGGTCGTTTCAGGATGTCGAAACATGGAAGATCGTCCTGATGTCGATATGGATTCGATGGATAGCATAACTTTTAGTGGATTATCAACTGACAAGCGAAAATTGCAAATTAAAACAGACGCCGCTGATGCAGATGGCATTATGGCGCCTCCTGCGACTAACAACTTTATAACCGAAGACGTCATCGACGCAACCATAATGTGTATGATATCACAACTTGTTGAGTGCGAGAATCAAGAGATGGTGGAAAATGACATTGAAAAGCAAATAATGGAGGAATTAGGACGTTGTCTAGTTGAGATTATTGACTTTTCTATTCGAAATTCTGATTCTATTATATTGGAGGACTCGACAAAAGCAAGTTAAATAAAAATAAATCGCTGAAGCAAATACTTTCAGTATATCTTATAAATTTTGTAGGTCAGCTCAAAGCCTTTGAGTATAGTTATATAACATTTGATGAACTTTTTCTTTTGTCAGGCCTGTTGTTGACATTTGTTTTTATTTTCACATTATTTTTAGTTGACCCTTTATTTAAAATGCAAGATTGATTTCAAGCAACTTTACTTGATGTAAGATTAATATAAAACGATTAATTAATATAAAAAGATTAATATAAACGATAGAATACAAATAATGACAATAAGAGCATTATTTTCAGTGCCATAAATACACTACGAGATCTACATAAGAAATTAAATTTTCAGTTTTGACCTACAGATAACCGAGAGCAACATGAAAACCATTATCCTTAAAAATGATGTTTTTTACTAACAAAAATTAATTTAATAAATATTTTAACAATTTGATAATTGGATATGTGCGGTTATAATTATCAAGCCACATTTTACAAGTTAATTATGTGTAAGCTAGCTTTCATGTGTGTCATGAGAGCAAGTACACCGAATAAAACAGACTATGGAAATAATCTATATCTACATAAAAACGTAAGAACCGATTTTCATGGAAAATATATAATTTGAATGATAATTGAAGCTTCACAAGCTAGGTTTTATTTTTTTTTTATCAAAATCGGTTTAAATATTTCGTAACAACAACAATGCTTACCCTTTTTTGAGCTTTGACATTTTTTTTTGGCAAGTACGGGAGTATGCCAGCAATAATGAATGTTGCTATATTGAATAGCATAGCCGTTAACGGGAAAATCTTGGGCGTGGTGCATTAATGGTATCTATATATATATATGCTGAATATCGATGACATCAAAGCAACTACTACACGATTATATATCATAGTCGCCTATAATTTGGCCGCCTTTTTTAGGCCAAAAAAAAACCGTCCAACTCAAAACTTCTCACTAACACTCTTAGTACAAATCATAAGAGCACATAGGCGCTCATTTGCTCTCTTTATTTTGTTTCTTTTTAATGCAATTTCGTTTATGCCTGCTGTTCACACATTGGTGGTTGCTATGTTAAATTTTTCAGTCGCGTTGTGAAGCAAGCGGGCCTAATAAGTGTAATAAAAGTTAGTAAATTATTACCTCATGTTTTATTTTTTATTAAAACAAGGTTAAATACTTACTCTGAAGCTCGTTTATTCACCAACAACTTTAGTTACATATTCATGCAATTATAATATTTTAAGTATATCATGTATGTATGCATATATCTCAACTTGTACAATATAAGAATATTTATTATTTAAGCTTATATTACCGTGCAATAAATAGTATATTGCTTTAAGTACGGTTTGTTCAATATTTTTATATTTTAAAATAATTTTTTTTGAATTTTTCACATAACATTTGGTTTCTCTCGAAATAACTTGCCTCCAAGATATTCGGCTGAGGTAAAATGCGATTATTTTATTTATTAAGTATCATTTGAGTTTAAATTTAGTTATGTAAATTAAGCTCTAATATGCTATAAATATATTAAATATGTTGTTAATTTGCATTTTTAAACTTTTACGTGTCTTAACTATGCTTATTTGAAAATTTCACAGTTATGCTGTGATCAATTCTTGCTACAACAATTGTTATTCGTTCGAATGCTGTGCACAAAACCGTGTGTATATTTATGTAAGATGTGAATTTATTTTCTTCGTAATTATTATTATTTTTTGAATATTAATATTGTAGACATTAACTATATTTTAATAAGTTTGTTTGACCCCATACCAGCTTTTTTAATGCAGTATATTTATATATATATATATATAATTTTGCTTTACAGCTTTTGTTTAAATTTATATTTTTTTTTATTTTTGGTTATAATGCGAGTTAAATGTATGACTAGATTTTTAATATATAGTGGGATATACGCTTGTTTATGCTATATTGTCTAATTCACACGTTAATATACGGTCGAATAAGCCGTTGCAATATTTATAAAGTTTTTCACTGGTTTGCAGCAATTTTACTAGAAAAAAAAAATTTTAACTAAAGCGTTAAACTTAAAGCTTACACTTATACATGTATGAATGTACACATATGATTAATACCCTGTACAATGCGCTTAAACGACTTTTAAGCCTTTTTTTTCTAAGCGAAAAATGTCGCTTCCTATGCATAAAAAATTTATAACTGAGATTTCCAGAAGCAATGTCACAAAAAAGAAAAATAAGCAATTAAACTTATATTGCTTTCTTGTAAATTAATTTCGTACTACCAATTCACTCTTTTTGACGGCGCCTTAACTTTTTTTAGCGGAATTTTAAATGTCATTCTGTTATTACTGATAATACAGGAGCGCATTAGGGCATACAAATTTTGATTTGTAAGTTTGTCACTTATTTTACAAACCAGGACATTTTTTATGAAATATGATTTTTACCTCATTTGATACTTAATTAAATTCTTACAATTAGTCTGTGATTGCATTCGGCAATTCTTTGCAGCTGAGTTAATTAGAGCTAAAGCAGTTTTTCTGTATTGTGTAACGAATTCAATATTTTTTAAAGAAAAATTACTTTGACATTGAAACAATTATAATCAGCAAGTATTTCAGCTACTTTTATGTACAATGCTTCGTTATAAAACCGATTTGTTCTACCTGCGATAGTTTACAAATTGTTTGCTAAAGGAGGCTGTTTATTACTTGTTATATTGTATGATACCGATGTACATATGTATGTACATACCTACATGTGTGCATGTGCGCATAAGTCGTTTTGTATATAGCCATTTTGCTATTTTAACGTCTCTGCATAAATCGAGTTGTGTATACATAGGTATGCATAGCCCAATTTATGGAAAGCTTTCGATGCAATGGATTTTACGTTTCACTTTAAAAACAACGCTTAGAGCCACTTGCAGCCATTCAAGCTGCTCGCGTAAGTATCCCACGGAGCAAAAATTGTGCTCCTAAAATGAAATTTTTTATTTAAATTATTTTACGACCTATGTGCGCATTTACCCGTTTATGTTTTTTGGAATCTTTACATGAATGTACTAATTTTAACGTACCTATATTCGGCCGATGTATGAATGTATGTCTAAAATTACGAGATTCCCTTTTATGGTCAGACAACTTGTAAATAATTTACCAAAGAACTTTAAATTTTTTGTGATTAATTTAACTTGCTTTAATATTACTATACATTAATTGAAGACAAAAAGAATTATGCATATACATAAAGTTAAAAGTTTAATTTCCATTAGTATTCTATATTTATTAAATTTTTAAGTGTGCTTTTGATACATATGTATTCGAAATTGATTTATTTAAAGAAGGTGGCCGCACTTTCATATTTAACGTTTGACCAAAAGTTGCTCAATACTGCCTTCAATTTGCTTGTCATGTTTTAAAGCATATGACAAAATCGACTTTCACGTTTTTCACTGTTTAGGTTTTTACTATTTGTTCAACTGACTCAATGTTAGTTGCATCTTCGAAAACATTTTTTAAAATTAGTAATGTTTCATTTGTTACGACTAAAGAGTCAAAACAAAAACAAAAATTATCTAAAAATTGCCTGAAATCTTCTTATAAACTTTTTACCGGTTATACATCTTTTCATTTTTGGCAAAAGTTTTATCCACCAAATTGTTCGCACAAAATGAGTCGCACTAGGAATCTATGTAAGTTTTTGTCCAATCTTGATATCTACAGGTATAGAACTAGAGCGAGCTACAGTTTAACCTAGTAAACCGGTGACTATGTTTTCATAACATATTTCACAGATACTGTGGGTGAAACGGTGTTCCGTACAACGCTAAAACGATGTAACACTACTGATGTTTTCGAACGCGACCCATTCAAAATTCAATCGTATAACTTTCGGTACGCAGAGAGGCCCGCATATCCGGTGCAGCACTACCGACGCTTGGAGTCTACGTCGACAAGGCTTCCAGAGCCTGCATTCGAGACTTATTACTATAATCGTAACTTTGATCGGCGACGCGATAAAGAAAATCATGATCTCAATTGTAAAGTTGCGGGTAATGCGGGCAAATTCAAAGACTACCGAAGGCGAAAATTTCTGTACGACTTCAAAGGCATAGATGTCACGAACAGCGTTGGCATGACCATAGGTGCTAGTGGTGGTGGTGGCACTGGCGAGTTATTTAAGCGTCAGCCGAATGCGGCGGTACAACCGCAGAGACGTATTAACTGTAGACAGCCAGCAGGAAGTGGTGGAAATGGAATGGAGAATATGAGTAATGCGCCATATGCGCATAGTTTCTGTCAGTGTACGAATTATTTGCGTACCTTAAGCGGTTCAAATTCTTCATGCATTACCTTGGGAAACGCAAATTTTCAGCCCCACTTAATCAACAGTTGTTGTAAATTTAGTAATGGATGTAATTTTGTGGGTGACTTAAAGACCCACCAATTAGGTTCCACTTATCAATCAAGCAATGAAAATAAAAACGCTTATCGTTTTCTAAAAGTTGGTTATTCTGGTACCTGCTTGGCGGGTTTAAGTTCGTCATCATTATTAGGAAATAGTGGTACCCGGCATAACTATCAAAATTCTTCGCCCACGTTGATAAAAAGCCATAGTGTACAACATTTTCCAAATCATCAGGATACTCTGAATTTTAACCGCAATAAGATCACACCATATCCTCAGTCGTTGCCACTGAGGCAACAAAAGCTATCGGCGAAACATTCTTCGAATGTATTAAATGCAAAGCTGAATGCAAAAAAGAGTACTAGTTCGGGTTGTGAGATCAATATCAATATTTGTGGGGTGGACAATGAAGAACCTAGTGAAAATGTGCGCATTGAAATCGAAACTGATGGTTGTGTGTTAGAAAGCACTAAGAGGAAGGTGCAATGCAGGTACATAAATAATACTGATGGGTTGCGTAACATTTTAAAACCCGAAGAGCCACGATCGGAGGATTCAATTAAAATTGATAAACATTTATCAAAATACTCGATGAAACATCCGAATATGAACACGTTTGTTCGTGACGGTGTCGAACAGCTTGATCATGAACGTGAGCTTGCAAAAGACAGGGAGCGTAAAAGAGAAAAACTGCGAGAACTAGACCGTGAGTTGGACAGGAAAAGATTGCTGGAAATTAAAAAAGATCGAGAAAATGATCGCCAACGTGAGTTAGAACGGGAGAAAGAAACACAATTTTTGCGTGAATTACGCGATTTGGAAATGACACGTGAACGAATGAGGGAGAATGACAGCGAACGAGTTGCCAAAGCAAGCTACATACTATCGCCAACGAATGTTGTGATGCAATCGCATCTACATAAAAAGGCTTCAATCGAGCGCATACCAAGTATGGTTCCATATGGAGTTAGTTCTTGTACGAAATTAAATTGTAGTCCGAAATTACTAAACAGCGGTTTAAACTTAACAAGAAGCAAGAAGAAGACGATGCCACCTCAAACTGTAACCTCTTTTCCACCTTTGACATTGGACTCCTCCACTCCCTTTAAATCGAAAAAGAAGGTGCCTAACACCCGCGCGCTTCGAGCAGAGGCTACTACATGTGTTCTAAACAATTTACGTGGTCTCAAGCATGCGGCACATTCAGATAAACAAGCACCATATGAGACCCACAATAATGTGACGATACGTGCGAATACGATGCTTTTCTCCAGTCCGCAGGGCTGTGAACAAAAGCTATTAAATGTTGTTAATCCATTTCATACGAGTCTTAACAATGTTCCTATAAGGATAACCACTTTATCGCGACGAATACCCAGCCAGCAAAACATGGATGTGGCGTTTAGTACCGTTCGTGTACGAAATGTCTCACCGAATCTGAAAGGCAGGCAATTAATGAAGAATTCGAATATAGCACCATACAATGTTAATATCAATGTCTATGCAGATAATATGAAGATGATGCCTATTTAGTGACACTTTTCGCCTATAAATATAAAAATATATAAAACAGACAGCGAATAATTTATGTATAAATGTATTTATGTACATAAATTGTATATATACATACATACATACATATACATTTATAAATTCGCCACAACTACTTTCGCAAGTTTTATACCGAATTTCTTTTATGATTTTCGACGTATATAACTTCCGGAAGTCGTTTTCAAATAATTGCTGTCGTTCTACAACTCGCGACTCAACATACATACATAAAACTTGTTATGTTTGTGCACCAGTTGGTATTATTGTATTTGTCCTTTGCTGCTTAACTTTTTCGTATTTATCTTAAGACTGCAATTTATAGTTGAAAAATGGGAAAACTAGAACAAATGCATGCAATACTTAATCATTACTAATTTGTTTTATTATTTTTTCGTTTAGTTTTGCTCCTTTCTTCCTTTTCCGGCTGCAATTTTATATAAACTTTGACTCATGGCAAATTGAGGGCACATTCATATCGAACAACGTACCTTCCATACTGGGAGTAATTATTAAATGCTTATTAATTAAGCGTTTTTAAAGATCTTTTGAGATCTTTAAATATTTATGTAAGATATTTGTGTGCTGTTTCAAGTTAAGTCTGGGTTAAACGAACTTGCGGAATTTTATTCAATTCTAGCACCAGATTTTGGAATTGTAAGCATCTAATAGATAATTCTTCCACTGAGAGCTGATTTCTTTAACTTTAATCATAGGAGTTTACTTCGTAAGTGGCAAGTAATATTAATTAAATACAAAGTTAATAAACCAGATGCCTTGCAGTAAAGTTAAATAATAGAAACATTGGTTAATCAGAAATTTATTTAAATATCTAGGTAACTTTCAAATACAGTTTAAGAAGTGATCTTTCAAGTTTGTATTTGGAATTTCTTTCAGGTTTTTTTTTATTGATTTTTTATATGTACTTATAATTTTTTTGCTTGGTTTTTGTGGTATTTTTACAACCAGTTGCTTTTTAACTTGAAATAACAATAAATATTTAACTTTTTTTATGATATAAGATAACATGTTTACGCTTTGTTTAGTCTTGGCTTTTCATCTGATTTTAGTTATACAATACTTGGAGGTTCACGAGGTTTGATATGCTCAGGGG
Organism: Stegana nigrithorax; assembly: GCA_037044495.1. NCBI lineage: Eukaryota > Metazoa > Arthropoda > Insecta > Diptera > Drosophilidae > Stegana > Stegana nigrithorax. Next base: position 119,055 of record JBAMBQ010000159.1, on the reverse strand, counting down.
TAAGCATTTTCGTTTGATTATTGTTGATTTTTACTATTACATTGAGGTCGGTTGTGACTAGATGGGCTACGACTGAGCTGTATTTGTTCCGGATAAAGATTCGTTTTGCAAAATTTGCAATATGTAATATAAATTGTTAACAAGCGACCTTTAAATATATTGGTCAGCTCAGTATTAGTTGGAAAAATTGATGATTTTTTCGTTAACCGATTTCTAAACAATATATAGCGAGTAATAATAATTTGATTATAAATAGATTTGCATATGATATTTCTGATATCTTTGGTTGTTTTTTGACAAAGTTTTTTTTAATTTGATTTTTGCTTTTTGATACTTGTATTTTGTTAAATGATTTCTATTCTTCGTCATCATAGTTTTGGTAGGTCACATAACGTACCTGAGAGCGATCGCGGCCGTAGATTAAAGACTGTGGGTGAAAAGTACAAAAAACCAGAATTAAATTGTAAAATAATTAAATTTTAGTCTGTGCAACATGTTACCAATATATAAACACAGCATTTTTTACAAACATTTATTATAAATCAAACAAAACTGTATGCTATAAAAAAACAACACATTTATATTTCGGAAAAATTAAAACTCATTGCAACTGAATTAAGAGAATTAAAATAAAAAACAAATCGTAACAGTTAAAGTATACTTTCGTGCGATTAGGTAAAAAAAATTCAGGCCACCACAGCAAATTAAATAAAAGCAACTTAAATAAAAGTCAAAGTCGTTCACATTCAAAAGCTATATTCGTCTTGCCAACAATGCCACTATCAATATCCTGCATAATAGCTGGACAGGTTGGCGTTATATTGGCAAGTGAGTGCAAGCCTGTAACATGCGTATTATTAGTTTCCGTGCCGTCCTGGGCTGCAGCTGCCGTAACTGCCGCAGCAGCAACAGCAGCATCACGCACCTTCTTCTCATCGCTAGTTGGTGGATTCTTAAGAAGTGTCAGCAACGGCGCGTAAATAAAGCAGAGAATTGCAATACCAAACAACATCCATTCGAATCCGATTGATTTAACAAGTGATCCAGAGAGCGCTGGACCAACAGCAAAACCTACACAGAAGGCGACATCACCTAAAGCATAGACACTGCCGTAAACTGCGGAATGTCTTATATCAACAAGATAACCAAGTTCGGGCATCATTGAAGAGTCGACCATGCCAATAGCGAAACCCAAGCCGGCGTTTGGCACGATCAGGTGTGTTATTGATGTTGCCATGGGTATCTAAATATAACAAAAAAAAAACACAAAATTTATGTAAAGATCAAGTAATGAAAAGTTGATACCCACAAAAATTAGGCAAACGCCTATAATCACCAAACCCAAACAAGCGGCAAACCAGCGTCCAATTTTATGACCCAACGGACCAAAAAGATTTGTTCCAATTAGATAGCTTATTGATGCTGGGAGAAACGCCACGCCTTGCTCCCAACGTGTCGCACCCATATTATCTACCATCCAAAGCGGCAGAGAAGGTTCCAGCATTGCAATGCCCATATTTGCGAATGTTATGGCGCCTAAATGGTCATAATTGATGGTTATAAAAAAATATTTGTGATTCGACCAGAACACACCGGCTGCAATCAATATGTATGGATCACTGATTAGGCTTTTTAAAGATGGTGGCTCCGACTCGGCTTTCTGTATTGACGGTTGTAACATAAATAGCTGCAGCAAGCCATCGCCCAATGCTAATCCGGCAAGAACCAAAAATGGTGCAGATTTGCCAACGAACTCATACATTACACCACCAAATGGAGGCCCAATGAGTACGCCGAGCGCCAGACCACCCAACGCGATTCCCATAGCATTACCACGTTCTTTGTCATCGGTGTATCGATCCGCCAGCATGCCCATGCCAGAAACTGATGAGCACGAGGATCCAATTCCTTGAAGTGCACGTGCTATGAAGAGTACCAAGTAGGAGCGGCCAAAGGCGAAGACTGACAGATAAATTAGGATTAGAGTATTATTTTTCTGCGTCAGTTTAAAGAATAGGTCACTTACTAAGTGTGGAAATGAACATAATGACGAATCCTGCAAACATGGGTATACTGTAACCGATTCTGTTAAAAGTGGAAAAATTTATCACCTATGTCGATATTTGTGCAGTATTAAAGAAGAGGTTAAGTCGAAGGAAAGCAGATGCAGATGCATTTATGAAAGCTTTCTTATTTCTTTGTCAATTATTCGTTAAGTAGAAGTTAATAAAGACTAATATCTGCTTATCTTTGTGGAGCAATAAGGAATTCTCAAATAAAAAAAAATCGACCACTTTAAGTTATCCTTCAATAGTATAGAAAGTTTACCTATGTGTCAACGGGCCGACGATAGGGTTAACCAGCAGCTGCACGAATGCTTTTGATGCAAATAGTAAACCAACCTCTACAGTTTCGCCAACCAACTCGTTATGTCGTTCTTCCAGTTCGCGATACAATGTTTCATTTTCTGCAAGAGTTATTTTCAAGGATTTAATGACTTAACTAGTCTACATGCTAGCTGCGTTGCTTGCCTTCAGGGCTTAGCGTAGACACCTCAAATGTAGACGACATGTCAGCATCGCCTTCTCGGTTACATGGACACTGTGTTGGTGGTGGCGGTGTATGCAAAGTAAGAGGTGTGCGCGCATAACTGTCGAGTGGCGCATCCGGATGTCGAATGTCGTACAGGAACTCGGGTATTATAGGAACTGGTGTTGTAAGAGAAAAAATGAAAAAATAAAATAATTAAAAAATCTAGCTACATAAGTGTTTTGTTATTATGTTGTAAAAAATATTTGCCAGCAATTAGCTTCAAAAACGGTTTTCACTTTATTGTCTAAGGCGTTGCCAACATCGTGGTGTGTGCAAAGCAATTTTCGCTTTTTAAATTACATTAACCCACAAAATTAACCCTGCAGCCGGTATTTAGTTGGCGCACTTTCGTCCGCTAAAATTTAATTATTTGTCCGACGTTGCCAGACTGCATTCTTGATTCAGTTTACAGCTAATGTAAAAGCACTTGCGCTAGCTAATTTGCAAATTGCCTGCAATGTCGTCATAGTTTATGACACCTCCCTCCTTACGGCCATTGAAAATATCGTGAACAGTTTTGTTGTTTTTGTTTTTGGCTAACGACGTCTCTCTGGGCAATTCGGGCTCGGGCATTTGTATGTTGTTGTCTATTATAAATTTTTATCATTACTCATGGCTGCAATTGCCGCAAGCGAAACTTGGCGGAAGTGGTTATTTAAAACTTTTACCAGCAGTGTACTTGTTTTTTTTTATGTTGGCGAATTCAATTTGTTTGTTGCATGTTATGCCTGTGTTTATATTTATTATCAATAGAGAGGTAAATCAGGTGGAGATCCGGAACTAGTAGGGAAGTAAAGGAAATTGGTTGTTTTTTAGGTTGATTGTTTGCTTATACGTGCGGCATAAACATGTAGGCATTGTATTAATTGCATTGATTATACTTAGTATGAGTTGTGGCTTGTAAACAGAACACCTAAACTAAAATAACGGGTATTGTAGGGTATTCCTATGTATGTACATACATATGTATGTTTACCATCTATTGAGTGACTTTTCAAACTTTAACGCATTTTTCCTAGTAATTGGAAAATGTGAGCACCATGTCTATTAAAGTTTGAAACACTTACGGATCTAACACTAAGTGCTTTTTTGAACTGTTAGAGGCAAAAAGTTTAAAGTGGTTATAATTGTCTACAGAGCATTAGGGTGGAGTGAAATAGCTTTCTATGTAAACAGCCAACTAAAATATCTGATTACTATTCTTTTATGAACTTCAGAACTCGTAATGTTGTAACAAATATCGTAAACGCGTTCTATATTAACAAACATTTATTTATACTATATAACATATGTTTTATATATATATATGCAATTCTAAATCTCGGTTAATTTTTATGCATGTTAATTGCTCGTTTGTCTACTCAACTCCACCTTATACTTACGTATATATGGTTTCCTTTACATGATTTTAATAACTTGCATAGAAAAACTCACTTCCTTCCCATGAATTAATTTAATTTAATAATGCTTGATTTAATATATTCTTCTATCAAATTATGCATACTCGTTGAAATGAAAGAATTTTACTACTTCGAACTCATTTCCCGTGCTATGCGTCCAAAAATACAACGATGAACTCCGATTTATTCGACAAATAATATGACACTGCAAGTTTAGGCTTTTTAATTTGTTTATGTGCTAAATGTAGAAATGGAGCACCATAAAAGCTTTTGTTTGCCTGCTGAGACACTAAATGCAAACAATGACAACAAAATATAACTAGAAAGGCAGGGGCTATAGTCGGGCGCATCCGACTATAGAGTACCCTAAAACAAATCCAAAATTCAATACATTTGTATTTTGCTTTAATAGTTTGTAACAATATCGACAAGAAACAAAAAAGTTGTACTTAGTAAAATCCATTTTTCGGTCGATCGTTCCTTTGGCAGCTATATGTTAAAGTAAACCGATTTATCACATTCAGGTATATTATTGGGTATTACATAAAATGATTGAGTCCAAAATTTGGTATCGATATCTTAATAAACAAAAATGTTTTTCTCAGTAAATGTTGTTTTTCGACCGTTCGTTCCTATGGCAGCTATCTGATATAATAAACCCATATATTTAATATGGAGATGTATGATTAGACATTACATAGAACTATTAAATCCGAAATTTAATTAAAAATAAACTCGTTATGCCTATGGATTAAGAGAGTTTTCGCGGCAAATTTGGTGATTGTAGGTCAAACTTTTCCCACGATCCGTTTGTTCATACGCACATTTCTAAATCGGTTCGCCTTTCGATGCTGATTAAGAATATATATACTTTGTGGGGTGCCACGCCTCTCTCTGCCTGTTACATATATTTGCACGGCTTTAATATACCATTTACTATTTTTTGGTACAGGGTATAAAAAAAAGAAAATAAAATCAAATGGGCCTGCAACTCATTAAACTGTCGCAAAGAAACTCGATATGCAACAAACGCCACACCCGAATGTTTGCAAAAAGAAACCGAATCAACAGAGAATTTGCCGGCTTAGTTTAGTTTATTTTGTGTATTAGCATGTGGGGGAAGCTCGCGTGTCAAAGACACTTAAACCGCAAATGCATTTAGACTCAAGCCGGAAAAAATAACAAACAGTGTGCTTTGAATCGTTCACCAGTTGGTTGATTGGTTGGTAAGTTAGTCGGTCGCCAGGTGAACGCGCGTTGTGACACTAGCGGAAGCACGAAGGAATTTTTCTGCAATGGCACCAGTACGACATCAGCGGTGACACTATAAGCCACAAGTCGGCAAAGTTTTTCGTCATCGAATTTAATCGTGACTTCGTCGTTCGCTGCGCGCGATAAATCCAGAAACCCTTAAGTAAGGGGAAAAGTACGCGAATGGGGATATCGCTACTGGCAACTGCTGGCAGCTAATGGAATTGGCACATGTTATTCATTAACGGCTTGATGTGCTTACGACGCCATTATTAATTGACAAATAATTTATGTATACGGTGTGACAGTTGTCGCCGAAGTGTCTGTGCATTTGCTCTGCCGCTGTGTAATGAAGACCTCCACTATTTGGGAATCAGCAGGTCGACCACTGTTTGTGCGTTCTGTCTGGTTGGAGACGGCGAGTGCCGGACGCACGCATCGACGACATTTTATACTTGATTACGAACCCAAAGAACTCAACCGTATAAGATCTTCAGTTTCGAGTCCAGCAAGAAAGCGAAAATGTAAGTAGGTATAAACTGCATACATGCAGAGAAGTCTATACGATTCTTAGAGTGATGACCTAAAACTTTTTTGAGGTGTTAATATATAAATATTTTAAAAATGAACTAATAAACTGTATTTATAGCCGACTTAAGACCGTCCTACTCTTGTGAGTTTTACGAAAGTTCGAGGTTCTTTAATGACAGTTTTGACTATTCAAAAGAGAAAATACTGCTGGGAACAACAAAACTAACTCTACAGCAGCAACAACAAAATCAATTAAGCAAATCTAGACGCGCGTCACGTCGGTCAAATTTGATATTAATCAGTGGTAAATCCACGCGCAATTACAGGAATTACATACATGCTGGACGCAAACAAGACCTACATGAGCTTTACTCAAGACGTAGTTCACTGCAAGATCTTCCATCAGTAAGCGGTAGTACTGGCGTTAATCCCGAAGAACGTCTCGCTGAACGTGTGCTCAATTGGCTTGATCTTGCTGGCAAAGCGGATATAGTTAGGACGCAGGAAGTTGACACAAAAGCTAATATGGGCCGTCATTCGGGCACTACAACGACTGCAGCTCAAGTTCGAAGTGTTAGAAGCAAAGTGGAACAAGGTATAGAACATACAACTCCTAAACGCATCACCAAACGCCTGACCACTGCACAGAACAATGGAATGCAAAGAGTTGTGCGCCGACCCATGACAAGTGCAAAGCAATCATCTATATTAGCGCAAGTTACTGACTGTCAGCATAATCGACCAGAGTCGGTTAAACCCATAACAATTATTTTCAACAAGGAAGGCGTGCCCGTGCGGTTTAATCGACCAGCACGCAATATCGATCTATGTGCCTTAAGTTCGAGTGCGAGTACAACGCGACGACTGGCGGGTCAATTGGCGTCAACGCGTCTCTATAACAGCAATATTAATAGTGTTTCGCTGGGTCATACGAGTTCGGCTCGAGGCTTGGAAGATGCTACGCATAAGCTGTCGCCACCACATAGCTCTCGCAGTCTGCAGGATGTGAAGAAGCAGCTGCATATTTTCATGCCAAGTTTACCCAAAAAGGGTATGCTTTTGGGCAGCTATCCCAGTACGGAATGCGACGCCAGTAGTAGTCTGAGTCACACCTTTAGTGAATTATGTCAGATATAAATTGATTAAACTATAAGTTCTAATAAACTCTAGCTCGGTAATTAAGTTAAATCCCAATTCTCAAGGCAATTCAAACTAGTTGCAGGAGACAAGTTTTCGTGCTGTTTCGATTCGACTGTGAGTTTTATTATTACCTATTAGTTTCGCGACGTACACCACCGATGATACAACGACGCAACGGAGCACAATCGTTGAGCAAGGCTTTCAGCTTTGCAATTCTACTGCTGCGCCTTTCGGGCCTATTCCCCTATAAGCTTTCGCCTAATGGTAACAAGTTCTATATATCGTGGCAGCTGCTGCTCGTCACTATGATGCACATTATCGGTTTCGCGTATGTCAACATTTCTTTTCTTTTGCACGATTGGCGGGATTATGCTCAACCCGTGGTGGGTCATTCATCGCTTGCGGTTTTTGGTAATTTGACGCTTCGTCTGATCGGCATCGTCTCGACGGTTTTGATTCTTGTCCCTATTGCCTGTGGCAGTAAATCCTTTGTCGAGAATATTAATACTCACACAGAAATTATGGACGACTTAATTGTGATGGGAATTGATGTACGTGGTTTATACTGTCGCATCCGGTACTACAGTTTTGTAGCAAGTGTTTTTATGATTGTCTTTATGTCATACTGCGTTTGGCATTCCTTGTACTTCTACGAGCGCATTATGCAACGTGAACCAGAGTTAATCTACTATGTCGTCGTTTCGATTGCGAATTATTACAAAATAATGTTTTTATTCTTCATTTGGATGCACCTATATTCCGTGTATAGTCTTTCGCAAGAGTTAAATACATTTCTTATAAACTTGATAGCGCAAGATCGCATTCGTTTCGATAAGGAGTCACTTGGCAAATTAGCTTGGAATAAAATGAAGTGGTTGTCAGAATGATCACGGATTCCACTAAACTTTATTTGTTGATAATTGTGAACTATTTGGTGGACTCGGAAACAATGAGGGCTTGAATATTTCGCAATATCGACCTGTAGACGTAAGAGCTATATACTATAAATAGAAAACTTTAAGACGGGCCTTCATCAAAAGTTTTGACAGTCATAAAAATCGAATAAGTAATTAGCATGCGATGTTCACGGGATATGAGTAACACACTCCAACACCTGTTCCGGTCGTAGTTGTTCAGATAATAAATCATATTTTGAGCTGCTTTCTACGTTGTAAATACTGTTACCGAAACTATTTATTTTTATGAGTCATTTCGTCGACGGTTGACATTTCGTTGCTATGTATGACTGACGACGCCGTCTAGCTTTACGAACCCCTAAAAAGGCCACCCAATAGACTCCAACCCTGTGAAATAGCGTATGATAATAATGAAGACAAAACAAGTTGTGTGACCTTTGTGTTAAAGTTTTTCTATTGTTTGATGAGACGACATAGTCGAAGTTAAGCAAAAGTTTATCTTCAAGGCAAAACTCCGATGGCAGGGGCATACGGCGAAAATAAAGTTGATACCATTACACGATGAAATAAACGTATAAGCGAAACGGTGACGTTGTGAGAAATGCGCAATTACATCAAGAAAATGTCGCAGTGCACAAGTCTATGGAAATGATTCGTGACTTATTTCTACTTTCGACTCGAATGTTAAAGGCTGTGTACTCCGCTTACACAGTTTAACGCGGTTGAAAAGAAATATCGGAAAAATATGTAAGCATCGGTTTACTTAACATAACAAGCAAAGTTAAATAAAAAGCGTTGTTAATTTTCCGCAAATTACCAAAAAAGAAGAAGCTGAGCAATAAGAAAAAACCACGGTCAAAACATGTCCACGGAATCGACCGAACTGGAAAAAGGAGCGACGAGCTCAAACTCCAGTCCTCGTCCGCCAATGCAAGATATACTCCGACATCAGCACAGTTTCGAGCAACGTTATAGTAGCATCATACAAAAGCAGATTTGGGAGACAAGCATTAATAAGGAGGTACTCGAGCGACAGTTAAATGCATATTTTCCATTTGCGAGAAGTGCTTCACTGCAGAATGAAGGCCTTAGTGGCTTCGATGTTTTGGTGTCGAATTGTGTCAAAAATTTAAAAAAAGAATCTATAAATGTTGCGCAAAAAGGAAAAGATGCCAAGCCCAGACCGGGGAAGAGTTTTGAACGTCTGGAAACTCTTGACACTGCTGAAAAAAGTGAAGCTGATCTTCCATCAAATTCAGTAAAGTAGCTTCTTTTGAAAAAGTTATTTGTATATATATAAATTACTTGACAGATGAGAATACGAGTTAGTAACAACTTTTTTGTTTAATATTATTTTTTAGATTAAGACTCAGTAAATATATTTGTAAACTATAGAAAAGCAACCCAATAATAAGATTTCGATTTTGATTATTTTTAAAACGAGTTGGCCATGAACTTACTTAGATAAGTATCGTTTTGTGTTCAACGTAAATCAGTCGAAAAATGGAAGGTGAAGATCTGAAAGAGAGAGTTGCGTCCAAAGTGTATGAAATGAATACCTATGATGAAAGAAGCCACACAACTTTGTCTCTAAAGGACTTCGAGTACAATGTGCGTAAGTTGCGCTCCAAGAGCAAACCTTTACCTTACTTGGATACAACCAATATAGGTGCGAATTACCAAGCCGAGATACCGGAATTCATACCACCTGAAAGGCGCACAATTAATGATCTAGGCGATTGTGAAGAACTTATATGGGCGCCAGTAGAAAATATGTGTGAAGACGATATGTCGATGTATTTGGAAGCAGCTATGCAGATTTATGATTTTAGTTTTGAACAGGCGTTGGGTTTTCTTAATTACCATAAAGATAATGTGTCAAATGCTCTAAACGACTTGGAAAACTATGAGACCGGTCAGCGCAAATGGACGGAGCGTGAGAAGGAATGGTTTGAATTGGGCTTTGCAACTTATGGCAAAAAATTCGAACTAATTAAAAAGATGCTGCCTGGACGTAGTGTGGGCGACGTACTGCAGTATTACTACAATATTAAAAAAGCACCAAAGGTGGCAACGAGTTTCTTTGATAATCAGGCTGCCTTTATAAAAAAGGAATCCATTAAAGAAAGGTCGGCGAGTAAAGATGATTTTCCCACGACTTCTGCCGCGATACATTTGAGACCGTCGCAAACTTATTTACAGCCTAGAACAAAACAGAAATTGTCTCCGGATGGCTTACCGCTTTCAAATGAACAACTTTATGAGTTAGTCAAGGTGAATAAATGCATCAGTGACAATGAGCGTGAGATGGGTTTGCTTTCATCTGAGATTTCTAAGAATAATTTCTTGATTGTGGATATGTTAAAAGAACATGAGTGCGATATGACCTTAGTGGCCGCTTCGTCTATCGGCGAAGCGAAAGAGATAAAATCCACGGAACGTTGGTCTGGCGACGAGTTGTCAATTTTGGATTTTGCGTTGCGCGATCATGGCAAGAATTTTGAAGCGGTGGCTGCAATAATTGGTAGCAAAACGTCCAAACAGGTGCGCAATTATTGCGAGGAGCATGCAGTAAAATATGGAGGTAACGTTTGTGTTGAAGCAGTTGAATCGGTTGTTTTTGTAGAAGATGATTACTTGAAGGATGACGACGAAATACCCCTAAAAAAAAAGCTGAAGAAAACTGATGCCACTAAACATAAGTTATAAGTTATTTTTGCCAAGTGAACTATTACGAAACTGCAATAATAATACTCATTACAATAAACAAACTACTTTTATTCTTCATCCTAATAGAATCTGAATTTGGGAAGGTATAGAAATGAGATTTATATTAAAGTCATTTTCTCTAAAATAAACGCGAGTTCTCGCCTTACTATCAACTGCTTTATCATGTACATATATTCCTTATATGCTAGAAGCTTGAAAATCAATTGAATTTATTGCTTTATTATACAGCTTAAATAAAACAAAAGGCATACATATAAAATATTTTTACACCTTAACACGTTTCACTTAATACAATCACTTAAATAAAATGACTGAAGTCAGAAGATGGAATCACTAAAAGCATATTTGCACAAGCCACCCCAACAATCAGTATTCATCATTGCTAGAGCATTCATCCCATTCGAATCACCACATTTTAACTTTGATTCGCGCTCGAAAAGGCAAAGTGTTAAGTTAATAGTTTGCCTTGCCTTCACCATTTTTGCGTCAGTTCGAGTAGAACTGCTTCTTGGGTAAATAGCTACGATCTAACTTGACTGTTTTTTTATGTGATGACTTCCGTGCGGCTGCTTGAGACTTTCAACAAGTTGCGCGTCAAAGTGGGAGCAAGCAAAAATGAAAAAGAAAGACTCTTTCATAGATAGATTTCCGGTGCTAGTTGAACTTTTTTGTATTTGACGGGAAGACAGCCGTAGTTGTTTTTGTAGAACATCAACTTGTTGATATTTATTTTCGTTTGAATATTTTTACAGCTCTGCTTTTATGAAACCACTTCCGTTTTGGCGACCAATTGACCAATGGGTTTTCAACATTTTTTCAATAACGTTGTCAGCCACAGCAATCATGTCCAGCCAACCAAACAAGTGGTGCCCTTTGTCTATTGCAGCCCAATGTTACGGACAAGTCCCATGTATTTGTGTTTGGCCAAACACTTGACGTAAGTACGACACACTTGAAATCGGACAGAAATGCGCTGCCTGCCATGTCGGTTTAGTGTCATTCAGAGGGGGTGCCTGGCTGTGTGACGTTTATTTAATTGAATACCAGATCGCGCAAAGAGCTTTAGTTAACCACCCACTACTCAACTATGCTACAAACAGACGATAATAGCACTCAAGGTTTGATTAGTTGTACACAACGAAAGGTTTGAAAGTAATTGGCATTGACATTTTGTCGTAGAAGAGCTTAAACGAAATTTGCTTGCAATGGCAAGAACCCACGTGTTTACTCTAATAAACGTTCTCATCATTATAAGGCAAGTAGTAACATATTTCAGCAGTTTTATAAATATAAATATTTGTCATAAAATATTCGCATTCAAGTATGTAAAATACATTACATACATTATATTTCGTTAATGTCTCTCGATCCCAATATTAAATCCTCTTTAAGATAAAATAATGTTCACTCTTAAAAAAGTCACCCAAGTAATCGTTAACAATTCAATATCACCTAATCAAGTAGCTACTTTAAACACGAAAGACTACGCTAAATGGTTGGTAAAATAAACGCATGTCGTTCCGACGCCGAAACAGCATTCAGCAATCATCAAACCCACTCAGCTAACTGCCGACCGCCATCACTCATTTCAACGCGTTTGCCATAAAATCATCAGAAAGGAAAAGATTCATTAGCTTAAGTGGTTTTGCAACTCCTTTGTCAGCGACACACATTAGAAACAGAATAACAGCGAAAGCATACGAATGGAATAGAACGGAATGGACAATTTCCAGGTGATTGAACCACTACGGTTATAGAATATATCCCGAGCGACGCACTCAAGATAAATAGCCACAAAATGCTAATTAAAGGTAAGCAATGCCAAAGGGAACTGCACAGATTTATGAGCTGCATAAATTTACTTCAAAAGTGTTCTTAGCTTTTCTTAAGATAAAAGCACAAAACTCACCGACTGTGGTCAGCAGCATGTTGTCCAGTAGCAGCGCAATCGCCACAATTACCAGCACAAGACGTGGTGAACCGCGCCAGCTTATCATCCAGGATTTAAAGGCGGACCAGGACCCGGCTGCGCGTGGGTCTTCATGTCGATAGTGGTCCGGCGGCGGTTGGATACCAGCTGTCATTGGCGAAGCAAACGGTTTCGATTGATACGACGTTGGATGCGCCTGCTGTGCGACAGCCTCTGCTGCTGATGTAGGTGTCGATGTTGTGACGCCAACGCCCAATATTCCTCTGTCGTGGCCTTGCTCCACGATGACGCTATCCGTTGCTGTTTCTGTTGTGTTTCCATTTTGGTGGTTGTTTCTGGTTAAATGCTGCTTAAAAGGATTTTTGCTGGATGTATTCTGCTCTTGTTGATGTTGGCCAGTTGATGCTGCTCCTGTTGCCTTCGTGGAAAAAGATGTGGTCGTTGTTGCGTTGCTGTCGTATCCTGCTGTCGCTTTTGCTTGGTTAAACTTTCTTGGTCCACCATTGCCGGAGTCAGTGGATTGCATTTCGTCACCCGCTTGTTGCTAGCGTAACGAATAAAGAAAACAATTTACCATTAAAGCAAAGTCAATTTGGTACATTCTGTACAAATATCAATTATAACTCCCGGTTCAAGAAGTTGTACCCACAAACACTTAACTTGAACACCAATAAACTAACTTTTCCTTATTTTCTGTGGGACAACCAATATTCAACTCATAAGCAAACGAGAGGCACTCAATCAAACTTGCCACGTCAAACGCCGTACGTGGTAAGCACATTCATTTAAGAGTCATGTGCAAGACGCTCCCGCTCAATTATGACAGCTTCTTTGATTTAATTGACTTGTAGTTAATTCAATTTCGCTTGTGCCATGCACACTTTGCACAATTCGCAGCAAAACAAACTGCAAAATGCGATGAAAAGTGAAAAGTGTTTTTCTTGAGTTACAGAAGTCGAAGTTCAAAGTGCCCTCCAACAACGTTGGGTAGTAACGAATTTTAGCAAAGCAAACGAACATAAGATGACATCCTAAATGAATTATGTTAAATTGAATTTTGCTCACAAAAAAAAACATAAATTTGACAAATTGTAAATTGGATGTTTCTGAGCTCAATATAAGCTAGAATGTTGTCGAGAGGAGTGCTGATGTGATGATATTATAGGCTATTATTTTACGATTTTAGCTGATTAGGGGTGTTTTTTGGTTTATCACGTTTATTCTGGAAACATGCGTTTAGTTTTATATTAGCTGTAATAAGCGTGACTTATTCTCTTTGCGTGAGTGTTGCCGTTATTAAATAAGCATTAAATTGTTACATTAACATTTTTAAGTGGAACTGCCGAACATTTATTAAATCTACCAAACACACAACTGACATTTCTCGTTTCATTAATTTCAGGTGCTGCAATAAAATTTTTTTTTGTTTCTTTTTTTTTTTTACCGTAAATAATGTTCTTTTAATTGCGCGTTTAATCATTGAAGCATGCAGTGCTTTACTAATTTCTATATACATATCTTAGATTGAACTTTTTTACAAGACTTAAATTTTGAATTTGTTTAAGTTTATTGTAAAATTATGTGAATTTTTCACATTTTAAGGAAGGCTGAGGTTATAAAAAAGTTATATTTTGCATACAATACCTAGCACTGATATAATTATCGGAATGTTAAAAATCGCAAAAAATAAAGTTCTTAGTTCTGTTGCGAAATTCTTAATCACAACTATCTGTCAAAATAATATTATATGTATACTCATATATTCTCGTATAGCTTATTAAGCTAGCTAAAATATCTATAATATATCTATCTGCTTATGAAATATATCATAGATACTTAAAAAAATTTTTAAGCCACTGACTTGTTCGTATCATGATTTATTCGCAACTAAAATCATTTAAATATTATTGTTACCGAACGTGCGCTGTAGACAAACTAAAAAATGTAACTAAAATAAATTTAAAGCAATTGTTTCGATGTAAGAACAACGTGTATATAGCAGAACCAATAAATTAAAAAAAAAATAAACAATTACAGACACTGATAAAACGAACAGAAAAGTAGAGTAAATAAGCCCGTAAATATTGTAATAAAATTGCATGTTGCCTACTATTGAAATTGATTGAATGTGACGCTGATCGACTGACGGAGGCAAGAAATGAGATAAAGACGGACAATAATCACCAGCAATCAAGCGCGGATGGTCCTAAAACTACTAAATATAGTTTGACTAAATGAGTGATTGAATATCATTCTAAAAACCACTGACAGTGTCATTATAATCTGCTGTCCAGTGAGGTTTGAGTTTCGCGTATTTATGCGGTTATTCTCAAAAAGACTTGCGCCGGTATAACTGGCTGTGACATCTCTTACATAAAGTAAAGTAAACTTGACACTAGCAACAATTATTCGAACGTTGGCGTGTTTTGAAGTAGATACAATGTACACACATGAATAATCTCGAATTATAAGGCAGTGTTCAGAGAATCATTTTTATTTTTATATTTATATTTTAAATATCCCAAATTAAACATAAATGCAATCAACTCAATCGATTTTCGTCAGTTGAAAATAGTGCTGCAGTGTTTATAGTTTAGAAATATAATTCTCAAAGGATGGTTGTTAATGGGATTTTCCCTAAAACTTTATTGTGTCGTAAAAAAGGTTCGAAATTCTCTAGCCGAGGTAATAACTTTATCGAAGAGGTTCTTACGTTCATGAGTCAAAAACTGGCCTTTTATTCCGAATAATAAAGGTTTATTCACACAGTGTAAAATAATGCTATTCTTTTGAAGTCAATAAATTATTAGCCAACTGGATATGCGTATTCTAAGTATTTTATTTTGCAAAGATTCTAATGCAGATATATTCTTCTTTATGTAGAGGCTGCTTAAATAAAGTATTTTTATTAAATTTGAAATTTGGCGTATTGCATTCAACTTAAGTTTTTATTAAACATTTATTATTTAAGGACACTTAATCATTGAAATGGAATATTTACATTCATATGATTCACTTTTATCTTGTTTTTCTTATTGAAGTATATACTTAGTAATTTTCTTCACTATCTGCAAGAGGCGATCTACCGGAAAAGCGCGCTTGCCACAAACTAAAAAGATCCCAAAGCATGTTTGCACTTAATAAATGAAATATTCTTTCTAATACACGTTCTTTGACTATAACAAGCTTAACAAAACGCGAAATTTTTTTTTCTAGCATATAAATTTATATTAATAAAATGCGCAAGCAAAAATATTTTTTTACATTTTTACTAAACTTTTTGCGAGTTTCTCACTGTTCAGGAAATAATTGCAAGCCTATTTGCATTATAAAAACTAGAAAGGCAGGGCTATAGTCGGGCGTAACCGACTATAGAAAACCCTGTACCCAATCCAAAACTGAATATATATTTTTTGTTGAATTAATATTTTATATTCATTTTGTAAGGATATCTCAGGAAAAAAAATTTTTTTTTTGTCAAAAACCCATTTTAGGCATATCGTTCCTATGGCAGCTATATGTTATAGTAAACCGATATTTATTATATTCGGGAATATGATTGGATATTACTTAAAACAATTAAATTCAACATTTGGAAGCGATATCTTAGTAAACAAAAAAGTTTTTCGCAGTAAATGTTGTTTTTCGGCCGATCGTTCCTATGACAGCTATATGATATAGTAAACCGATATATAATATATTGAGATATGTAATTGGGCATTAGCTAAAATTGTTAAATCCAAAATTCGGTGGAGATATCTTGAAAAACAAAAGGGTTTTTATTACTAAATGTGGGTTTTCACCCGATCGTTCCTATGGCAGCTATATATTATAGATCGAATATCGAAAAAAAAAATAAACTCGTTATGCCTATGGATTGGGAGAGTCTCCGTGCAAAATTTGGTAGTTGTAGGTCTTACCGTTTCCGAGATCCGTTTGTTCATACAGACGGACAGACAGACGGACAGACGGACATGGCTATATCGACTCGCCTTTCGATGCTGATCAAGAATATATATACTTTATGGGGTCTGCCACGCCTCCTTCTGCCTGTTACATACATTTGCACAACTTTAATATACCCTTTACCATTTTTTGGTACAGGGTATAATTAATTATGAGTGATTTTTGTATTGTGTGAAAATGATTGTGCAATAATTTACACATTTTAAATCAGATTAATGCAAATTTATGAGTATTTTAAAACTTCATCGAGCTGACAGAACTTCCACTTGGGAATGCGAATACGCCGAGGATTATATTAGGCCACATCTAAAGAAATTTCATTAAAAATCAAATTAAGAAAAGGACTTGCTTTTCTCTCTGTCATTATTGTTATTATTGTTTGGTTTCATATGATTTTTGTTTGTTTTTTTTTTAAATTTTCCAGAAATTCCTGAATTCACAGTCTCAGACTACCGAGCTCATTGCGATCTTTATTAGCTTTGCCGCCGCAACTCATTTGATATGGTTTTCCTTCGCACGTGTCTCACTGCTTTTAGTTGTAATTGCTGCCTCTAGATTTATTTATGCATCATTCCAAGATTATTTAATTGAATAATTTTTAAGTGTGCTCGACGCGCAAAAAACAAATCAAGTCTTTATTTACGTCGGCTAGCGGCGTTTAGCAGCAATATATATATATAGTTTTGCTTGACACGCAACTTTGTTGTGTGGCGGGCGAATTTATCGTTGGTTTATATAGCATTTTGTATTTGTTTTAATTAATTA
The DNA here is from genome assembly GCA_037044495.1 of Stegana nigrithorax. Lineage (NCBI taxonomy): Eukaryota > Metazoa > Arthropoda > Insecta > Diptera > Drosophilidae > Stegana > Stegana nigrithorax. The sequence goes on along the minus strand of JBAMBQ010000159.1, from coordinate 101,833 downwards.
AAGCGCTTGTTCATTGACATTCAGTGGTTTTTTATTATTATTATGTACTGATCATGTGTACGTAATTTATTATGAACTTGAAGAGATTTAAAGAGATTTTTATTAATACTTATAATAAGAAGAAGAAACTCTGTTTAACTAAGGAATATCTTCGCAATTCCTTGTTACTTTCTCAAAATCGAAAAGGTGACCATTAATAAATATTATTTCAGTATAAAGAAGACTTCAGCCCTGTATTGACAATTGATAATTGTGCCAAAAACTGTTAAACACTTTTATTATTTCACCAATAATTAAGGATAGGATAATTGCTTATAATAATGACGTAGTTTCTAGATTGTTTCCTTTACCATTTTCTCTTTAGTTTCATTTTGAAAAAAAAAACCCAATAATAACTAATTGGTTGGCAAATTATTAAAATTAAAAAAGCGAAAACAATTACACAAAATGGGCAAGTGCAATACAAACAGAGTAATTAATGTAGCTCATTAGCCAGCTGGACATATTTAAGTATGTATAGTACCTAGATTAACATATTGTTACTTTATACTGTAGTTGCAAATTGCCATTGAGAATAATTAAATATACATGTACTGAGTATGTGCCGTACTATTATTGTCTTTAAAGAAATTAAAAGGGAAAATCTTCCCAGTTTGTAACTTCTCAGCGACTTTTCGGCACTAAATCAAATCTAGATATACACATACAGCAACCACAATTATGAGTAGACAAAATCCTATTAAACAAATCTTTCAGTGACTCGTATATCTTTTAATGCTTGCTGTCTGCAGCCTGTTGCCTGATTTTTAATTTTAAGAGCTTAGCTTTGTGAGATGACGAATACCATGACAATGTTGACAACGTATTGCAACAATTGCTTCTGGTAAGGTAAAGCTACACAAAAAAAAAAAGGAATTGCAAAGCATTTTGTCGGCATGCCCAAAGGATCTTTCCGCGAGGCAACCGACCGACTGTTCTGCGCGCTGCTTACCTTTAATATTGGTTTTGCTGTTTCCTTCAACTCCCACTCGATTGACTTTGGCTGCAAAATGTTGACGATGTCTGTCGGTATTAAAATATGGTTTTTGTTGCTATTGTTGGTGTATAGAGGTATTTTTGTTGTGGTTGTTGCTGCTTTCTATTATTACTGTTGGGCGATATTATGCGTCAGAGTAACCCTGTGGGAATATTATGAAATAAATGTAAGTTAAATGATTGAAAGGATATTTTAATTTTCGGTAATGATTTTAAAATCAACCGTTTATAGTATAAGCAATTGGTCGTCCACTTCGACGGCTTAAAATAATCGGCAGATAAACGGTATGTCATCAAAGTTTATTTAAACCTAATAAGTTTCTTCTGTCATATCTTTGTTAAATGAAATAAGTAAAACAATAACCATAAAAAATAAATAAAAATTAAATGAATTATTACTCTTATTCATTTTAAAGCAATGAACAGAACTTCGGTTCTATATACTACATGCGATATCTACAGCAATCAACAATGCCTTGCCTCACACTCCATGTGCTTGGGCAAACAATTGGGCAAATGAGCTTGTCGTATCAATATCGATGTCTGCCTGCTTTAGCAACTTTTCTTTCAATGAAAACAACCTGCGGGTGTTTGTCATCGGCAATCTGTGCCTACGCCGTTCGATTATCCGCAGTTTGCTGTTACCTTTAGATTTTTTCTTTTTATAATATTTTATGTTTATTTAAAACTCACTTATCAATTATCATTACAGCTCTGGCTTTTTAATCAAACCTATAGAACTTGGCTGGACATTTTTGATTAGTTCCAAATATTTTCGTCCATGTTAATTTATATTCATTTCTCGTTTGTTAAAAAACTGCTGAGAATAGTATCTATCAATATTTTTTTGGTCATTAAGCACATTCCTCGTTAAATAGACATTAGCAATTCTTAAAAAATTGTTGAAACTTACACCCTCGAAACTTTGGAATCTTCACATATTTCACGTTTAAATTATTTTCTTGCAGATATTGGCAATGGCACAATTGCACTACATGTTGAACAATCAAAGCAGATGTTTCATTTAAGTTATATTTAACAATGGACACTGTTGTCGCATTAGCATAAACACAAAAACACACACTTTTAAATCAAAGCACTACGAAATGATAAAGAAATCCACAAGTGTTCTTTGGTCTTTTGTGTTTGATTTGAGTTGTGTGTTTTTTCTATTCGGTTTCCAGCCACACTCGCTGCTATGATTGTGCTGAGCTTAGTTGGAAAGACACTTCCATCAGCAACGAGATCTCGTCTCGCACTGAAAGCTGTTCGTGTGCGATATGACACTGGCCCTGCTGTCGGCTGTTGTCAGACAATACTTTTTGTTCTATGCAGCATAGTGCGGCTTTGCTCTGCCAGCTTCTTTCGTTTACTGCCGGCAGGATGCGAAGTGTTTCCGCACATCCCCACAGCAGCTGTGGCCACTTGTTGTTGGCCGCGAGCTAGCGTTGCTGTAGCTCTCGTCAGCAATGTCGATGTGGATGGTGACGTCGATGTCGGCGTCGATGTCGCTGTTGACTGCCTGTTGCAGCAGCCAAACACCAAGCGAAATGGTTGGGGAGCGATGAATGACACTCGTAATCTTTATATGTATATGGGCAAGGGAATGAGTAGACCCTGAGGCAATGATTTCGCTCAATTGCCTTCATTGTAAATGCGTATGTATGACAAAGTGTATTCGGAAGGCAGTGCTCTGTATTTGGCTTGTTCTTTGCGTAACGTCTTTCTTTTTTTTTTTTCAATGCACGCCTACAAGTATGCAATGGCTGTACAGCATCCTGCCTAATTGATTTTATTTTGTGTGTTCGAAGCTTGTCATTTCTAAAGAATGTGAGAAGTTCGGAGTTCATTCCTTCTTCACTGCCTCCGTTTAGTCCCTACAACGCCGCACATTCTAAATTTTGTAGTGATCATTAATTCTACTTGGCGCTCTTACTTGATACCTGTTTGCTGCAATCAATAAAAGCCATTTTAACACTATAAAATTCCCTATGCTTCGATTTTAAAATACGGCTAGAGTAAATGAAGTTGACTCATAATATGTGTATACAACGTTTAAATTTTTTCAAAATTTGTGTGACTTTTTATTATCCTCGCAAACATTTTATATATAGGGTGGCTATAAATGAATTCCATTTCGTTATCTTGTACTTGATTGTGGATGTTTTTCATTTTAAACGACTGAATACTCTTTGCAGGTGTAGTTGGGTTGATGAAAAAATCACGTGCAGAACGGATTCGACGTGTTGTTGCCAAAATTATGGCAATTGGGTATTTCGAGTAAAAATGGCAATTTGTAATAGTTTTTATATTTACGCTCGTTGCTAAACTTAACTTCGGGAGAGCTTTTGAATCGATCCACTTTTTAGATTGACCATGCCAAAATAGCTTCACGACTTATTATAATTTACTTTACCCAACATTAAAAGTTTAATTAAATTTACATATACGCCACGAAATCATTATTTTATGCAAAATTTGAAACATTTGTAGTCGAGTAGAATATTTCTGACACGCGCAAAGCAAAATCCGTACCGACACACGCGAATTTTGCCACTGAATTAAACAATGGACCATCGCTGAACTTGAGAAGACGAAGCTAGCCAGCTGCTGACAAACTACCAAGCGATGACGACCTACCTCTACATGAAGCCGGTGCTAAACATTCGCATGAAATTATTTTACTCATGGCCAGTTATCGCGTGAAGTTTGCTTGCCATGCTGCCGATGATCATTAAATTGATGTACGCGCTGAGCAGCATTAAAAAGCCAATAAAAGTTATGTAAAATTACAAAGAGGAACTATTTAATAAAACACGAAAAGCCACTGAATTTAAAACAAAGCAAAGCATATACACAATTGTTATTGCGTTGTTTTTTTTACCAGGGAATTGAAAACAATTCAAATAAATTAACCAAATTCAGAAAGTGCTTAAAAGCCGATTGTGTGAAGTAAATATTAATTTAAAAAAGGTTATGGGAGGAACCATATAAATCGTAAAGTAAATTTCTACCATTTACCATTGAAAACCTTAACATGAATGTATTTATTATTGTTATTATTGAACAAATTATTTTTTTAAAAACTGTATAAACTGTTTTTTTAAAGATTTTCTTTATCTTGCTAAGCTAACTGGAAAAAAAATTCATGTTGCTGCCTACGAAAGCGTTTATTTCTACAAAATTATTTTGTCAAATCCTGAGCAACACCGGGTATTTGCGACGTACAGAAAAAAAAGAAATATATTTATAAAACAACAAAAAGGCACGATTTACGTAAATTAATGAAGAACCCGTAGTCGAGGCTTAACGATATTTTTATTAATTATGTAAAACTGGTATAAGGTCGGCTGAGTCATGTTTTATTTCGTTTTAAATATTTATTTTGAATAAACCTATAAGGTTTGTATTAAATTCAAAAAGTTAAGAAGTTACTTAATAAAGATTACATTGTCTCTTTAAAATTTTAGCTACGTGATAATATAATTTATTTAGCTTATATATAATCTATTGAATTTCTTAATCCCTTTCACATTGATTGGACTTATGTGGATAAATAAAACAAATTTAAGCCACACAACTCTAAATATACGAGTACGAAGGTATATAGAATCACTTATATGGATAGTGTAGCCTTGAGGTGTAACGGGAAACACTGCAGTGTATAAGTAGATCCGCTGATCTGATCGGATTTAGCATTTCGGGAGATTTTGAATTTTTCTGAGCATTTATATGTGCGCCTCGCTGTTTTTGTTCGAGTAAGTGCTGCTCATTCAATTACACCAAAAGGTTCTGTCTGTATATGTTTCGTACACAAGCTTGAAATGTACGACCCCTCTTATGCGCAAAGTTAATGAAGTAGAAATCACCGAAGCTTGACGCATTACCAAGCCAAGTGGCTCTTTCCGTTGTGCACAAAGTTTGAATGTTTATTGAGCTACAGCACGAGCGAATGTCGCGCATTAAGCCGCTTTCAACTTGCCTCGAACGGTTCGTACCCATTTAATTTCTGAGCGTCCAGTGGACGCCACCTTAGCTCCAATTGGACGTTTGTATAAGAAAATGGCTTAAGTGCAATTTTATTACTAACCACAACAAATCGATTTGACACATATGACAACTTAGAATTTTCTTTTATTTCGAATTTTGAACGAGACGCTTTCAACTTGTTTGGGGCGACTGGGTCACGTGCGATACATTTGATATTTGTATTATTGGTAAAGCAGCTTTATTCATATTTTATTCTTTGTTTTTTGGTACTTTTTTTGTGGTATAGAGTTTTTTTTTTATTGAAACCGTTGCAAGTCTCTGTTTTTCAACCACAATCATTTACCAAAGCGCTTACATTTAAACACGTTCCAATGCATTATGTTCTGCGCTTGAGCATCATTGCTTAGCATAGCATCATTCATAAGCTGCACAAAATATGCTTGGAATTTTTTAATGAAGTGCACATTGAGCACAGCAGCTTACAGCAAAAGTACAAAGAACGCAGAAACGATTCGCTCGGAATTTGCCAGGCTGTAACGCAAGTATTCTAGGAAAATACGTCGACGTGTTGATATTTCAATTGAACTACAGAAACGGCAAATGTAGAGATGACGTTATGACCTTTAAGGGTTGATATATAAAATAAAATAAAAAACCACTTAAAACTTATTTTGTGACAGAAGCACGCCCCAATTGCTAAATATTTCTGATTCAATCTGCGTATGTGGGTTGACAAAACTTATGGGAAAATATCAAATGAAAAGTAATGAAAAAAATGTTTTGACAAAAGGAAATTAAACGTTGTGCGCTTCAGTGCACCTATGGCTGACTTGCTTTTTAAGCGGCGACTTAATGCGCCCAAAAGCATGCAATGATTACTGTACGACTTTTGGGTACAAGTCTATGCTGCCAGAGATAAAAGTTTTGTCTTTTTCCTTTTCATCGCATTTAGACACACGTAAATTAAATTCCCATGGTGACCAGCAGTTTCTGTTGACTTGTTGATCTCCTCTTAATAGTCCGGGTGATTTTGCGGTTGCGTAAGTATGCGACACTGTTTGCAAATGACACCATGGCATAAAGGCACGGTTACAAACATATATACAAAAAGCGAAACAAACATAGAATTTCAAGATACCTCCTAAGTTCTGTCTCCATGCTTTGATTTTTTCATTTCCCCTTAAGCAAGGATATCAATTTTTGTCAAAGTACAAGGCTTTTGAATATTGTTTTGTTTAAACTTTTTGTGTGTAAACTCTACGTTTACACTTGCATACTGTAAGGGAGAGTTTTTATAATTTTTGGGATGATTATAGAATTGCCTTCCTTTCATTATAGAATTTTATTATGCCCGTAACTTTCTGAATTATGCATACCACTGTATTTATAAATAAAAAGACAATTTGGGCTTAATAAAAATTGCTTGTTAGAAAATGTTATATGTAAAAGTTTTTTTTAGTATTTAAGTAATCTTTATTATCTATATCTATATTATAAAAAAAATTAAGCAGCAATTTTCTAAGCAAATTTATGCAGAAAGTGCTTGACTTATAAAACTTGCCATCATGATAGTTTACACCCTCTTTTTAATGACGTTAAGTAACATTGTTTAAGAAGATACTAATTAGCATATTTATAGGAATTGCTTTTTGTACAAAGAAATAAGCATATGTTATCTTTTTTTCTCATGTGATTAATGAATACAAAAATACAGAAAAAAATGTGTTTGACACAACTAAATTTTGTATAATACCAAAATCGCTGAGAGAAGCAGCTAGTAAATAGGTAACGATTTTTTTTTTGTATGGTTTCTATTTCGTGTCTTATTACAACTAACTAACAACTAACTATTGCTTCGGTCATATTTGATTAGTTAACGCGACAGATGTAAACAGTTTTATTTGCTAGAAATAAGAAATTAAGACCGCTATCTCTGAATTTGGAACCAACCCAGTTAAGATAAGATAAAAATTTTAATTTTTAATGGCAAAATTTACACACATAGTATTTGACAAAAAGTATGATCATCCAGCATCATATTTTTTATTATTGCTTCGGCTTTGCTGTTGCTAATGTATATTTTCACCTTCTTGTCCCTGATAATAAATACACTATTTATGGAGCATGAGCATATATCTGTGATTATTCGTGACTGTTCTTCTGCTTAACATTGACTCCGGGAGAATTTGCTTTAGTTAAGAGAGATTTTTTGTAAGCACTTCTGCTAATATAATTAGTGCTAGGCCGAAGTCCGCTACCGGGGTTAGAATCTGAAAATAAAAATCATAATAAATAATATAACTATCAGGGGTTTAAAGCTGATAGTAAACAAAGCTTTGCGTATTTAGTTAATCGATAAAAACGCATTTAAATCAAGTTTTTTTTTCATAACACATGCACTTATGTGGCACATTTGAGCTGAGCTATAAAAATGTATTCTTTGCCAAGTATGCCAATCAAAGAAATTTCACTACTGTACAATTGTCTGCGTCTGCGCGATGGCCGTAATTGGGCGTACCCAAAACAACACGTGTTCGTGGTCGTTCCAATCAGATAAAGCGGATAGAACAAATCTCGTTTATCCGATCCAACGGATTTCACTAAATGTAATAAAAGCACACAAGTGTACAATGACGCTTACACGCACTTGTTGCGCCTGACCCAAAAATGTCGTTATTCATTGTAGATAGCCGCAAAAGCCTGGGAGCTGCAAACGCAAAAAGAAAGACGTTGACGCTAAAAGCGTAAAAATTGATAATAAACGGATTTCATACTAATAGATAGCTGCTCGCTATATGCCTGTTGTGGCGTCAGACACTGACATACAGACACACTGAGCAAAGAGAATTTATTCATCTTAATGCTATTTTACTATGCTTAGTACTTTCAAATGTGTTTAAGTGTGTTCTTATGTATACATTCATACGAATATACGAATGCTCTGGCTTTGATTTATTACGCGTAATTTACACTTTTGTAAGGATTTTTTACTTCCATATAGATTTGTATGTCCTACTATAGTAAATGTGTAAAGGATTTATTACGCGTGCAGCACTGAACAGGATAAGTCATGCTTGCTCATTAATATACTTGGGTTATTGGCTCCCACTTTTAGCTGACAGAGCTTTATTCTGCACCCGAAAAAAATACATTTAAATGCATCTTATTGACATTAATCAAAAGTAAGACAAATTTTTAATCATTTATTCGTTGTTATTTCAAAAATATTCTATGAACTTTCAGACGCATTTTTACAACATGTATCGCCAAGTTATTCTAAAAATTTTTTTTACATCTTAACAGTATTTAAAATTAAATTGTTAGATTATTAATTTTACCAAGTTAATCTTCAGACTTGAAATCTGTCAGGTCAGTCAAATCAAGAGACTTTTGTCGTTTACGATCATTCCAATGCAAACCGTCAGCTAGTGAATCAAACCAGTCGGATATCTGGTCCTGCGCGCATATGCTTGGCACCGGATAAATTGAAGTAGTTACACGCAAACTATCACCATGGAAGAGTTCCTGGCGATTACGTCCATCAAATGAAACCCACGATGTATTGCGACTGTCCGGCGAAACGGATATCTATTATTGACAAATATATAGTACATTTTATTACTAAGTTCATTAGTTATCTCTGTTTACGAACAGAATATGTTAAATACTTAGCACAGCCTACCAATCAATACACTGTCAGCAATGTTATGGACTGGTGGTGTTTTTAAGTAATGTTTACCTTTAATTCTACGCCTGCCGGTACTACTATCGGCCGAAAACTTAATGAATGTGGACATATTGGCGTCACCATAATAGCTGGCACTGAAGGATGTATCATGGACGCCCCCGCAGCTACCGCATATGCTGTACTGCCTGTTGGTGTTGAGACGATTAAACCGTCGCCTTGCACCGATGTTATGTATTTGCCATCCAGAAAGAGATCGATATAGCTAAGATACGGCGATGGGCCACGATCGATAACCACCTCATTGAGTACGAGTATGCTGTTCATTGGTGCACGTTTAGTTTTCTGCTGCTGTTGTTGCAATACACTTGGCTCTTGCTGCCGGAGTTGTTGCTCTGACTTTTGCTGTTGACTTTCTGAGTCCTTTCGTCGATCACCTTTGCGGTGTAATACACAACGTAGTCGGCTACGTAATGTCAATGCTGCGTGTCCCTCAAGTACGTTTGTTACTTGCTCTTGAAAGTTGTCAAATCGGAATGGCGTCAAAAAACCAAGTGAACCCAAATGGAATGCGATTACTGGTGGCACGGATTTCTGAAAAAGCAACGATGCATATAGTAGCGTACCGTCACCGCCAAGGCAAATTATAAAGTCAATGCGATCGGTCAGATCATCTCTGCCGCACCTAACGGCATTAATATAAACAAATAAAATGTAAAATCAACTGTTCCAGAGAGGTAAACTCACTTGAACGTGACTAGTTTATCGAGCAAATTTAAGAAACCATCACGAGTACTTTTAAACTGCTCATGTCTGTGCTGTTCCTTTGCGCTACGAAATTGGACATTTTCGCAAAGTAATTTCTCTTCAAGGACTGCCGATTCAACCCATACTTGCATTTGCTTTGTTAACACTAGCCAGACTAGGAGTTCAACAAATGATGCCAGCACTGTTGAATCGCTTACTTTCTTAATAACAAGCACAGTGTGCGGTGTTTTGGACCAGCACAAGCTCTGACCCGCGGGATCTTGTATATGCCTATTTGGGTTTATCAAGTTAATTTGAGACATTATATTTTAGTAAAGATTTTTGTAATTAACCTACATAACCATCGCCGAGTTTTTCATTATTCGGGCGCATGGTCCAAACTGTTGCAGTGGAGGGGGAGCATTGAGGCTTTTGGTAGGCCTGAAATTAGAACAAAAATTATTATAATTGTAACAAAAAAAAAAATCATGAAATTTAAAAAAAACAAGAAAATATTTAGTTTCGAAAGAGTACAAGAATTAAATTTAAAAGCAAAAAAATCGACGAATTACGTAAATTAGAAAGGTATTTCCGGTAACATAAATTAGTAATATTTAAACAAGACTAAAAAGCGCCTTTCATTTTTAGAAACAATTGCTGTTGCGTTTTTGCAACAATTAATTTTTTACATTATTCAAAGCATCGCATAGCGATAACAGGTCATTCAGTAAGCCCGTAGGGTAAGTAAGAAAAAAACAAAATTTTGACAAAACTCGATATTATTATTCAACATAGTTGCCTTCGAGTGCGATACAACGAGTATAGCGATTTTCAAACTTTTCGATACCACTTTTGTAATACGATTTATCTTTTGGCTCAAAATACCGGTGAGTAGTTTTTTGAGGTCTGCGAACAGCCAGTAGTCGCTGGCAGCCAAATCTGGCAAATACGGTGGCTGTGTGAGCAATTCGAAGTTCAATTCATGAAGTTTTGCCATTGTTTTGATTGACTTGTGACACGTCAACAGTGAGCAAACGTGGCACCTATCTTGCAAATTGCTTTTTCATCTCACAATTTACGATGTATACACGATGTATGATATGATTTTTGAAATGCCTATAATTTCACCTAGATCATACACCTTCAGTCGGCGATCATCCAATACCATTTTGTGGATTTTCTTAACCGTTTTTGGCGTTACCACGAAATTGTTTTTAATCCATTGTTTTGAAAATCACAAAAGTAGTGTCACTCTTACCACAATAACTCACAAACTTATGAGTAGAATATCATGAAATTTTTTTTGTACTAACTGAAAAAGCGGTGAATGCAATAAGACTGCCGCCATCTATATGTCAGGTCGGGTAGTTCTGGGACCGCCCTCGTATGAGTGCTTCTTTTGCTTATAAAGACAAATAATAACAAAAGCATCTTGAATAATTGCAAATATTTTAAAACGCATTATCTTTTTACATCAAATGAAATCAGTATGAAAAAATTACTGTTGAAATAGTTAGTTTTTGATGTGTTAACATCTGTAGCAGCGATGGAGTTAATTTGAAAATTAACGCAAAATCCCCGCAAACATTATCGCGAAACCAAACGATTTCTTGCTTATCGGTAAACAAATGTGTGGTTGTTGTACAACAAGGAACTCTATGTGAAAAAATTAAAATAAAAACGTTAACACATCTCTCCTGTGTTCGGATACAGTGGTTTCTTTTTTGTATAAGTTTGATCCCTTTCTATAAAAGAGTTCAGTGAATATAAAATCTAAATGATGAACAGCGTTTTTGAAAAGTTGTTCACTAGAAATTCTATTACGTCGATGTGGAATTCCAAGGAGTTCGTATTTTTAAAGAATGCTTTGTTATCAGATGATCGGTTGTTGACTATATTTTTGTGTCTCTTACCACCATTCTCCGCTTGCTGCTGCTGCAGGCATCGAAGCAAGGGAATTCGATTCTGGTGCTGAGCTTGCTACTATGCACTTCTTTCTTGAAAAAGTCTTCGGAAAGATTGGTGAATTTTCCACATTTTTGTCGAGGTCATATTCGGAATGCGCATTTTTCGAATTTTTTAACGACGCAGACATCGTCCCGACTTACATCTATGTTAGATGTTGGCTTCTTATAGATTGTTGTGATAGAAATTGACGGTGATGACCGATCACGTTTTGGACGCGGTCAAATAAAGTATGACATTTTAATCGCTGCCAAGTAATAACTGAAACATCGTCGTCGGCAACGCGTAAGTTTATCAATTGTATTTTCGCAGACTTGTAAACAAAAACCAGGTGTTGATTATTTCACTTGAATATAAGTTCATTGCTGCGTAACGCGAACATACATCCCAGTCAGAAAGCTGATTGATCATTTTGATGGTTAACATCCCTCTGTTAGTAATAGACAAGATTCTGATTTATGGCTACAAAAACAATTTACACGCAAAACAGCCGACCCGGGTTTTTGAGAAAGAGAGCCACTTAGCCATCTTGTTTCCCTGTGAGCCAGACAGAGACGGCACTATGTCGGCTGTTACTCAAATTTGAGTTAACAGTCTGAGAGCACTGCGAGAAGTGAGAGAGTGAGAGTGGCACTGTTGCGTCAGTGTTGCCACGTAGTAGGATTGTTGTATGCAATTGACCTGAAAAAGTCTATCGAAACTGTTTCCACCAAAGCGACAACACTGTCAGTGGTGTATTAAAACCAAGCACTCAGAGAGTCAAATGCGTCAGAGTGAGAAAGAATGGTTTTGTGTTTTTAAACTTTGTTCCTTACACGAGACTTATATGTGTGAAAAGGTGATAGCAAGCGCATTCTATGAAGACGGAGTCTGTGTGGAAGAATTCACGCTTTGTAGACTCAGTTGCCGTCGGACTGGTCGGCTGAATGATCGCTTTGTCGCAATTTCAATACTAAGCTTTAGTGGCGCGCATGTGTAAAATGGTTTTTGAGTTGATTTGGCTGCTTTTACATAAAGAAAACACAAAAAATATAAACTCTTCGTAGGAACTTCTTTTCATATTATGTGGAACAGCATTTGTTGATATAGGATTGTTTAACAACCGAAGATTTAGTTTACAAAGTACACCAAACAAATCCCCTTACTGCATAACATTTTTACATTTATTATAGCTTCTGTTTACGTTTTTTTTTTTGCTAGAATTGTTTTTGTATTTTATTAAAACGAATTGGCTGAAATTATACCGAAAAAATTACCAATAAGAAAAAGTTATGAAAATTGTATTCTTACAATAAAACAAATTATGTTTATGTCCTATGAATATATGCACATAAAAGTCGGCTTAAGTTAAACAGTTATGTCTAACGAATTTTAAATACTCTTTATTCAACCAGATGTAAAGTTAATTGTGTATATTTATTTATGTATATTTTTGTTCTTTTGTTTTGTAGAAAATTCAAGTAAAATTTTAATAATAAAAAGTACAATTTATTGCTAGTATAATACAAAAAAGAGCACTTTCTTTCAGATTAAACGGAACATATGCACATGTAGTACAATTCTTCTATAGAAATACTAATAGTAGAGAAATACATTATTTACTTGAAATTTTATTTCAGCTATAAAATTTGGCTTAATTTTTTTCGGTGTGTTAAAAGTATTTAACGATTATTGTAATTACCTATAATAAACCAAACAGTACAAAACAACAATGTTGTATATACAAAAAACATTATACATTACATAAAAGTATAAGCCGTTTCCTTTCAAACTAATCTTTACTTTATAAGTATATAATCTCTGCATGTTGAACTATTTTGAGTACAATTTAACTTCTTTTATTCAGTAGAAATTTTAACGAAATTGAATTGTAAAAAATTAATAAAAAACATTTCAGCATCCATTGTAATATGCTGCTTAAATAAACTGCTTCAATTAGAAAATTCCTTAAATCCCTTTAATCGTAACTTTTTAGAGTAATGTAATGATGTTTTTTAAACGAGCTAAATCTGTGTCTAATTTCAGCTGATAAGCCAAAGGGACTTATGCTGCTGTGAGATGATGCCATCATCATGGGTATTAATTTGACTATTGCACCAAGAAGCCATTAATTATATGATGTCTACACTACATATCGCAAATCTTAAGATTATCAATTTCATCAAGCGTATCCTCTGATCCTGATGCAGTAAGATCTGAAAGCTCATCGAGACATTTCTGCCGTTTGCGTACATTCCAATGCAAACCGTCAGCTAGTGAATCAAACCAGTCGGATATCTGGTCCTGCGCGCATATGCTTGGCACCGGATAAATTGAAGTAGTTACACGCAAACTATCACCATGGAAGAGTTCCTGGCGATTACGTCCATCAAATGAAACCCACGATGTATTGCGACTGTCCGGCGAAACGGATATCTATTATTGACAAATATATAGTACATTTTATTACTAAGTTCATTAGTTATCTCTGTTTACGAACAGAATATGTTAAATACTTAGCACAGCCTACCAATCAATACACTGTCAGCAATGTTATGGACTGGTGGTGTTTTTAAGTAATGTTTACCTTTAATTCTACGCCTGCCGGTACTACTATCGGCCGAAAACTTAATGAATGTGGACATATTGGCGTCACCATAATAGCTGGAACTGAAGGATGTATCATGGACGCCCCCGCAGCTACCGCATATGCTGTACTGCCTGTTGGTGTTGAGACGATTAAACCGTCGCCTTGCACCGATGTTATGTATTTGCCATCCAGAAAGAGATCGATATTGCTAAGATACGGCGATGGGCCACGATCGATAACCACCTCATTGAGTACGAGTATGCTGTTCATTGGTGCACGTTTAGTTTTCTGCTGCTGTTGTTGCAATACACTTGGCTCTTGCTGCCGGAGTTGTTGCTCTGACTTTTGCTGTTGACTTTCTGAGTCCTTTCGTCGATCACCTTTGCGGTGTATAACACAACGTAGTCGGCTACGTAATGTCAATGCTGCGTGTCCCTCAAGTACGTTTGTTACTTGCTCTTGAAAGTTGTCGAATCGGAATGGCGTTAAAAAACCAAGTGAACCCAAATGGAATGCCATTACTGGTGGCACGGATTGCTGAAAAAGCAACGATGCATATAGTAGCGTACCGTCACCGCCAAGGCAAATTATAAAGTCAATGCGATCGGTCAGATCATCTCGGCCGTCTCTATAAGCAACATTGTATTGTAGTCGGGGATAGAACAGATAGTTGCTATAAGCTCAATGAACTCATTGTGACTCACTTAAATGTGACGAGCTTATCCCGTATGCTTTTGAATGTAGTATCACCATTTAGCAGGGGGTCATCAAGTACCGCCGATTCAACCCACACCACCATATTCTTCTCCTGAACCAACCAATCAACAAGCTGCACGAACGGCGCTAGCACGGTTGAATCACTTACTTTCTTAATGACGAGCACGGTTAACGGTGGCTTGTACCAGTTCAAACGTTGGCTGGCGGGGTCTTGTATTTGCCTAAAAAGGATGCAGATTCATTTAAGCAATGGTTTAATTTTAAAAATTACGTAAACACTTACATGACCATGGCAGAGTTTTTCATAATACGACCACATGGTCCAAATTGTTGGAATGGCGATGGTGCATTTAAGCTTCTAGTCCGCCTAAGAAATAAAAAAGTCAATTTAAAACAGGAATATAAAAGTTCAATATTGCAAATAAATCATTAGTCAAAAACCTTAAGATTCGCTGAGCACGGATTACTTTTGCTGGTATCTCTAAATTATTCACAACACCGGAATCTAACATTGCATCAACAATTTCTTTATCGCTCATAGCGATATGTTCATTAATTGTTTTGTTTTTGTTGCTTTGTTCCAATTTGAAATCTGAGTTAGAGTTGTTAAACTCTTCTAAATTTAGGGAACTCTGTCTAGGAAAAGATTCTAAAAGAAGTTCCTGATGACGACGATGCATTGGAAACATTTTCGATAATTTTTTTTATAGGAAATACTGAAAATTTATTTTTTTCTCGTATTTTGATTTTGAACTTGTTGCGCTAGTTATTTAACGATATGTTGTTGCTTCCACGAAGGTTTTAATTATACTAGAACACCATGGTGCCTACAATTGCCAATAAGTTTTGAAAAATTTTCGACTTGTATTTCTATAATAAAAACAAACCACAAAGAAAACAAAAACCAAAACTTGTTAAGGCGCAAAGCACGATCAATAATAACAAAAACAAAATCATAACGGCAAAAAACAGGAATATGAAGTTGCCTGGCACTGGCAAAAGCCAAAGCGTCCGAGCGAGATGGGTAGAATATGTATGTCAGTTTAAAGTTCGAGATCAGCATGTTCACAATAGTTTAAGGTTTTTTGCTCACACTGTAAAAAAAAACGTGTATTCGATTATGTCATGGTTGTCAGTGTGTAAAAAACAGTTTGAGCACAGCAAATTCGGGGTAAAATGTACCTTGCGCAGTGCAAATTATGCAAAATCAAAGAGGGTTTTACGTTGGTCAGTACTGTATTTAGTGTTTGAGAATAGAGTTTGCTCAGCACGAAACTGTGGACAATGACTCGGATATTATATCGATATCAATCTAAGCGTGCAGTTAAAAGACAAATTATTTTGTTTTTTTCTGCTTTGTTGCAATTGGTTGAGAACATTATTATATCTTACTTAATATATAGATAGCTATGACCCAAAATTTAAAACAAGAAAGTATGTTTACATGTATGTACATATATACACATCAACATAAAGAAAATTTAACGGAAAACAAAAGATTTTGTGGTACATACATATATTGTACATTTTTTGATATGAAACATTGGTTTATCGTAAATAAAATAAGTTATGGAACTTAAATTTTGTCTACAGTGACTCAATACTTTTCGAAAGTCATAGATAACAAGCCAACAACGCAAACAATAAGAATGACTGTACATGACTGAGCAGGTAATTGCACGTGTATGGCACCTATGCTTAAACACGTTTAAACAAAAGGTGAATTTTATTTTTTTGCAAATTGTTCATCCACATTTCGATATATTCGCCATTAATTTCTTAATTGTATATTTAACTTGATAATTTACGATTGACCGATTGATAAGATCACGTTAAAAGTTAATTAATTCCACGAATCACTTTGTACTCACTTACATGCATATGCAGGTAAGTAGTTAGCATACAGTGAAAAACATATGTACATATGTTAAAAAGACAATACACATATGTATATAATGTATGTATGTCTATAAAGCAATGAATTAATATTTGTCATGTATTACAAACAACAGCGAGAGAGGTGGGACGAGCCTTAAAACTAGGCTAATTTAAAATATTATGTTCTTTATAGTTTAGTTATTAACAATGAATTCATCTTTTTTATATTATTATACGAGTATGTTGCGCTGCCGGCATTTACATCTACGTTAACGTGTGATTAACTGCGATAGAGTGGTTTCGTGCTCTGCGATAATACTAAGGAAGTAAAGAACAATGCGAAACAGGTTCCTAAGGAAAGTTCCCATCATACAAATTTGTATAAAACGTCAAGGAACATCTACTTTTGTCTATGGTGACAACCTTCGGCATGAACATGTTCCCACTCACACATACTACACCATAACAGCAATATATATATATATATAAAAGCAAGTGTTGAAAGAAAAAAAGCAAAGCAATGAATACTATTGTCTATCATAATAGTCTATACCCTACGCGCAATCAATCAAGAGCCGGACACATCATTCAATCTTAACATAAACAGCAAAGAAAAAACTTTATTAAAAAAAATCTGTTTCGTAAAACGGTAAAAAAAAATATTAATAAAATCTTTTTAAAGTATCTCATGTATGGCGCCTAGCTCAAACTGGTACCGGATTTTATGCACGTTTATTTAATTAAAATTTTTTATTTTCAGATTTTAAGCGACATGAGTGTCGTATGACAATAGCAACAGATAAAAAACTATATTAGTGGATAAATTTGAATAAATTATGTCTGATCGCACATGTGTATTTTATACTTAAAGACGTAATACGTCTTATTGACAATACATACATACATACCAGTGGGGATTCCACTTTGAAATTGTTTTTGAATAAATATAAATGACGTTAAAAAAACAATTTGTTTTTTGTTTTCAAATAAATTTCTAATTTAAAATGCCTTACTTAAGAAGATGTTACGTGTTGGAAATGAAGACTCTATACTAATAAAAATTGGAAGTCTTCCGATATTCTTCTCAGTATTTAATAAACTAAAATTACTAAAATATTTTTAAAATAACAGACGTAAATCATTAATGATTTTTATATACACCCTATTCTCTTTTTACACGGTTTTTTTACACGATTTCGAAATAACACGGTCCAAAAATTAGAAAAAAAAAATTTTTTTTACACGAATTTTTCGCTTTTGCACGAATCTCAAAAAAAAAAAAAATGCAACGACTTCCAGAAAACATAAATTATGCCAACTCTGATATGGTGTGATTAGCAAAGCAACACTGAAATTGACTAAATCAAAAGAATACTAGTAATATCACTCTTTCTCTTTGAAAATAATCAGCTCTATTTGCGTCTGTCGCACTTACTGAAATCTCTAGTTTTGACTTTAAGCTTTTTCTAATCGCCCAATTGAGTGCTCAAAATTGCGAAATTGATTTTTATTTATGTTATAAATACTTATGGACTGAATTTGTACTAATTTAAATGTTTTTCATGTAATATGAATTTAATTATTACTTTTTTTGCACGGTTTGTTAGGAAAATATTTGGAGTTTTCGCATCTTACACGATTTTTTAAAGTTGTGGAACGTTTTCCCTAATTTTCCATATGTCGCGTGTATTTTTTTACACGATTTTTTTTTACACGGTTACCTAGTACACGCATATACCGTGTAAAAAAGGGTTAGGGTGTAAATATATAATTAAAATCTCATAAAATATAGTCATCGGAGTTTTCAAATATGTGTACTGACGCACTGATAGCTTAAGTTTATTGATTATCAAATAACATTTTTTCAACTTAGTACACTACACTGATAAGGTCCATAATGGGTATGCGCGAAGTCTATAAGTGCTATCAAAGACAATCACTGAAACCAAGAATATGAGCGAAACATGTTATAAACACGCGAAAGCATAGTGATACGATACTGATATTAACCAATAGTAGGAATACAAAATAATTTGGTCAAAAGATAGTCAATTCAAAATTCATATAATACTTTAAAGTGGCATGTTATTCTGCATTATGGAAGGAAAGAAAAAATCAGCTAACGTAAATGTGCTAGAAATTAAATAGTAATTCTATGATCTTATATTAAACATCTTCGAGACTTACGGCCATGTGCCAGAACGTCGTCTGCGAGTTGTATTAGAAAAATAATTCTCATTATATTCATTTTCCAGGCGATTTTGTTCGACTTTGCTGTTAGCAGTGTTCGCACTGCGTTTTTTTGTCTTTTCATTATATATATCACAGTTATCATTTGAATCTGATGCGCGTTGACTTGTCTTGTCTGAGATACATGGTATATGCATGTTCACGTACTCAAGGCTTTTTTGTAGATTATGTTGAGGAAAGGGGTGAGTAAAATGATGCTGTTGGTGTGTAGTACCACTCCACGCTAATTTATAGTTAAAACGTTCTTCTAGTCGATGCTGATGCAGAGTAGCCAAATCAATATCCGATAAGCAGGCCATTTAAACGTTTATTACAATTTTTGTGTAAAAACTAAAATTTGTAAATCATTTTTTGGGTATAAGTATTTAAAAACAAATTTGTTTTAAAATCACAAATTACAAATTATATGGGTAAAACGGCAATCAAAAATCTCATAAATCTCATGGTAAAACATAAAACAAAATCGACCATGATCTTTTAAATTCGGTAAGCTACATATAATCTAACGCTGTGTTAACCTAAAATGTGTTAACAGATACTGCCTATAAAAAATTACGCGAACAAAAGTTGTAAAGCTTTACATAATTTTAAGTAAATCACTAAAAATCGATTAAAGTGTGTCTCGCGCTTATTTTTCTTAATAAATTTTCTTAGCAGCCAACCTGTCCAAAAACTCGCAAATCAATTTTGATTCAAGTTTTAAAGTTAAATTTAAACTTGCCAAATATTTTCGTTTATGTCTCATAGAAAAAACTCTCGATAAACTTAATATTTAAACAGAATTGGCAACAGGTTTATGGACTCCTTTATCATTACTTTTAAACATCATTGATAATTGGCATTGTTTATAATTTGTTAAACTTAAATTTAAAAAAAAGAATTGCATATTTTTTCTTTTTGGCTAATTAGCTGCGGATAAGTTCCGGTTAAGCACTGAATTAGCAAACTTAAATGCGTTTAAAAAATATTTTTTAAGTTTTCTTTTATACATTTTTTTCTTTTTGCCAGCAACATGTCAAGGTTAGTTATTAATTATACTGTAGCTTCCGTTAATCAAATGTATTAAGTACAAAAAAGTTGATTTTGTCAATTTTTTTTTCCTATTGTGCACAATTGTCTGCTTTTATTGATGTCAAGTACAAATCAATTTGCATAAACTTGCTATTACAACAAACTCATTTAAGTGTGACTAAAGTTGCCAAATATAAATTACTAAATGCTTATAGCAAACCACAATACAAGGTTTCCGTAGTTTTATCTTCTAATTCTTAAGTCTTATAAAATGATCAAGTATTCATTTGCTTACACTAATTTTAGTCAACAGCACATGCTCGTGATTTATAGGGCATTTAAATCACTGAAACCAACAACTACATTATGAAGTTTAGAAATTTGAATTAAAATTTTGTTGCAAGTCAATTTTCTTGTGCAAACAGGGAATAAGAAGCGCAGTTTTAACTTCAAAATTCGATGTCATGTACTTAAGTGGCACACAACTTCAATTCTACACACCTTGGCTATGTTAATTTTTATTAAATAGCAACTAACCCTATTATATAAATGAGTATGCATATGTTTGTATGTATATATAATCGCTATAACTAGGCATTAAAGAATAAAAATAAGGAAATATGTAAAAAGGATACTGCTCATAGCAGGTTGCCACCAAACAATAAAAACAATGAAGAGTTTAAAAATAAATAAAATGTACTGTAAATAAATTTTTACATATACAATTTACTACGTGTATATCATGCTTAAAAACCGAAGTGTCTTAACAAAAAAAAACCCAACAAAGAAAGCTCTTTCAATGGCATTTGCAATAAATTAAAACATAGGCACGTATGAAAACAATTTGATAAAAATTCAAACTATTTGAAATGATTTATTACACAAAAAATCTAAATCAATAAAATGAACTCGTCATGACAATGCAAATCGCAAAATATGCAATTTACTATCATATAATAGTTGACTAAATGGGCAGGCAAACAGTCAAATCGAACTAATTAAAAACAAAAAAAAACAAAATAAAACACGAATTTGACAAGTGCAAGTGTAAGGGTGTACAGAATATAGGCGAGAAAGAAAGGTTAATATGTGAAGACATGCATATACATATATGTATGAAAAATTAACACTTGCTGCTTACATATTCAACAGTACCTATGAATTATTCAAGAAACAAAGTACGATTTCGAAATTGATCGGCCTGATTACATATGTTAATAATGTTGTTTTATGATTTAATTGTGCTTTTATACTTAATAAGTTTCATGTACTTGTAAATTATTGATAGAGAAGTTTATAATTACGGTTTACTTTGTCACATTCAATAAATAAAATTTTATTTTTGAATACAAGAGCGTTTCATATTTTCGTTCTTAATAAATATGTTTTTAAGTTGTCGACAAAATTTTTCAAAGAAACCGAATTCGGGAAATTCCGTGAATCTATCTAAGTAAGTACATTGTGTGTATAGATAATTATTATATATGTATGTATATATAACAACGGCTGTAACGCTCTACAAAAGCGGTCAAAGAAATGTTCGACACACAAAGCGTGTGCTGCTGTTATATTTTTGTCAGTTAATTACGTGAAACAAAGCGGTATTGAAACAAACGAAAGCGATTAAAACAAAAATCGAAAGGGAAAACTCGATGCTTCTTCTTCGTACACAACTTGATATTTTCATTTTTCTTTTTTTTTAGTTTTGTTTTTGTTCATAAAGAAATTATGACAACTTATGTTAAACAAACAAAAACTTAAAATGGAATAAGCGTTAGATAAACAATTGATAACACAACAAACGAGAAGCTCTTTAAAAGAGAAAGTGTTTTTCACAGAAGCTAAACCAAAAAGATATGGATTGAAAAGCCATAAAAGAACAAATGGAATGGTAAATTTTGAAGAATGAAACTTTGTTAAGATATTTTGTTTAAATGTTGAAAAAATTCACAGTTTTAAGTTCTTCGTATATGTCAATGTGCCTTTATTATGAATTTTAATGTTGGTTTTATCTCTAAAGATAGTAAAACGTTTATATTTAAAAAAAATTGTTGTTTTCTACTTTATACACAACCACCCAATAGGAGCAGACACAAAATAACTCAAAAGTTGCAAAACTTTGTCTAATGCGAGCATACACGAATAAACTAACTTGACATAACGATTCGTTTCAGACACCGATCGAACGTTCTGTGTCCGCAAGTAGCCGCGTGTTAACTAAAAACTGATTTTGATTTTGACTTTTTGTCGCTCTAAGGTTTGATTCGAAAACAAAAGTTTGCAGTTTCGATTCAAGTTTTTGCCGCCAGTATGCGTTAGTAGATTTATCAGTGTTGTTGTTGCTTAAGCATTGTGTGTACATGCTCCCCACACGCTTACAAATGCAAATGCGCATATGTGTGCATTAAATAAGTACATCATATATACGTACGTACATATGTATTCACCTCTCATAATAATAACAGTTGGCCACAACAAAAACTTAGCTGACGTATAGTATTGAGAATATCAGCTGAGCACTTTTTGCTTTCGCACGGGTATTTAACAATAATAAGCTGCTTGAAAGTGCGCGACCCAACATGAGAGTAAAGTTTGAGGCTGTAGCGTGATTAAATAAATAACATTAAGTAAAGAAAATGAGAGTCCAATATTTGATTGTTCATTTTTACAGCTACTTGCACGTTTTGAAATCTTTTAGTTTATAACATTTGTAGTTTGATGTTTATAACATCTTACTACTATGTATATTTATTTTATATGCAAATTAAAAAGTAATCATGCATCTGTTTCGAATCAACGTTTAATAATAAAAAAAAAATATTTTAAGTTAAGTTTGCTTTTAATCTTAATTTCCTTAAAAGGTCAACTTATAAAGTCTATCTATCTATCTATAATTTGATATCATGAAAACTTATTGCTTCCCATTAAATGACCTTACAATGAAAACGTCAGCACAAAAACCAATCCAATTAAATGCATTTGATGACCAAGTTTGTGTAGAATATGTGAGACAGAACATTCCATCCCAAGGATTGTTATCATAGATACGTTAATTTATTACAAACTCTGGTGGCAGTCAATTGTAACGTAAAATATTCCTTTGGAATTTTTGAATGCAGGTTTTTGCGTTGTTTATTACTGTTTCAGTGATGTTATCAATACCAAAGAAAAAACATACACCTGTTAATAATCAAATTTAGCGACTCATCTTATCAGCATTGTTGACCAAAAAGTCTTTTTTAAGCCTATGCTACATTAACTTTATCAATATGTATAACAAGAGAATTTGAAGAAAAAACTGAGTATGAGTATTGGTTAGTTGTACCAGAAAGATGTAGAGAATATCGATTATATTATTAGAGAAATAATACGAAAATAAATAAAAATAATCTACCCAATGGTAATGTATAGTATCTGATACCACTGAATTTTTAAATATAATACAACGAAACGGCCTATATAATATAGCTGTTATTGATATACTACATAATTCGAAAAATTTTAGCTGTGTCGACTAATAATCTTTCTATCTTAAACTTTCAGAATAAATAAACACTAAGGTAGCCACGTTTGTGCTTACCACCACCAGCTAGTTATGCTAGTGTCAACATCATTTGAGACGATGCCCGTGACGCCTACACCAACACCGATACCAGGGCCAGGAGCAGAGGACGCACTACAGAGCCGACCATTGTGACCGCTAGAAAATACCATTTGTTTCTCCTCAATGCCGTCATCGTCATCAATGTTTTCAATGTGGTTTGGATTAGCACCGGGGACGATTTGTGCGGCGCTCGAAGGCAGTAATTGTACGGTGTTTACTTGATGGCTGGGAGTGTGCGTCGTAGACGTTTGCTTGTTAAGTTGGCCATTGCTACACGTATTTTGCATTTTTTTTCGTATCGTTTTTGCTTTATATTATATATGCACTTGTTAATAGAAAGCTGAACCTGCTTCAAAAACAGTTGACGTAGAAGACTAAGCGATGAATTGCACTTCACACAATTTAAAGCGGTGTTAAGCTTTTATCACTGAAGAACAATTATCGCTGTTTCACTCGTATTTTGAACGGATTCCGTTTGATTTCGGTTCGGCAACATAATTTTATTATCACAATTATAATAAATTAACTTAGAAGAGGAAAGTCAACTGGCGATACTAATAGTATATAAGTATGTATGGG
The DNA here is from genome assembly GCA_037044495.1 of Stegana nigrithorax. NCBI lineage: Eukaryota > Metazoa > Arthropoda > Insecta > Diptera > Drosophilidae > Stegana > Stegana nigrithorax. The sequence continues at coordinate 77,803 of JBAMBQ010000159.1, read as the reverse complement.
GTAAAAGTATGGAGGAGGGGCTTCGCATAGGATCATCGTGTCACTCATTTAGTGAGAAGCAACAGCAGAAATACTACAGTGCTGTGCAACATCACTGAACTCTGTGTGAATCAGTCATGAACAACGTAAAACCGACCTTGATTTTGCTCACGTGAGCATACTCACGAACAAAAAACCCCGAATTTTTGTGAGCAAAAACATTTCAGCGCCCTGACAACCATGACGCAATGTTTATTTACGTTTTGTTGGCATGTGAGTGCAAGTCAGAAGAGAGGAGAGGTAGCATGAGTGAGAAATGAGATTTCGTGCTCTGCAAATTCTAGTCAATCAATTTTCTGTAGAATACAATAAAGCACAGCTGTTCGCAAAATCGTGCACGACATAGAGCTGACGACTTCCTAATGTATTCAGCTCATCTCCCTGTCCACTTGCTAACAAATATTGTTTTCTTTTTACTAAAGAAGAAGAAAGATACTGTGTCAATGAAAGCACCCGGGGGGGGGCGGATAAAATTTTTAGGACCGACAGTCCAGTGTTGTCACGTCATTTTCCAATTCTTCTCGGGAAGACGAAAATTTTCGCCAGGAAAAATGATTGAGAAGATGCGCGAAATAAGTTTCAGGGTTGTGTATTTTGCGTTTATTTCTCTCTGCCAACTACCAATGCAATCAGATACTACTCTCTTGGTCTACTGAACCGATATTTTGGATTCAACTAACTTCCAAAAAGAAGAGGGTTCAATTTGGACTACATCTGATGTAGTTTCTTTTGCTTTTCCTACACGCAATGAGAGCTCAATCAACAAATGTAAGAAAAAAGATGAGCGAATGAGTATGCGCCGCAATTTTTGGGTAGTTGAACAGAAAAAAACTATTAAATTAAATTCATGGCAACCAAAATCCACAGCCACGGTTTTTTTCGCTTAACCTTAAAGGTTAATAGTAATTACGAACACATTTTTTTGTGCGGCGGCTTGTATGCAGTATGTAATTATTTTTATTTTATTTTTACTTAATAACAGCCTCACTGTTTACTATTATTTACATTGGCACAAACAATGCTACTGGCTGCTCTTGTAAGAAGCAGGCAACAGCTGCAGCATGTGGTTGTTTGGCCGCTATTTGCTGAATTTGGATCTTCGAGGGAATCCCTCGTATTATTTAACGAAGATGGCTTGGGCTGGCGCTCGTCCAATGTTGTCACCATGTCATATTTCAATTCTTCTTGGGTATAGTTCGCCTAGGGGCGAATGTACTGAGAAACATCTGAAATGTTTCACCGGGAGAAAATTGTATTTTTCAGGATTTGTTTGCTATGTGTCTCATGCACGCTGTGTTACTACTGCTCACTCACACACAGTAATTGGCCTTGATTATTTGTTGTCTGTCTCTTAGGACGAAGATACGCTCGATGAGTGATTTCCACGAATGCGTGGAATAAATTAACCATTGTCTATTTTTAAAGGATGCTTAGTTAGTGGTGAGAGCTCTACTCTTGAATTTAAAATTTCAGAGAACATAGTTGAAAATGGGGGTTCCTAATAGAGATGGAAAGCAAAGCAAAAAATAATTTGAATGAACATACTGAAATAAGCATTAAAAATATGAACCCACAACTAAGTCATCGGTGATTATAATTAACTGATTATCTATTGAATCTTTGTCATACATAAGAGTTTATACTTACTTTACTCTACTGTGTGTCTATCGATCACCACTTTATTAACAATGTTTCTCCTTCAAGGCTGTTTTTTTTAATATATGTAATGTTTATCATTCAAAAAACCAAAATTTTGCGTAGAGAACCAATAATAATGTATGAAGTCGTGTACCCGAAACATTTATTATAACGTAACAACAAAATAACAAAATCAAAACGAGGTTGCAAAAGGCAGAAGCATAAAGTAACAACAAAACTTGCACAAATAGTTTAATGAAATAACAAAATAGAAAATATTTAATATGTAAAATTCTAAGACGAGCAAGTATGGTTTCAAATCAATAAGTAATAGGCAACTTGTCTGTCGTGGCCAAAAAATCCCAACGCCAAGAGGGTTCAGCAATCTCATCTCCGAGTGCATTACAGTGTTGTGCATATGTGTCTAAGTATCTGACAACTTCTTGTACCAGCATTGTACAATCTAATTAATGTGTAATAGATGTCGCCGCGGAAAAACAGAAATACACCACTTTTCGTCTATAACGAACTTCAAGGAACCGGGCACAATGGTTCGTTATAACCGGGATCGTTGTAAGCGAAAAGTACTGAATACCAAAAAATTTACTTCCAATATAAATATGGAATACATTAACGATTCTTTTAGTAAATTGGTTTTGACTTTTAAAAGAATCACTGATTTTAAAATCAGTTGTATATTTAACAGACTAGAGGAATGAATATTTTAATAATATTTATTATATTTGTGCTAAAACCGTACATAACTATATGTACTTGCCGAAATTGATTGCGCTTCTCTATTAAATCAACCACCCGTGTTTTTCGTAGTGGAGCTGGAGAATTTCCCGGTGACATTGAACTGCCAGCATCAGCTGCTAAAGTGCGAGCTTGCATTAAATCCTCTTCCTTCATTTTTATTGAACAGAATTATTTGCAAACAAAAACATTACAAACGAAAATCATACAAGTTCGAAGATAAAAAAATTTTTCGTTTTTAACAGGTTAAAGCAAGTGTTTTTAATTTATATATTATATTTAATGTCGTGGGTATGATTTCTACGACTATTTTTTCAAGTCAAATTAAAGAGTATCGATGCGTATTAAACTTAACCAAACTAAACCGCGCACTATTCAAGTTAAAAATCAACTGATGCGTTCAAGATTTTGTTAACATTTTCAATGCATGAGAACGAATAGATGTATGTATAAAAATACCTATATAAGAACGTATGTATATACATTAATACATATATGACTACATATATATGCGCAAGATTTCAACTCTATTCCAAAATTGCCGAATGACAATAACAACAAATTCAGCAACAACGACAAAAACAAAACCTACAACGAATTTATACCTTGAATTAGTTAACAAAACAGAGAAAATCAACAATGGAGAAATAACGAAAAAAAATAGCAACTCAAAATCAGCCGAAAAAAAATAGAACGTATGTATTTACATTTTTCAACTCGAATACTAACATAGACATACATATTCGCATTTGTAAACAAATGCAACAAAAACAATTACTTGTGCGCTTTGTATCTGTAAGATACAAGTTCGTAGAACATGCCCGAGAACCGAACGCACGCATTATGCCGTTGAAATATTTACAAGTGGTGGAGCTGACAGTCAAAAATGCTAGATTTTTTAAACAATCTTATGTACATATGTATATGTATGTATGTATATATGTCAATGATGAAAATCATAACTCAAATAATAAAACGATTAAATCGAATTTAACGATTGGTTGTAACTTATCACAAACAAAAATAAATATTTCAAGAACGTTCAGTTCAGCTGCACTTTTTTAGGTGCGGTAGCTAGGCGAAGCGCATGGCATTAAGACCGGTACATCCAGTTAAACACCTAGTCTAGTCTTTACAGTATAATTATTATTATTTTAATTTAGACAGTAGACTTTATCAAAAACGAACTGGCTATTAGCAACCTTCTTGACTATTTTATAGCGAGTCTGTCAGGATAGCTGTGTCAGCTATTCAATAGTCGTATCACATCTTCTTAAGATGCAACGTTGTGACAACAACTAACACGAAATCTGTCGAAGAGTCTGTTGCAGTCCACGTTAAATTGTATATCGTTTAACTCATTCAACCGTGCAGAACTCATGCATTATACTTTTCAACTTTTTAGTTTTTTTTTTGATGAAATGAATTCTTTTGCAATCTTTAAAAAATGTATCCGAACTGTGGGAAGATGTGTTAACGTTTTTATTTTGATTTTTTCACACAGAGTTCATTGATATACAACAACCGCACATTTGTTTGCCGTATCGGTATAAGCAAGAAAACGCATGCGAGAATTTTATATTCGCTCTACCGCGAGAGGAGATTTTCGCAAACAACATCTCATACGTCACACGTATATTTGCAAACAGTTCATTGTTGTACAACAACCACACATATCATGCAAGAATCTAACACGATTTTAGCATGCCAGAACTTTGCGCGATTTTAGCATGCTAAAAGTTTACTCGATTTTGCATTAAATTTCGAATTCATTCTACAGTGGCTATAAATGTTAGCACATCAAAAACATATGCACTATTACCGATAAAACCATCAATACCGTTAAACCCAATAACTACAGTAAAATTAACAAACCTGTTAAATACGAATGTTTTTTTGAAAAAAAAAACAGTAATGCCAAACGTTAAACGTAGTTTACTGCACATATGCTGCTTAGCTGTTAGCGAGCAGGCTGCACAATCGGATGAGGTGACAACCACTCGTTACCTAATCCCCCTTTCTCCAGGGGAGATCAACGCGCAACAACTAGTGTTTGGAAGTTTCTAAATAGAGCTAGCATCACATTATTTGCTGAAATTATATTTTGTCTTTTTATATAAATCGATTTTTTTGAATCTGTAATATCTGCGCTCAAGATTTGGACTTTATTGTATGATATAAAGAATTTACACCCAAAATGGTATATTGTGGCTGTCTTCACATTCTTTATTTCTTGGGTGTCAAAGAAATAAACTGAATTTACTTTGTATGAGAGAAGTTGGCAAAAGACTGCTGGGTCGGTGGCTGAAAGCAAGTGGTAATTTAAATATGCATTTATTCTTCGTTAACTTTTGCTATTTTCACTAATCCATTCACTTTCGCCACTTTCCGAATTTAAATTTAAAATTATTATTAAAAATTTACAAATAAAATTTTGGCTGATTTTACACAATGTTCTTATGTAAAAACAAAATCCAAATCAGCAGCCGACTGAAAATTAAATATATCGATAACAAATTTTCAAATACCGATATAAAAATTACAGTTATATGTCGATCATTAGAACGCCGCCATTTTGCATTTGTGACGATACAAGTCTAAATACAATTTTTGGATCATATTGAAGTGAAATTTGTAAATAAACAAATATATTAATTTATTAAAAACAGATATGAGTTTTTGTGAATATTTGATTGTTAAAAGAATTTTCGCGCCATTAATTTGACGAAATAAGTGATTCTTGTCTGTTAATATTTATATGGCACAATATAAACTGCTGTTATGTATGTGAACCAAATTATGTTGATAGCTTATTAACTGTTTAAATATGCGATAACTTTCATGTTTAACTGTCTGAAAATTCCATGACACAAAGAAAAGTTACTGTTTTCTATGTTAATTTACAATTTTATTTATTTTTTTTGTTATGCGGCTTTGAATTTTCGCCATTTCACAATTAAGTTTTCTTATAGTGAAAAACAGAAAAGTTTTTTTACGTTGGGGTGGCATTGGATGTCTTTCGCTGCATCAATGTGCATTTCTAAATAATTTCTTGAAAAAAGTGTTCCAATACCGTTGATTGAATTTTTCAATATTAATTTTTTTTTTGACAATAACACACAGCTGACCAAAATGAAATCAATCCAATTCATAACACAAATTTTGCCATTTTTTCACTATATTTTCTCTTTATGTTCAACACTCATTTCAGCTCCAAAAATACACTAAATACTTATGACGTCACAAATTTGAAATGGCAGCGTTCTAATGAGAGCGATCCGACTTCGAGAGAGAAAGGCCCAATTTGGCGTCACCTTCTATTTATTACATCATACTATACATGTATGTATATTCTCTGTCAGAAGTAATAAAAAATTTGAAATTTATTTAAAGCAAAAACTAATGCTAAGCATCCATCAAGTCGTCCTCTTCATCTTCTGTGGTACTACTGTAGGAGGCATTTGTGCACATTATATTTAAATATTTTTACACCACAAAAACTTTTCGAATTTAACTTTAAGTAAAGCATAGCTTAATTCGCTATATTCCCACTTTATGACCCGCATAACACTACTACTACACCGTTTGAAGACGTTTGGCGCTGATGAATATTTCCGTTACACTAAATGCGCAGTAGCGGATGGCTGCCACCATATCAAAGTGAATATACTCTGTTATAAAGTCCTAGTTTTTCAAATATGTATTCAGATTTATAAAAGGTTACAAAATAATTTAAAAGCATTAACAATTCTTCTCAAGGAAAGACTATGCTACATTATATCAATGGTTGAAGATAAAATATGCCGTTCATCCGTTGGTTGGATGGAATTTATTCACCCATTATAAGTTAATAGTACTTAATCCACTTTCTTTTCTTACTTTGTTAATAAAGAGCGAGAATTGTCAAAGAATATTGCAAATTGAACTCTAGAAGATTGTGAATTCACTTTAATTCAATAAAATTTTCAAGTCGTTAACTTTCTTAACAAGACAGTAAAACCACTTTTATAATATTGTAGTTACCTAAACCAGGTTTTTATTTACAAGAGCAGGACAATGATAAAAATAAAACCTACAACTAATTATTTTCATAATTAGCACAACTGATAACAAAATTTAAAACAAAATACACTTTTTAATTTATTACCATAGAAAAAAGCCAACCACAAAAAAAATCAAAATATACATGGCCAACGACATTTTCAAGAGTCATGTCTGCTTTATAAATGAAACTCTTATCGGTGCCATGTTTTTGCACTTGTACTCATTGTATGAGAATACAGACTAAGATATTTTGGCTGATGAGTTTCTTACTCATGCAGGCAGACAAACAACACCGGCACCTATATGACCCCACAATCTCTAAGATGTGACTTTATACTTTTGCGGGTTGCGGCGATAACTAAGAATTAAATCGGTTATTGTGAAGTAAACAGTAAGTAAATATAGCCACGACAGATAAAAATGATTATAAAAATAAACTCAAAATAAAGTATTTTGATAGATAGATAGCAACCATAGTTTTAAAAAAAACATGTTCGTTTGATTGAGATATTTCATATATTTAAATGTTGCAATATTATATTCATTCTTATTTCGCCTATAAAAAAGTCGAGTTATCAGATATAGATACAATTTATGCTTTATTATCAATGAAATCAATAGATCCTACATAATAAAATTCCTTAGTATAAAGATTATTTGGCTAGACAGAAACATATTAATTGTTTGCTTTATCTGTTGTTCAAAGTTCATTGTTTGAGCCATTTTATTTATTACTTTATTCACAAATTTCGCAACTTAGCTGTACTAGCAATTTGCTTCAGCATTTGGTGCATAATTTTTCAAACAAATATACATATATATACATGTACTAATATCATTCTAATTCTTTATTTCAAACATATATAAAGTAGTACTATAGCAAAACAAATTTTTCTTAACAGTTTAAAGTTTGAAACAAAAACGACATTAATTTCTGTGAAATCATCTATGAAATTGATTAAATTACTAATGAAATTTAATTCTCATATACTCGAATATAAGTATTGTCTGATCACAAACAAAAACAAACTAAAAGTGGGTCTCTCTCTTTAAAACTGAATAATGGTCTGCCGGCTTTAATCTATTTTTATACCAATGTGTTCATTTTTAATCTCTCACTTTTGCTTGAAAATAAATGTTTAAAATGCTGCATAATTTATAGAATTAAATACTCCAATTTTGTTGAAGGATTGCTAATCTAATGAATTGATTAACAATAAACTGAAAACAAAATTTTTGATCTTCAGTTTCAATAGGATTATCATCCAAATTGGAATCTTATTTTTTTAGGCCAAAATGCAATAAATAACTTATAATAACGTTATAAGATTTAGGTCTCGGATCATCGCGCATCATCGCCCTAATAAATATTATATCTAAATATGAAATCAGATCTTATATGCTAATTATAAGCAGTCCAAGTTGCCACGACGTCAAATTTGACTTATTCTTGAGAATATAAGTTTGCGAACTAAGCGAATGAACTGAGAATAGAATAATTAATGCATTTCCAGGGTTGTCTGTGTTTGCGATTATCTGTCAAGCTCACTCTGTGTTAGTGCTACCAACACACACAGCACACAATATTTCATTTTTATTTAATTTATATTTTCAATTTAATTCATCACTAGGTGTTTTTTAAACTAATAGACATGATTTTTGAGTTTAACCCAAACGTGGTTAAAAATAGTTAACAGGTAGTGAGTTTTCAAACTTCAAAAATCAACAATGTTACTCATTAAATATGAATTAACTTACACAGTTGACTTTGCCATTTAACTTATATACTCGATACTGGCTCAGCACTATGCTGAACGGCAGCTACTAAAAAGCGTAGCAGTACCAACCTTATTACATTATTGCCTAGTTCATTATTTTATTGCAAAACTTTCATCAAAAATTTATGTTTTTACCTATTGTTAATATTGGCTATTGAAAACTCAAAATAATCATATAACACCAAACACTCATACATACAGTAAAATCTTCAATAATTATTTCGGATTAACGAGATTCTACTGTATATAGTTATTGCGAATATAGTTGCATATTTTTTTAAGCGGAAATACATTCCAATAATGAACCTATTGTTGCATAATAAAATAATTAGCGATAATGTTGAAGCGCATAAAATCGATCCGACGCGTCATTTTGTGTTATAATCATTAAATTCATCTTTTAATGCAGTGATCGGACGCAATGCACGGAAGTACATAAATCATTCCCATATTCTTGCTAATAATTATCAGCAACATGATGTTTTATTTTATAATGTATACATATGAATGTGCGCATCATTATGTACGGAATGTATGCAGTTTAGTTTTGTATAATTAAAAAAATAAACGCATGTTAGAAAAAGAATTCAAATGTCAAAATACGAGAAGTAATTTGAAATAACGGAGTATTTTAAATCTACAAATGCAACACATATTTATGGAAATATAGCTAACGGCCACTTTTACATTCTGACTGCATATAGTTAATTTAGCATAATTTAAAAGTTATTAATCTTATTAAACTTATAAATATATTCATACACTCATACATATGTATATTCGAATTACATTTAATAAAATATTGCATCTTAATACATAGTAAAATTTAAAAAAATTTTGCAAAAAAAGTGCAATCCACTTCGCTAATGCATTGGTGGAAATTACCATCTTCTACAATGTATTATGATTTGGAACGCTGGCGCGAGCCTGGACTAATTCTGGCGAACGTCGTTTGTCAAAATACAAAGAGTAATTTGAAATAACGGGTTTATAGAATAAATCTTATAGGGATTGTATATCAAAATGCGACTGCTTTTAAACTAATCGAATGTCGATCTGGTATAATATCTTAATACTCTTTTAATAAAAATTTTTCTAAACTTATCTTTCTAAATTTGGTTATATTTAAGACACAAAATTTGTAAGTAAAATTATGTAATAAAATCTCTTACCTCGTTACTATTTCCAACTTTAAAGCTATGTATGATTATAATATCTAATTTGTAATTCATTAGATAAAAAAGAAATTTAACGTAATAAGTATCTTCATTTCCAAGATCAATTTCTTCATGCTTAGAATTCACGTCTGAAACAACGGGGATTATATAGTAAAATTTGATGTATACCGATTCATAGATAAAAATAAAACCACGTTTAAGTTCATCCGTCATCAATTTCAGCTAGCTAAAATTTAAGTTACAAAATATTTTTTTTGTTGAAAACAGCAAGAGCAATTATAGAAAAAAGATGTTTTTTTTCTAAATAAATTAATATCTTTGGAAATCCAGCAAAATAATAACAAAAATGCTGCTAATCGTATAATCACAACACGTGACTAACATGGGATTCGCATTTTTCTAACGGAACTCGTTAGCACAGATAATAAAAATTTTGTTTCGTGCCGGACATAAACTCCATGATTTCATCATTCACTGGAACACACTTCATTTTCATGAACGGTTTGATAACATTAATAAAATAGCTGGAAGCAGACTCAGTGCTACAGAAATGGGTATTTGATTTTTTAATGTTTTCCAAAGCAATTTGGCTTTTGAAACTCTTATCGCTGTCGACGGAATAATCATAAAATATTATTGATTAATCCAAGTGGTACGTGGGTGAAATATACGAATGCCTTGCAGACTAGTCTGTGTTTTAAAATCCAACCATTTCAGATTTTTGCTTCTACTAAAGGCTATCACGCTTTCTTAGATTAGTGGACAATATAGATCGTCATTCGACTTTAAACATGCCTTTTGATTACAAAGAGCGACACGATCTCACTTATTCATATGTTCGCCATACCTATTAAATGAAAATGTAGTATAAAAATCTTTCGTTGTACGACGAAGTCTATTAGTCGCGATTGAAATTTGAAAGCGTTAACATATATCATTTAAAGCTGTATTCGTTACTTGGATGTGAAGATCAAAATTATTTATTAACCAAACAAATAGTAAGTGAGCCACAGAAAATAACATTTAAAAAAAAAATGTTCCATCAATTGAAAGATCTTAAAAAATATCAACATTTTTCATTCCATGATTTTATTATCGTTCAATTGAATGAATTTTAACAATTGAAATAAAACGGTCTAAACTGAAAATACAGAAAATATCGATCTCCACCAATTTAATTTCGATTTAAGTTCTCTTTTGTCAAAATATACATATAAAATTACAAACATAAAAAAGTGGATTTCTTTGACTAAAGAAAAAATCTTTAAAATTCCAAGTGAATTTATTATATATGTACATAGGAATATAGAATAATTGATCGATAAAATTCAGCGCGTTGTTTCAAACAATTTTGTTCAAGTTATCGACTGGATTTAGATTCGTGAGGACATAAAGAACAAAAAAAAAAAAAAAATAAATAAATAAAAAACCAATTATTTGAAATCCGAAAATTCTATCGGCTCGTATTCGATCGTTTTTATGCACAAATTATTTCATATGTATAGCTTAAATATAATCTTTGCCATACGATTAAGAAGCAATGTGGCTCTTTCCTTCCTTTCACCAAGTATACTTTGGTAAACATTCCATAGGAATAATTTTTTTTTTGAATTTTGCAATATTAAATACAGTAAACATTCACTAAGTTAGAACATGTTAGTATCTTTTTTGCTGTTCATTTACTTGAAAGTTGCTCATGCATCTTTGTAAACGTTATTCATTTTCTATTTGAACCAAATCTAACACATAATCGCAAAATGTTCTATGTAATTGTAACGTTGTATCCTTATTTTGAATAGAAAATTATTATTTTAGGTAATCTGAACAAACAACGTCCGTTTCGCCAGAAGTTATCATTAAAACAATGCATGTTACATAAAAACAATGGTTCTGCGAACCGCCTCGAAGCACCTTTGAGATTATTTTATTAAATTTGATCTTAAATATTTTTATACATTTTCAGATGTTGCGTTCTCTCTCATTTATTGCTTTGTTGGTGCTTATTTCATCGGACGGTTCACACAGCAGGCCTTCCAGTCAGCAGCAAAGCGAAACAAAGATTGATATACTTATTGATTCTAATGAATATAATGGCGATTTGTCACCAGAGACCATTAGGAAGGTGCAAAAATGCGACCTTGATGCAGACACTACTACGACAGAACTATGCATGCGATGTGCAAAGGTGACTAAATCGGAGATTGTCTATCCTCTGTGTTGTGCAAACGAAGACAATATTATGAATTGGTGCAATGAATATGTGTTCTTTGCAAAAGAAGAAGTGAACATATAGAAAGAAAGACAAAGAAAAGTTAAAATAATATTTTTTTTAATTACTTTTAAAGAACGTAAATAACAATTTTTTTAAGTTGTTTCTAATCGGCTGTGATCCAAATATAGTATATTTTGACTATTTATAAAGCGAAACAAATTAAAAACCATTATTATATATTTAAACAAAAAATACAAATAATTTATTTCAATTGTAGCTATTATTGTGTAATAGAGCTTACCTTTGGTTTATGTCATGTTTTCGCTTCAAACCTGCTACTAGTGAACCTTTCTTTTTTGTATATCATATTTTTTTATAGCACCAAAACAGCCTTCAATGCGTAGCCTCGATCTAATTAATGATGAAATATTTTGCGACTAAGATCCAGTGAGCAAATTTTTAAGCTAACATGCTACCAATATAAGTCTGGTTCTATTTTCTTAGATATTCTACAGTTGCAGGAAAGCGGGGGCGCTTTGATTTATTTTCATTTTATATTTTATTCCAATCAATAATAATATTAAGGCGAAAGTAACTATCAAATATCTTTATTCACTCCGTACCCAACAAATGTGGTATCTTTTTCGTTTTTTTTTTTATCTTAACGTTATAAAAATTACAATCGAACTTAATTTCTATTGTTTTTTTTTTTTTTTTTTTTGGTTTGGGCTGATTTTTCCAAAGATGCAATTATCTTAAATTTAACTGAGCATTTTTTGCTTCAATTTAAAAAATAAATAAGTTATGGAAGCAACACCGAAAAGCGGAATAAAAGAAATTATATATCATACAAAAATGCCACATACTGATACACATCCAAAATTCGCATCCAACTTTAGAGTGTTTAATAAGGCACAAGGATATGCAATCCGAGCTAAGAGTATTAATCAAATTATGGAAAATATTTGAAACAGAACAAAATATAAAAATTGTAATAAAAATATTAACATGAACGGACTTATGAAAATAATACTACAAAAATTTAACGTAGGTTTTCCATTTTTCACATTGACGGTATTCGTTCGTTGGTATGGTATTTATCACTGAAAGCAACATTTAACGGTTAGTTGCATGAAGATTTTAACTTACCCATGAGTTTATCATAACTGAACATTGATTTAATATACAAGTTATGCAGCATGTAGATATTTAGAAAAGAAAATATATACATATAAATATATAAATGAGTTTTGATGGATGGTAATATTTCAATGTCTTTTTGGCTATTGTAAAAAGCGTCACATTCTCAGAAACATTTTGCATTACTTAAATGCAGAAATGGACAATCCTTGTCCTCGCAATTGCCCATTAGATCGTAGGGACACACCAACCTGTTCGAGTCCAAACAACTTAAATAAAGAATAAAAGATAACAGAAAAATAGTTTTTCAAAAACCACACTGTAACAGTTGCAGCTTACCTGTCAGACTTTTTGATACAAGTTAAAGGTGAAACATACTCTCGAAAAGAGTTTATCTGCTGTCGGCATGCTGCTGGTGTCCCAATCAACACTCTCAAGTTAGTCTCAGTATATTCTGTATTTTTTTGTAGATCCTAAAAATAAACTCATATGTTCAATTAATAATTTGAATGAAATAAATTTATAACATAGCTAAAAGTAAATGCTAATTAAAAATTTATATATATACATATGTATATATATTTTTTGCTTTTTGCTGATTAAACAATAATTAGGAAATTTTGTCCACCCACTTCGAAAATTTTTTTTCTTGATGTCGAATTCTTTGTTGCCGATGTTTCAATGCATGAATGTTTTTCAGGTGACATTGTTGACAGTTTATGTTCTTGATTTACAAATTTATCTGTGGTGTTCGTAATTATTTCTTTATCACTTATTATGGGCATAAGTTCAGCAAGAGTATGAATTTGTGGCTCTATCACACTATTGTATTCTTTGATTGAATTGCACTGCGTTTCGGGCACAAGTGATTGAAGCTGTTTGATTTGATCACTTTCAACTACGATATTCCTTGAAAGTGCATTGGCAATTATTCCACTGTTAGAAACATCTTCTTGATTACTTTCGACTGTTTGTTGGGAATTATTTACATGCGTTTCAATAAAGGATACAAAACTTTCATTTGCTTTACCACTTTTTTCTTTTGTACATCCTATATTGTCAACAAAATGATTAGTAAAAGATTGATCGCTGGAAGTAGTCGTTTCTACTTTAAATAAATCGTTGTAAGTGATAAGCGAATTTACTAGTCGAATTTCACGCGTCAATTGATTCGATTTTCGAGCAATTTCCACTTTGGCTTCATCATTTAATCTAAAAATAAAAAAGATAAACGACAAAATTAATTTTTAATTGACTAGAATTTTTATGATTGAGGCAGCATTTCACTTTAACAGAAAACTCTTTACATATTTGAAACGACCGTCAAAAATAGTCAATAAAAGTCTGTAACCAACTTTCAGAAATCACTCTGTTAACTTGAAATGCCACAGATTTTCGAAAGTGATTAGCTGATTTCATGACGCTTATATAAAACATCCGCAACAAAAGTGAATCCAGTTTGCGTTGCTATATAACAGCATTTATTCGAAGTCGCATATAAGTAGACTCTTTTCCGCACTGAGGTTGTTGAAGTACCTGTACTCATTGCCATAAACGCTTCTGCCCAGTTCCATCGCTGCTTCGAATAGTTTATTTCGTCGTTTTTTTTGTGCTATCACAGTGGCGTGCGAACTATGAATCTTCGGTTGTATTTTAGACATTTTTGTTTGCTCTAGTTTGATTTTCCGCTTTTCATCAGCTATCTGAACATAAAGTTCTTTTAAACGCTGACAATGTCGTAATCGTGCAACCTTAGCCAATTTCGCTTGTTCAACCATATGCAATGAATTATTCAAATGTGAAATCATGTCGGCGCTACAATGTAAGGAATGTTCATTTAATGTAAGAAATGTTGGTTAATTTTTAAAATAACTACCCGATTTGTAAATAAGACGATTCTAAGGTATGCAGCTGATGCGTTTGTGGTGGATGCGCAGTGTTAAATTTTTGCATTATTGTTGAACATTCTAACATTGTGCTTAGAGTCAACTCCGATACTAATGGTGAAGTAGAGATACTGGATTCTTTGGCTATATCATCTATGGGATTCCTATGACACTTCGCAATTTTATTTAACTTAGTCTCTTTTTCGTATGATTCAGTTGTTAACTGACCAGCCTCTTTTATTTTGACATCTGTTACATGAGGAGAATTATCGGTACTATCACTTAAGTTTTTGCTTTGCTTTTCAGTAAACTTCCTCGGTGATAAATTTGCAGGATTTGTTGTTTTTAATGAAGGTTCATTAATAAACCGTATCTCTTCGTTTTCCGATGCCACTCTTGTTTTCGATAAACAGTTATTACTTGAAGTCAACTCAGAAGAAGATAATTCTTTCGCTGCGTTAAAAGATGATATTGGACTCTGAAATATTGTATCTGCTGCAATACTTTGTATTTCTGTTACTATTGCCGTATTTATTTTATCATTTGGAGAAGACGAAGCTTTTTTATTATTACTATTCTGATTTATACTTTTTACAATTTTTGCGGGTATGCCAGTGTTGTTTAGTTCACCATTCTTTAGGAATCTCTCGAACGTTTTTTGTGATGAATTTGTAACGTTTGACTTGTTATTCGCCTTTGGTGGTGGCAATTGATTTACCGTTTCCGTTGATCTTATACGTAACGCCTTTCGTTTTTCCAGTAGGTGCATGCGTTGTATTAGTCGTCGATACTCAGACTGGGAAGCAGCTGATAAATGTCGAACAGCCTAAGTTATATAAATGATATTATAAAATAAAGTAGAAGCTAAAAAAGTCTTCTAAAGTAGGATTGCGCATATATATAGATTTAAAAAAAATCTATAATTCGCTTATAGACAAATCTAAGAAAAAGGCAAACTAGAATAAAATCTTAAAAATATGTAATATGAAAAATGGTTAAAAAAACCGCACATTTGTTTACCGTATTATCGTAAAAGAAAGAAAACGCATACGAGAATTTTATCGTAATGCGAATCGCTCTACCGCGAGAAGAGATTTTAAACAAGCAACATCTCATACGTCACACGTATATTCACAAACAGTTCATTGTTGTACAACAACCTCACATATCATGCGAAAATCTAACGCGATTTAGCATGCCAGAAGTTTGTGCGATTTTTCATTAAATTTCAAGTTCACTCTACCGCGGAAAAGATTCTAAACACATCAAAAACAATAATAATGACTTATTTTATGTCACTAATAAATATACACGAATCCTAAATCATTCTTGATTGTATTTTTTATGTTGAGTAATGCATTGAACAATTCAACTTACCAAGGGTGTTGACATTTTTGTACAATTCCTTAAAATATTCGAAGTAACTACTTTATTTTTTTTATCAACTGCTTTGGCTTTATTTACTTCCTCATCAGGTTCAATCGATTGTTCAACTTGCGAACGGTGCTGTTTAAGAAAATCATCCAATTTCTTTTCAAAATATTCATTCATAATTGATTTACGTAAATTAGCAGTTGTTGTGGTTTCTATAGTCGGCGTATTCGAACGAGAAGGTGTTTCGCATGGACTTTCCATGGCTAAACTCATTGGACTGGCATTATCATAATATTTTTTAGCCATTGAGTCAGAAGCGTTACTTAGATGTTCGTTTACGCTGTCATCATTCGAAAAATCATTATGATCATCGGTTTCGCTTTCCGAGTTGCCAATTGCAATGACAAGCTTCTTAACTTTAAAATTTGATATTTCAGCTTTAGTTACAAAACGTCCACTACTTGGCTTTGCCGAACTAAACGGTATGTCCTCTGGTACACTTAATTCGTAACATGAAGAGTTCTTTTGCTTTTTTTCTGGTTGTTGGTGTGTAGAAAATTCCACTAATTTACGCTTTATTTCCAGATTTTTGTTAATTACTTTGTTGGGTTTCACTATTTTTATTGGTTGAGTTTTTACAACACATAAGCCATTTGTTGATATGCTCATTGTATGCGGAGGTAAAGTATTTATGAAGTTTTTTTGCACTCTGTTCGTTGATTTGGATTTAGCTTCTTCCAAAGAATTTGCAAATTTATCAGTTAAAGACTTGCCACTTACCAAAGTCGAAATCAACGATTGGTTGTTACTATTTGTTAGAATATTATCTGCACTAATGTTTTCTGGTGTTATCTGTTGGACTTCATTTTGCTTATTTATGTTGGAAATGTTTGTGGATAACTCCACAATATTTTTAAATTTTGGTTGACTTTCAACAGCCTTAGGTTCGTTATTTTTAGTTTGTTTCGTACTATAGTTTTCATTTTTAAAGTCCAACTCGGTTAAATGATTCATAGATGCGCTAGGACTTTTTTCATCAGAATTAACTTGAAATCGACGAACTGCTTCCTTAAGCACAACTGGTGATTGAGTTTTTGTACGATTATTTTTCTGGTTGCCCATACTGTTTAATAGTAATAACCGTAGTTGTTCAGCGTCTTCATCGTCTTCCGTTACTTTATAAATAAATTTGCTGTTGCTGTTTACATTTTCAGTAAGAGTTTCTCTAGTGAAATCAATTTCTTTACCGCTCTCGCTCCGATTTTCTTTAGAATTGTTTTTAACCGATTTACTTTTATTTTTATGAAATTCTAAATTATTTTCCTGCTCCACTTTCGGATCTTGAAAGGACCTGTGTTGACAATTTTGCGGCTGAGCTGGGTGTTGCGAAATAGTTGTCTGTGAGCTCTCAAAAGATCGATTAAGATTATCAGTTTGTTGGATTGCACGTGATGATGTTTTACACTTGGATAATAATAAAGCACGCAAGGCTTCCTCTTCCTCATCGCTGGTTTCTTTCCTATTTTGATCAAATTCTACAGAATCCTGGGAATTCTCCATGGAAATGGTTTGAATTTCTGGGTCGATCGAGTAACATTGATTATTTTGAGTGCCAGTAAAGCAGTTATAAGTGTTATTCTCTTCTTCGTCTTCTTGAATAAAAAATGGAGGTGGTGGTGGTGGAACCTCATCGTCTAGTTGCATTTGATGCATTTGATCCATACCGCAAGATATTTGCGGAACATAAACTGGGTATGGTAAACTATTCAATAAAGCTAGATTTACGTTATTTACATGACTGACATTGTCAAGCGCAGGTGGCGGCGATATCCAGTTATAAATACATCTTTTCCCGTCATCGCTATCGCTCATAACAATATCCATATCAATGGGTCTGGTGTTCATAGACGTTTCCTCGATATGTGGACTAGAAACCGGTACAGGCGATTCAGCTGGACTTATCTCCATTACATCATCAATAGCTTCGATTTCAGCAACATTTTCCAACTGCTGGCCGCACTCAATAAAATCAGTTGGCGAATATGCTTCAGCATTGCGCATTTTGCGTAGATAATGCTTTTTTAGCACAGCCGACTTTAATGCAATCAATCGTAGCTCACTCTCCTCCAAACTGTCTACCTCGCTTTCACTATCTACAACAGTTATTTCATTGCTATCAGTATTATTATTTGTGAATTGCTGTGCCAATTTTGAAGTTTCGTTTTGTTCATTCTCATGGTTTTTAGATGATAGTAAATCGTTCTTATGCGCTAACCTTTCCTTTAGACTACCAATCGGGGCTTCACGCTGTTTATGATCATGCGCTAAAGCGAAACGTAATTCTGCCCGACTTATGCCGCTCGCGACAAAATGTTCATCACCACTACCTCTCGCGTGTTTGCAATTGCGAGTATAATTCCCACCTTCATCGGACAGACTCTCATACGAATCAATTAAAATAGTTTCAAGCTGCATATTTGGTCGCTTTTCTGAGTGTCTCAATCTCTTGTTTTCTTTACGATGGTGATTGTAGTTACGCCGGCTGCCATGATTTTTGCTGTTGCCGCTGGTACTGGTGCTCTTATTTCGCTTAATTTTGTGGCGCTTTTTCTTTTTTGGAGTTTGAAACTCTCCTGATGATATGGAGGATGCATCTGATACTACATGTACGTAACGCTCAAAGTTTTTATAAGAGTGGAATCTGTGAGTATTTGAAGAAGAATAGTAATCTGAAATAAAATAAAAACATATAATAACTAGAGAACAACAATTATTATTAAATTATGAAAAAGAGGATTCGTGATTAAACGAAAATAAAATGTCTTCTTCAGAACTAAACTATAAAACTGGCTAAACCTCTAAATCTTAAAAAAAAAAGCTTGTAGTGAACTCCAACTGATTACTTTTTTTTAAAGATATCCTTACATTTGCATGTGTTCCAGATGTATTAAGTACAATTAAATACAGAAGTATTAGATTTGAATAATCGAGACTTTATGCTGAATGCGGTGTACATACATGCTTCACAATGTACTATTTTTTTTATTTACTATCAACAACACTAACAATTTTTTCTTTTTTGTAAGTCTTAATTGAATATATAATATTGATATTTAAGCTACTTTCAACAAAACAGTGGCTTACTGTATCCGTAAAATTGGTTTCCAGAAATTCTTGCAATTTGCTCTAGTTCATTGTTTGTGTCCTCCAATTGTTTAATGCGCTCCCGCACTGTGAACTCCTCATTTTCTTCGCCTTCCTCCTCGGAAGACAGGATTAGCTCAAAATCATCAATGATTTCGCCTTCTTCGCGGTCGCTGGAGTCATTGGTTATACTAACATAACACTCAGCCTTTTTTTCAGCCATGAGTTTTCGATTTGGATTTTCATTTCGATCAGTAGTACATGGGCACTCCATCCCGTTGCAAACGCCCATTTGGCACACTCTGCACGTTTCGTATATGCGGGTCTCCAGTGTTTTCACTTTGACTTTTCTTTATGTTTTGCTTCTAATACATTTAGTTAGCAGTCTACTCAATTAAACGGGTTATTCTGAAATTTATTACCGATTTTCGCTATTTATTATTATTGTTTTAAACGATGTATTCAGCACAGCATCATTCGATTATTGTGTTGCGCTCACAGAGTTTTCAACACTGAAGCTCTGTGAATCAGTCATGAACAACGTAAAACCGTCCTTGATTTTGCTCACGTGAGTATACTCACGAACAAAATCACCCCGAATCTTCATGAGTAAAAACATTTGAGCGCCCTGACAACCATCAATAAAACAGAAAATAATTCTCAATAAAATTGAGTGAAAGGTAACATGCTGTAGTGTACTGTACTACTGTTCCTTTCTCAAAGAGAGTTGCCCTACTGAAAATTCCTTATGGCCACTGCCAGTAATCCAAATTTAGTGATTTTGTGGCTAGATTTCACCCGTGGTGTATTAATATTTATTACACCATGTTATTACACCATGGATTTAACCTGTTTTTATGTGGGGCTACCAGAAAAAAATGCATTCATGTGCTCGCATAATTAGAAGAAAAGATGAGATATCTTAGCGTCATTAGGCTTATTACAATTGTCGAAGTTCATTTGTTCTTAATGTGCTTTCTCTTGAAGAAATATTTAGCCAAGCCAATATTGTTTGAACTAACTAACAGAATGCGTATGAAGACATCAAATGCAATTTTTCCCATCAGATAAAATATTCGAGTATGTTTTTTATCCGTATTTTATTATATATGATAATTATTAACTGCTTGTGTGTTGGGATTTGAGAACTCATTCATTAAATAAATTTTTTTTTAATAATCTGGCAACACTGATGTCACATATTAATGTTGCCATGTTTGTTACGTCCGATTTACGGTTCAGTGGCGAAAACGAAACTTCCGGTCTTTCCTACTCGACTCGCCAAGAACATGCAGCAGAAGGTATATATGGGATGGGTTGGCATTAAAAAAAACTTGGTAAAATTAAACTTTGTTTCTATCATTGCAGCGAAGAGAACCAGTTCAAGCGGTGCAAGTTTTCGGTCGCAAGGTAAGCAGAGATAAATGCAGAGTTCATTTTTGAATTCGGCACGTGTTCTCGCCAAAATAGTCTAGAGAAGATGGTCTAAGTTAATCTCAAACTACTTTTACATGGTTTGTTTGCATAAGAGTAATAATATTTTATTCGTAACACCTAGAAAACCGCGACGGCGGTTGCTTACTGCAAGCGCGGTAGTGGCCTTTTAAAGGTTAACGGCCGCCCATTGGACCAGATTGAGCCGAAAGTTCTCCAGTACAAACTTCAGGAACCTCTTTTGCTACTTGGCAAGGTAATTTGAAACATGTTTATTGTTATTAAATTATGATGATGCTTACTTATCCCGAAATTGATTTTCAATGAAAACATCGTAAAGAACTGATTTAGACCATATTTAACATATTGCGTCAAATTTGTAGAATTTCTTTTTTAATATTGTTCTCATGTACTTTTGCAGGAGAAATTTGCCGGTGTTGATATTCGTGTTCGCGTCAGCGGTGGTGGTCACGTCGCTCAAATCTATGCAATACGTCAAGCTATCTCCAAGGCTCTTGTCGCCTTTTATCAGAAGTGTAAGGATTCCAAACTAATCTCAATATAGAATATCAGTAAAGCCTTTTCTATGTGTTTTGTTGGCGTTTTGAAGTAACCTCTAAAATTGTTGAAAAAAGGCCAGAGCAAAGTTATGAGCATATACCAACCAAGTTAGCTATAATAAATATCAGCTAATTTGGGTGATGCTTCAAAAACACTTATCTATCCTTTTATTTTCATCCTTCTTCCAGATTTTCATTGAATTAGTTTTTCCATTTCAATGAATGATAAAAGCAAGGTAAAACAAGGAATGTGGTAATCAAATTCATCAATTGACAAAACATTTCAACTTCTGTCACTTGATCGAAGCTGCACCAACACGAATTTTATTGTTTCAAATCAATTGATATTTTTTTAAAAGCATGTTGAAGTAAGTGTATTTTGTGTTTTCGTTGCAGATGTTGATGAAGCCTCCAAAAAGGAAATAAAGGATATTCTTGTCCAATATGACAGAACCTTGCTGGTTGGTGATCCACGTCGTTGCGAGCCAAAAAAATTCGGTGGACCAGGTGCTCGTGCTCGCTACCAAAAATCATACCGTTAAGAGCTTTTGCGGAATTTTCATTTTGGATTTGGAATTTTTTTGTAAAACATCGTTTTGTATTCCAATGGTGTAAAATGAATAAAAGATGAGAAGTCATTTAACACCTTTGTTGAAGTTTCATTAAGTTCTTCAAACGACAGAATATGTAATTATTTATTAGGGCTTAAAAAGTAAACAAAGCTATAAAGCATTTCTATCTTATAATCGATTCATAGATAAACTAATCCTGGTTGACCTAGGTCTGAAACATGGTGCGAAAGAAGGTGATGCCTCGGAGAGGTCCCGAAATCGGACCATTCCTTTTCTTACGCCACGAATATTTCTGGTCAAAACTATTCTGTCCGTTCTCAGTCCGTGACATAATTGTCGTTCTCCCTGGAAGTAGAGAAACGTTATCTTCGGTTATTGGTTACATTGCTATGGTGGGAGGAAATAGGATGGGGTGAGACTGTGGGTAGGGATGTATGGGTGATTCGAACTCAATCTAAGTCAAGGCCCAGAAAGTTGACCACCAAGATTCCAAGAGCAACCGGGTCCCACGAAGTGGAGTCACGACTGTCCAACGATCGAGGTTGTCAAAGGTATGTCCTCTTGTGACAAAATTGTCGTACGGACCGGTTGGTGGTTCGAAAAATTTCATCCCTGGGTACAGTTTCATATGATGCGCAATATTTGAAAACAGTTTTTTGCAGGTGATGCTTGGCGTTACCTTTTAATTATTACATCGCACAATCATAATTTTCGTATGGTTGTCCACACTGATTGTATATCATTGCTCTATAAGTGAGTTTGACTCGAGTTTTTGATGTTGATGTTTTACTTTTTACTTTATGTACAAGCATTGCCAGCATGTAAAATTGCATTATGTTCTCGGGAATCTGAATTGCCGCCGTAGTAAATTGAGGTCGGGAATATTCCTAAATGAAATAAATGCAACCGTGCCAAAGGAGAATTTCGTAGACTTTAATACAGATAAGGATCGTGCGGCAGCCGTAAGCGCTTGAAGATTGAAATATAAGTAAGGAAACTCAAGAGTTCGGATCCAAAGTTTCGTGACTTTTTATAAGAAGTTATTTCTCTAAGAGGCAACCCACGTTGATGATTTACCACTCGTCGGAACAATAGTTGACAACCCTGAAGATGGCGTCTTAGTTAAAATAGCCTTTCCTTTTTTTGGCGGCAACGCTTGTTTATTGAGACACTGACATTTGAGGGTTTTCTTCAAAATATTGTCAAATTTGTAGAGATAAGATCTCAGCAAAAAGATGTATATAAAATCAGCTATAATTGATGGATTCAAGTCGTATGGTCGACGTACAGAAATTAATGGTTTCGATCCAGAATTTACTGCTATAACTGGTCTTAATGGAACTGGGAAATCAAATATTTTGGATTCAATTTGCTTTGTGCTGGGCATCAATAACTTAACGCATGTAAAATAAAATTTGTTTCATATAAGTTATTAGTTTCACAGTTAACTCGAATATTTCAGGTTCGTGCTGGCTCGTTACAAGATCTGGTGTATAAAAGTGGGCAAGCTGGTGTCACGAAAGCGACCGTGACACTAATATTTGACAATTCTGATCCAAACCAATGTCCACTTGGATATGAAAAGTGTCGAGAAATTTCTGTCACTCGACAGATTGTTGTTGGTGGCAAAAATAAATATTTTATCAACGGTAAACTGGTGCAGAATAAAAAAGTAATTGATTTCTTCTGCTCAGTGCAGTTAAATGTAAATAATCCTAATTTCCTGATTATGCAAGGACGCATTACTAAAGTGCTTAATATGAAGCCACAAGAGATTCTTTCAATTATTGAGGAGGCAGCCGGGACTAGTCTTTATGAGAGCAAACGTGAGGCAACTACTAAATACATGGAGAAGAAAGAAGTCAGAGTACGTGAAACAAATGCACTACTTCAAGAGGAGATCGAACCGAAGCTGGAAAAATTGCGAGCAGAACGATCTGCTTATTTGGAATGGCAGAAAGTCAATCGTGAAATAGAATACTTGACGCGTATACACATTTCGGGAAGGTATCTCAAGTACAAAGAAGCAGTTAAATGCATTGAGGCGAGCATCGAGAAGATAAGTAATCGTATACAAACTTGTCGTTCAACAATTACAGACAATGAAGAGGAATGTTGTCGAATTGAAGAGACAACTAAAATCATTCAAGAACAAATTGACAATGAATCAGGTGGTGCACTAAAAGCAATTGAGAAGGATCTGGATGAGAAATTAATGGCAGAAGCAACTGCTTCGGGCAGTTTGACAGCGGCCCAGGCTGTTATTAACCAAGAGGAGAAGAAACTGCGAGTTACTGAAAAGAATATACTGGATGATGAGCGCGCATTGAAGAAGAAGCAAACAGAAATGGCTAGGGTAGAAGATTTATTTCAAAGTCTAAAGCAAGCGGATATTACTGATAGACATGCATATGAGGATGCGCAGCGTAAATATGAAGCCGTGTCAAAAGGATTATCTACTGATGAAGATGGCAAGGCATCCTCTTTAAAGGATCAACTATTATGTGAGACAATGCTTTTTTTAGAATAATAATTACATATAAGGAAATGTTGTTGTTTTTTAGCTGCCAAGAAACAACTTAGTGAAGCACAGACTACTATTACAACCTCAACCGAAGAGATACGTCACAACCGCAGTTTGTTGAAGCAAAAACAAAGCGAAACACAGAACAATGACAATGCCTATATTAGGGATAAGGATTTGCAGAACCAAATTGAAATAGAAATTAAAAATATGAAGTTGCAAATGGAAGGTATCAGCTACGAGGATGGCAAATTTGAGTTACTGCAGCAACGTCGCAATATTCTTCATCAAGAAATACGTAAATTTAAAAACGAATTGGATAGGTGTAATGCCTATAGATATGATATGCAGTATCGAGATCCAATACCGAATTTCGATCGAAGTAAAGTGCATGGTATGGTTGGAAAGCTCTTCGATGTACCCGATTGCAAGAATTCGTTGGCACTAATGATGACAGCTGGCGGAAGTGTAAGTACAAGCAAAGACAACTTTTAGTTTAGATATTTATAGTACAGTCCCGATAAATCGAAATGGCACGTAAACAGCATTTTTTTCGGATTATAGGGGTTTTCGAATTATCGGGGGTTCGATTTAATCAGGTTTTTTCAAGTTACCAGCAGTTTTTTACGAATTATTGAAGTTTTCGGTTTATCTGGGTAGGATTTATCGCTTATTGTTATTGTTAATGTCCGGATTTTGCTAACAGAGTTTAACCCACAGGCGTGGCAATGAAGAAATGTCTAATATAAATTAATATGAATATGGTCTTCTTTTCTCATGTGTATCTTTATTTTTTTAACTTAGCTATATAGTCACGTAACGGATGATGATGTGACCAGTAAAATGATTTTAGAACGAGGGCAATTACAACGACGCGTAACATTGATACCAATGAACAAGATACAGTCACATCCAATTGACAAAAGAGTCGTTGAATTTGCACAGAGCTTGGTAAGAAATTGCGGATTTTTGTTATATTTACTTTAAATACAATATTTTTGTTTTATTAGGTTGGAAAGGAGAAATGTAACTTGTCATTGTCATTGATCGACTTTGACCAATATTTTGATCCAGTAATGCAATTCGTATTTGGGCGTACGCTGATCTGCCGCGATTTAGACGTAGCCAAGAAGGTAACTTATCACCCCAATATCAAATGTCGCTCAGTAACGCTTGAAGGCGATGTTGTCGATCCAGAGGGTACTCTGTCTGGCGGGGCTATGCCTTCGGGGACAAATGTCATTGATGAGTTGGCTATAGTTAAAGGGTTAGAGAAACAAATCAATCAGTGTAAGCAAGAATTGCAGGTTGTTGAAGAGGAAATGGGGTGAGCTTAAAACTGTGTAAATTTTTAAGTATTTGTGGTTTAATCATAGATTATTTTAAATTGCAGTTCGATGGAATCACTTGCTCAAATTTACAATAAACTTAAAGAAACCTTAGGGCTTCGATGTACAGAGTTGGAAAACTGTAAGAGTCGATTAGCGCAGACCACATTTCAGCAGCATCAAGAGGAGATTAATTCGATTAAAGATCGGATTCAAATGCTCGATGAAACCCTTTTAAAGTCGCGTGAATTGCAAAAATCTGCGCAGTTAAAGGTGAATGAAATTGAAGATAAATTGGCTGATGCTAAAGGATACTATGAACGGGAACTTAAAGCGGCCACTGAAGAAATGAAATTAGCGAAAGAAAAATCCGAGAAATCACGTGATAACTGGAAGAAACGTGAGCAAGAATTTGAAATTTTGCAACTAGAGATTAGGGAACTTTTAAATGGCATAGCGTCTGCAAAGAAACAGCGCGATGCGATGTCTGAAAATCTTATTAAAATCAAATCTGATCTTGACGAGTTACGTATAAAAAGCATATCGGCTACGGAACAGATTGCTCAGTTGAAACGCAATTTAAAGGAGCAAAAAGACAAAATACACGCACAAAATAAGGAGTTGAAAGGGTTGTATGTAAAAAGAGATAAATTACAAAAGCAAAATCAAGAATTGACTCTTGAAATTAAAAAGAAGGAGAATGAAATTAGTAATGTGCGTAATGACAGTAAGGATTCTTTAAAGAAGATAGAGAACCTTGAGAAAAATTACAATTGGATTTTGCAAGAACGGGATTGCTTTGGCATGAAGAACACGCGGTACGACTACTCTAAAGAGGACCCTGTTGAGGCAGGTAATAAATTAACGAAGTTGCGTGATCAAAAAGATAAAATGGAACGGAATCTTAATATGAATGCAATGGCGTTGTTAGAACGTGAGGAGGAACAGTATCAAGAAACAATAAGACGTAAACGTATTGTAGAACAGGACAAAGAAAAGATCCAGCATATAATAGTGTGCATGGATGAAAAGAAACGTGAACAGGTCGATAGAGCTTGGAAAGTTGTCAATGATAACTTCAGCAGTATTTTTAGTACATTGTTGCAGGGAGCGCAGGCTTGCCTTAGTCCAGTAATGCAGAAAAATAATCTGTTAGGTTTGGAAATTAAAGTGGGCTTCAATGGAGTCTGGAAGGATTCTTTAGGCGAACTGTCTGGTGGCCAAAGATCTTTAGTGGCTCTCTCTTTGATTTTAGCTATGTTAAAGTTCTCACCTGCGCCACTCTATATTCTGGATGAGGTGGACGCTGCCTTGGACATGTCACATACACAAAACATCGGCAACATGTTAAAGCAGCATTTTACTAGCTCCCAATTTATTATCGTTTCTCTTAAAGACGGTATGTTCAACAATGCTAATGTGTTGTTCCGAACCAAATTCGAAGACGGCGTTTCTGGAGTTACACGTACAGTAAGCTCAAAACTGCAAACACGAAATAAATCATGAATAAAATGTAATTTAAAGTTACAGTTCTTACAAAATCATAACCTATTTATATGTGGTCGAAAGCCTATTTGAATAAAATATTGGTATGCACTGAATGTTTTTTTTTTTATAACTCAAAAGAGTACAAATATTTATTATGGTTTAATTGTAGTTAGATATTGCACTATAACATAACTCAAGTTTTAAGTATTATAGGAAAATATCGGCTTTATAAAAAAAACAAATAGAAATGTGTGGGCTAAACACACGCATGAGTTGATGTGAAACTTGCATTTAAATAGTTGCTTTATATAAATAATATACATAGAGATCGAAACAAAAAAAAAAACATTCAAAATTTAATTTAAATGTGAAGACATTTTCAATATTTTCATAGGTGCCCCGCAAAATTTGAATGCATGCCGCAAATTGATTAGAAACAAAAATTGAAAGCCAACTCGGGAAATTTTCCGCGACAAGATTTGAACTCACGCTTAACAATTCCCATGGTAAAAGCCCTTACCACTGAGCCGACGATTCTTGCTTTTTATATCAAGGTTCTTAAGTTGGGTTTAAATAAAACTAACAATACTTAGTACTATAATA
Organism: Stegana nigrithorax; assembly: GCA_037044495.1. Classification (NCBI taxonomy): domain Eukaryota; kingdom Metazoa; phylum Arthropoda; class Insecta; order Diptera; family Drosophilidae; genus Stegana; species Stegana nigrithorax. Next base: position 50,105 of record JBAMBQ010000159.1, on the reverse strand, counting down.
TATATCTGAAAGAATTTTAGACTTAATATTTATTACCCGTCGGATCGCAAAACTTGCGATCAATCTTTGAACTCCAATTCCATGCTACGGCATAGCCGAAAGAGTCATTTCGTTCTTAAATAAAGATTTCCTATTGGCATTGTGTACGTCAAGCTGACAGAACGACACAGAGAACGACACGACAGACAGAGATGAACGTTTCGTTGGCAATACAATCGAAGCTAATATGCTGATAACAATGCGCCAAAACAAGACAAAACGAGAGTGTGACAGACGGCGAGACAGTCAGTGAGATGCACATACACAAACGCACTCACGCGCACACATGCAGAGCAGCGAAAAAAACGACGAATTGGCGACGACGAGTGTAACAATGTGAAAAAATATTTAAAAGAAAAGTGTTATTTTATTCCATTGTGATTTTAATTAAAACAATCAAAATTTCAACCAAAAGAAGATTATTAAATAAGCTCGTAAAAATGGTAAGCAACAAATTGTGCAGAATTTGTGGTTCTGTAGTTAAAGCAAAAGAAGAACAACAATAAGAAAAGGCAAAGAAGCATTTGCAAACAAAGTTCTCCTGACATAAACGGTCTCGATGTGTCAACGGATAAAATAAGTATTCCCCGTGGCGCTCCAGCGGAGGAATTGATGGTGCTACTACGATTGTATCTGTATTTGTAACGAGTTGAGTTAGCTTTAGATTTAGCTGTAGTTGTACAAGTACTTTTTTGTGTGTTGAAGAAAATCCACCATTTGCGTTTTTTTCGTTCTTCAAAATTCAAGGTTTTCAATATTTTATTCAAGGATCGAGTCACAAAGCCACAAAAGAAAATGCTCATCACCCTCCTGCGCGAGACCAAGTACATGGAAGGCAAGAAGGAAAAGGAATGGTACTGGGAAAAAATTCAGGCAGCATTGAATACAATTGGACCCAAAAAGACTATAATACAGTGGAAAAAGGTGCGTTTACAAATATACATATATAGAAGTTAAATAACAATATTAAATGATTTTTTCATTTACAAACAGTGCTGGCGTGATATGCGTTTAACTACACGAAAAAAGCTCGCTGAGCTAAAACGTTGCCAATTGGCTGGGGGTTCTCCTCCGCCTGGCATTGAGCTAAATCAGGAGGACAATGATATTATTGATATTGTCGGCACTGAATATTTTTACGAAGAGATGAATGGTGAGTTAAAGCCGGAGAATTTTATGTCGGGCTTTGACTATGTTCCAGAACATTTTTGCGATGCGATTTTGACTGCGGCCGCTGGACAGCAGCAGCACATGCAGCACCAGAAGGACCAGGGTCATGCAGGTGGGCAACAAGGTCAAGATCATCATGGTAATGACGGTGAAACAAATGATGCGCCTGGATCGTCAAATGGCGCTTCTTATCAAGGCCAAGGTGTTGCGCAAATTGGAGCGCACAATGGCGATCATGGTGGAGGAGCGGCTGCAGCAGGTCATGGTTTGCCTCAGCACCCGGCATTTCACGGTGCACTGCATCCTCATTTGTTGCGTCGCCAGCATCACACAGTTCGTGAGACACCATTTGAGGAGAAATTATTGCAATTCATGCAGGATGCGTTTCCCAAAAAAAGCAAAAAAAGGAAACAGCGGGATCCAGACAAGCTTTTCTTGCTGTCACTGTACGAAGAAATTAAACGAGTCCCCGAAGAGATACGTCTTGATGTGAAGTCTGAATTAATACAAATCCTAAGAAAGTACCAAAAGAAATCTCCGGTCAAATCAGAGAAGTCGTCGACACCTTCGTCGGCGCCAACCGGTGCCAAATCGGCAAGTAGTTCGGCCACTCAACTTTCACATAGTATGTATCAGCTACAGAAGTCTAAGTACGATAAAAGTGAAAAGGAGCCATCGCCACAATCGCAAGTCGACCGTGTGTCTGCGTCGGGAGGAGCAGCAGCACAACATGCAACTCTACACGCCACACAACAAATATCACATTCGCTTTTTCAATTGCAAAAGAAGTATGAGGAGAGTTCAGCCGAAAAAGTGCATCAGCAGAGTAAACAACATGTTGAGACGGCTCATCAACAACAGCAACATGCTGCCCATCAGCAGCCACCACCGCCTCCACCGCCGTCTGATCAGCACTTGCACCATGCACAGATGGCACATGGCATAATGTTTCCACTTGCTCAGTTACGAAACGAGCCCACGCCTGCCCAGCAACATCATGCACATAACCCACACCAGCAACCCCAGCAACAGCACCCTCATCAGCAACAACAGTCTCAGCAACAACATCACCCTCCAACGATTTTTGGTAGTGCAGCCACTTCAGCCTCGATGAGTACAGATCGACCAGCGATGTCCTATGAGAATGTCGGGTGAATGTTGAGCCGTCTGTGGGAAGTCGCATGTGGCACACGTCCTTCTTTGACGTTGTCTCCCACATTGATGACGGCCGACGGGGATTTGTAATTGTTAAATCTAAACTCCTAAAAAAAAAAAAAAATACAAAAAAAAGGAAACATCCAAGGAGAAAAACAAATATCTGTGTGCAAATTTGTTTCAAACATTAGTTAAGTTTATCATATAAACACGTATTTGAAGAAATAAGTTTTCGGATTCATAAAATGATCTTCCTGTATATGTCAAAACAGAAACAATCTTTACATTAAAAGTAAAATCTGTGTATGCAATTTGATTAATGGAATTTATTTAATCTGTAGTTTTATATGTACGCAAAAATTATCTGAAAAAAATTATTAAAAACCAATATGTTGTTAATATATGTTGCATCGTTGAAGTGTTTCCTAATGACGAGTTCAAAATGTAAGTAATAATTGCTATATGGTATACTTACTATGATCGTTCATTGTAATTTCCAGTACCAGGTGTACATGCCAGGAATACAGAGTGGCACCAGCCATTGTTCAATCTCGAAAATGGATTCATAATGGTAGCAGAAAAATTATTAAAGGTGTTCATGTTCGTGATTTGGACAAGGTTAATCTGTTCGTTTTATTATGGTACCAGACTCAAAAAGTCTAAGGAATCATGTAATCTAGTGCAAAGATAGCGTTTGGACAACAGGGCAGAAAAGTTTCTGAATAAAAATAAATATTTAAACTTTATAATTAAATTTGCACTGACACAATAGGAATGATTTGTACATTTGAATAGATTTTTAATATTAATAAAATGTTTATTCTAATCTTAATCATCGAAAAAATTACCTGATTTTTTAAGGTTGTCATTAATAGTCTAAAATTGCATTAATGAACAGCCACAATATCAATCTTCTATATATGTACATGCATCATAATACTCGTACAGTCACTAATTTATCTCTGTATTAAGAGAGCACAAATAACGCGCTTAAAACGTTTTAATAACGAATATGAGAGCAAACACATATAAAAAATCTACAAATACAATGAAAAATATCTAACTTTCAGCTATTCTCGGATCATTCTGGTAATCAACGAGTTAGAGATTCACTGGGTAAATGTATTCTAGTCGTGTTGTTCATAATTAGTCGTAAAAATGTCGAGATACGCTTATCAGCAAAAGAAATATTTTAAGTGTGGGTGTTGAGTAGACAAGTGTTCAGACGATTTATTCCTATCAGTATTCTAGTCTTAGATCTAAACATAACAAGTCTGACGACTTGGAGTCAAAAATACCACTCATTGAGTTTATAACATCTACCGGCAGGAAGTGTTCACTGAACTGAAATTTTAGTAACAACAGTTTAAAATTATGAATTTAGTTCAAAGTCAAACGCAACAAATATAAAGTATTAAGTATTGTTAATTTACTAACAAAGTAAAAGTTCCTAATTAAGTTTAATGAAACGCGTCGGTGTTGTAAATTAATACTCTTTTTAAATACAGCGTATCTTACGTATTTTAAAATGGCTGAAGGTACTGATAAAAATAAAAAAAACGATATAAAACACAAACAATTAAAGCTTAAGTTTATGAAAAAATTTCAGTTAGAAACATATCAACGGAAGTCAAATAATTACAAAATGATTTAATGACAATTCGTAAAAAAATCATCTACTTAGAACATGGATCCTTTGAGTAATGAGATTAGCTTTGGTGTCTAAGAATCATTTAGTTTAGAATCATTCCTTTCATCAAATATTATGCCAGATTAAATCTATAGTCTTATCTCAGTGTTGTTATTATAAATAGTTTTTTATACTCTTATTGAAATTCATACCAAGATCTACAACAATTTTGCTTCGGTTGAAAAAAATATGATCTAGATCAAGATCAAAGTTATAGAAAAATATAATAACAAAACCGCAGCATTGTAATCGGTGTTGTTGTTTCATTCTATTACCATGTGACATTGTCGACAGAATAAGTGAATTGGTCTGTTTTATGGAGAAGCATGTACATACATATATATGAATACATTCACAGAATGTTAATTCAACAGTGTGGTATATAGCTATTGATTAGTTTTTATACCCTGTACCAAAAAATGGTAAAGGGTATATTAAAGTTGTGCAAATGTATGTAACAGGCAGAAGGAGGCGTGGCAGACCCCACAAAGTATATATATTCTTGATCAGCATCGAAAGGCGAGTCGATATAGCCATGTCCGTCTGTCCGTCTGTCCGTCTGACCGTCTGTCCGTCTGTCCGTCTGTCCGTATGAACGCACGGATCTCGGAAACGGTAAGACCTACAACCACCAAATTTGGCACGAAGACTCTGCGAATCCATAGGCATAACGAGTTTATTTTTTTTTTCGATATTCGATCTATAACATATAGCTGCCATAGGAATGATCGGCCGAAAAGCCATATTTAGTAACAAAAACCACTTTATTTTTTAAAATATGTTTACCAAATTTGGGATTTAATTGTTTTACCTAATGCCCAATCACATATCTAAAAACTATGTATATCGGTTCACTATATCATATAGCTGCCATAGGAACGATCGGCCAAAAAACAACATTTACTGAGAAACATTATTTTGTATATTAAGCAATCGTTATCAAATTTTGGGTTTACCAATTCTAAGTAATATCCAATAATATTCCCGAATATTATAAATATCCGTTTACTACAACATATAGCTGCCATAGGATGGATCGGCCGAAAAACAACATTTACTGAGAAAAACTTTTTTGTTTATTAAGATATCGTTACCAAATTTTGGATTTATTGATTCTTAGTAAATTCAAATCATATTCCTAAATATGATAAATATCGGTGCACTATAACATATAGATGCCATAGGAACGAGCGGCCGAAAATTGGCTTTTACAAAAAAAAAATTTTTTTTTCTTGAGATATCCTTACATAATGAATACAAAATATTAAAGCAACAAAAAAATATATTAAGTTTTGGCTTCGGTACAGGGTTTTCTATAGTCGGTTACGCCCGACTATAGCCCTGCCTTTCTAGTTTCAATTAAAATAATTATAATTAATTAATACTATAAAGTTAATTCTAGCTACACTATTAAAATAAAATACTTCGAAAATAAATTTTTAATAATTCTTGTTTTTGCAGCGAAAGCTCGGACTGTCCTGTGGTATTTGGCATTCTTTGGTTTTGCCGTTAACTACATGATACGCATTAATGTTAATATTACTATTGTCGAGATGATTAAGAGTAAAAACAAACTGGAGCCCTCAAGGATAGCAGACTTGCCGAAAGTTTTAAATTCAAGTAATATAAGCTCTACTTATGGTGTTGTCGATCAAAGCATTAATGATACTTTAAATTTGCGAAATGGAAAATATTCATTGGAGAGACAATTTTTGGATTGGGCAAATGTGAGTAATAAGTTTTATACTGTATACCTTATAGGTGGCAATATACACACTTTTGCGCTTTGAATGTGAGGGCTTGTAAAGAATAAAAACAAAACTACCTTAGAGCAGCAAGAGGAAAGGAGTGAGTTGGGAGTATATTTGAATAAAAATAATATATTTAAATAGCGATATAAGAAAACTTGAAAGGCGCACCCGACTATAGAATACCCCTGGGTACAGGGGTTCAATTCAATAAGAATCTCAAGAAAGAAAAAAATTTTTCTTAGTAAAAGTAATATTTCGGCCGATTGTTCCTATGGAAGCTATATGTTATAGTTAACCGACATTTATCATATTCAGGTATATGACTGGATATTACCTAAAATTATAAAAACCAAAATTTGGTAACGATATTTTAATAAATAAAAAAGTTTTTCTCAGTAAATGTTGATTTCCGACCGATCATTCCAATGGCAGTTATATGATATACTGAACCGATGTACATAATATTGAGAATAATAAACATTAAGTAGAACTACTAAATGCAAAATTTAGTAGTGATATCCTATGGATAAGGAGAGTCTTCGTGCCAAATTAGGTGGTTGTAGGTCTAACCGTTTCCGAGATCCGTTTTTTCATACAAACGGACGGACGGACAGACAAAGGGACATGGCTAAATCAAATTGTCTTTCGATGCTGATCAAGAATACATATTCTTTGTGGGGTCAACCACTATCTTTTAGTTAGCTTATTTTTTATAATCTTAAGATAAGTCTAATAAATAAATAAATATACATATTTATCAGATTGACTATGAAATGGATGGCTTTAATTGGGACGAATCTCAGCAAGGCTTGGCGCTTGGTTCGTTCTTCTGGTTACATTGGGTTTTACAGATACCTGGTGGGATTTTGGCACGAAAATACGGCACAAAACTTGTCTTCGGGTTGTCAAACGCTATTGGAGTTTGGTGTTGCTTTCTCATGCCTATTGTTTCTTACTGGGATTTCAATACTTTAATATTTGTGCGTGTGTTTCAGGGACTTGTGACGGTAAACATATAATCTCTGATATAAATAATAAAATAAAAAATATCGTTGTAATTTACAGGGAGTTGCCTGGCCGTCAATGCATGTATTAACGGCCAAGTGGATACCTCCGAATGATCGTAGTAAGTTTGTGACTGCATACCTTGGCAGCTCTGTGGGCATAGCACTCTTTTATCCTATGTTTGGTTATGTTATGCATTGGACGTCATGGGAATGGGTTTATCACATCTGTGGTATTCTTGGTACAACTTGGTATATCTGTTGGCAATACTTCGTATATGATAGTCCAGCGGAACATCCGCGCATAGATCCGGCGGAGCGAAGGTATATCGAAAAATCGCTGGGTGCAACTGTTAATAATACCAACGAAGGACCAACTCCTTGGATTGCCATAATGAAATCCAGACCTATGTGGATGAACGTTGTTGCGCAATGGGGAGGAATCTGGGGATTATTTACGCTTATGACTCAAGCACCTACTTATTTTCGGGTGATCCATCATTGGAATATACGGGCGGTAAGTTAAAGTAAATAATTACATAAATTCGATAGAAGTGACATAAAAAATATTTAATGAAATCAGACGGGTTGGCTATCCGGCTTTCCACATCTTATGCGTATGATGTTTGCCTATGGCTATTCTGTGTTCTCTGATTATCTGCTGCGTACTGATCGGATGAGTCGAACTAACGTCCGTAAACTGGCTACTGCTGTCTGTAAGTCGATTTAACGCATTCCGAATAGTGCTTAGAGTGGTTAAAAAAAAAATCTCTCATAAACAGGTTGCATCGTTAAGGGTTTTTTGGTTTTAAGCTTGGCCTATTTCGGCTATAATTCAACAGCTGCTATTGTACTGCTTTCTCTAGCTACCATGTTTCATGGTGCTGTTTCTTCGGGACCGCTCGCTGCTGTTGTGGATCTGGCACCAAATTATGCAGGCATAGTCTTAGGCTTTTGTGGTTTAATTGGAGGCATGCCGGGTTTTATATCGCCTTTGGTTGTTGGGCGAATAACACTGGGCAACGTGAGTTTTACATGAGTTTCCAAATTTAAGAATGAATTCTAAGGGTTAATTTTCATAGCAAACGATCGACGCCTGGAAGAATGTCTTTCTCATTGCTTCTGGAATGTTACTTTCTAGTGGCTTGATGTATGTCTTTTTCGCAGATGCAACATTACAGGAATGGAATGATTTCTCCAATAAATCGGATTTGGCGTTGAAAGAAATGCAGAGCGCTGCGACGGTTGTTGGTAAAGAGGAGGAAAGCCAACCGCTAAAAGAGCATGATAAGCATGATAATGACGATAGATAATGTATATCTGCCATGTGGCTTCTGCTTTTTTATCCTATATGTTATACGGTTTAACTTTCTGGCCTGATAAGGCTTAAGTCAAGTAAATAGAAGACTTAATTTATGTACTTTTTGTATTTAACTTTGTTTTGCTCAGGTGTTAGAAACTTTTTTTGTTATAAAATTTGCATATACTATAAATAAATTTCGAGGGTATTATGCAATGTCTCAGTCTAGGCGGTGTAATAATCGTAAATAAACCTAAAATGGCTTTTAAAACAACAAACTGGTGCTTTTATATTTAAGCTGTTATTTTCTAATTCGACCGTTCCTTAAAAATAAAGATTCGCCGAATGATGGGAAATCTCAAAACATTCTTAATATTTATAATAATGTGATAATGTTGTTAATAACTTGATAATTTGATAACGTTGTCAAAAATAACCAGAAAGGAAAAAAAATCTATCAAGATTAAGTTAAAATGATGGTTAACATTCTCTTTGCTTTTATCACATGCACTATTTATATGCTTAATTTTCTCTTTATTGTTTGTACGTAATTAACTATTAACCAATTTAACGGTCTAACCGTTTCCAAGATCTGTGCGTTTATACAGAAAGACAGACTAAAGGAAGGACAGATCGACTCTCCTTATGATGCTGATAAAAAATACTTATTCTTTGTGGGGTCTGCCACGCCTCTTTCTGCCTGTTACGTACATTTGTACAACTTTAATATATGCTTTTCCATTTTTTTGGTAAAATACAGTACTTGTGTTGTAATATTTTAGTCATTTTAAGCTTCTCCTGTTTTTTGTGTTGTAAGGTGCTAGGATGAATGCGTGGATGGTGATTTTTCGGCAGAGATTTATTTAATTCTTAACTGGTCGAGTTTGATTATAATAAGTATCAACTGGAATGTGAATACACTCCACTTTCGCTAATTTGAACTAATTAAAACTAGCTCCATTCAAGAGTATCGAATTGTTCACTTTAGCGAAAGTTATGTATTTAAGGTTTAAAACAAACTTTGTGACAGTTTTATTAATTTATGGTTTGTTTTATTTGTACCTTTTTATTTAAAATATAATCAGTCAATTATTTAAAAAAAGAGATAATTTTTGTTTGCAGTTTCTTGTCTGAAGCTACATTTAGTATTGGCTTTTCGCGCAGCAATTGTTCAAGTTAGCGGGTATTTCAAGTTAGAGGGTGGTCAAGTTAGCGAAGCTTGAGTGTATTTAATAATATATGAACTTATGGAAAAATATTACCTTTAAGTTAATTATTATTATTGGCATGAAACTTCAACTTCCATCGTTAGAAGTATTTGAAGTGAACCTTAAATAGAAACGGTATCGCCCTTTATTTTATACAATATTAGTAAGCCCTGGCAGACGTTTCTCAGCCCACAGACCGCTTTCTATGTTTCAAATTATTTCTATGCAATGGTAGAAAATATTGGTTGGTCATGGCAACGCTGCCATCTCTGAGCGCAAGCAAAAGATCGTAATCAATGCACAATGCGTAAGAAAAGAGCATAAGCACTCTTTTTTTAAAAGTATAATTACAACAATTTAGAGGAATTTTTGTTATTGTTGTGTTACGAAATATATATGCAGTGATTAAGGAATGTATAAGTAGTGATTACTGCCGTACTAATTAAACTATTACCGACGTATTTACTAACCAATTTTAATATAAAGTATCCTATCTCTTAAGTTGGAACCAACCACTACACATTCACAAAATTTTATTGAAATCGGTAGGGCGGCTTCAGAGATTAGCGTTAGGGAATATCATAACACTGTAATTTTATAGATTAAGATATTTTTATAGAATACAGTTAACGATGAGGAACAACAAAATTACTTACTTATTTAATGCAATGGATTTAATCCTTGGAGCTTTTAAATTAGAATTTAAAAAATAAAAAACAAAAATGTTTGGAATTTAAACTGGCTGGAAAAAGATGGCCTCGATCCATGGAAGGAAAAGAAAATTTCATTTCATTAATATTGAATTTGATGACTAAAAAAACTCATTATAAGTATTCGAATTGCCTGAAATGTTTCATATTTCTGGCGTAAGGGTCACTTGTAAACCATTACAGTTTTCATAAAATTACGACACACATCCAACAGTGAATTCAGACACGAATTAATCTCTATCACTTTTTGACTTTTGAGCACAGAATAAAGGTTCAAATGGTGAAACTCTCAGTGCCTGGAATAACATTGGTTAGAGTTGTTGTATGGCTGGTTATTGGCTTGAATGAATAGCAATAGAAGGCGAATGTGTCTTTCTACTCTACTAGAGTATCTACAGCTCCCTTGAGAGCAATCGGAAATGGACGCCAATGAAATAAATGCGAGAAAAATTAAGATGATGAAAAGGAAAAGGAGACAATGTAAGTTGAAACGATGTGAGTTTGCTTTGTGGTTTTTTGAATTGGCATTAAATTGGGATACATGGAAAGAGTAATGAGAATGGCTAAAAGTGTGCAGACAATTTCTCTGTATAACTAAACTCAGTGGTGGAAACGATTTTCCGGTTCAATCAGTTTTGATTTAAATTCCATTCATTTAATTTAACCAAAGAATCTGAAAAATTACATATATTTAATAGAGTTTTGTTTTAAAAACGTCAGTAAACGCCAATTACCTCATTGTCGTTCAAAAGGAGTTAGTTTAAATTATACGATTTTAACAAATTTCATATGAACGTAATAAACATGTAATGTGCTACACATTTTTTTAAGGCATTTCCTTTAAAAAGGTAATTGGATGTGGGCAAATATACATATATTCAACTGCAAACCATGTAAGACATGAGTAGAGTTTGAAGACTGCAAGAAATATTAATTTTCCGCATGCTTGCACATATCCTTATCAGAAATGTTCTTATTTCAAAGCCTTCCAAATGCAAATATTAAAATTACAAATTGCTTTTTGCTTACAGCAATGACAATAATTGGGGAATACCGAAGGATGCTGGTCCTTGTTTGATTATCTTTCGGGTCAGTAGCGCAAGTTGTGCCTAAAAGCTAGATATTTTAGTCATTATATTAAAGAATGTGCGATGTATAAATGAACCAGGATCAATTTATTATAAGTGTGTGAAATAACTGCGGTGAAACCACTTCACTACTGTATTCCAGTCGTTGGCTACAAAGTTGTGAAGTCAATTTACATTAAAAATATTTATTTATCCATGTTTGCAGAAACTAATAGTTGGCGGACAATGTAAAAACATGACTATATGGACTTTTCCATTTGTAGTTTGTAAATCATCATTTACTTGTATCTGAAGATTATTTCTGCTAAGTGAGTGCAAATAATGTAGCATCCACTTTTAATATTTAAACCTTTCACTTTTTAATGCCCATTTTAGGCAAATTGAGCAGTTTTCATATTTAAAATTCCCCAAATGGAAATACGTGAGACGATAACCATTACGTTTAATGCATAGTCGACGCAGGAAAACTGGCGAATGGAAACCGTTTGCGCGACATAAAAGAAAAATAAAAAAAGGTTACAGGCGAATATAAGTACATTATAGTACATATATATGTCATTTTAAAATGTGTATATATAGATGCTAAGGCGGTTGAGTGCGTGCATTAAAGGGTTTCAATATTTTGAATATGTAACTGTTTTCGTTTTTGAGTTATGTTTTGGAGTTGAAACAACCCTTAGTCAAGAATACTTCCGCCGGAATTACGTAGAGTGGCTTTTGGCACGCTTGCCAATTGGTATAACAGAAACTGTTTCAACTCGCAGTCAGAAAAGATAATGTTATAATCAAATAATAATTTAATAAAACCAAATGTTCCAGCATTTTATGTGAGGAACTTTTGTAAGAAATAAAATTGATTTCTGTTATGTTGATGCTTATTGGTATTCGTATATAATATTTTGAAATACCTCTTAGCAAATGGCTTTGGGATTGTTTATGAATACGCAAATACATGTACGTACACGTATATGTGTCTATGTATCTGCATAATCAGAATAAATGTTCGACCTGGGAATATCCTCCACGTAGAATTTGTGTTCATGTTAACACGAAGTATAAGAGAGACACAAGTTGCGCAACCAACTTGCTTACTGTCATACCAATGTGCTAAGCTTCATTCTAATGAGTCGGTGAGATTCTGGTTTATTTAAATTATGAAAATATTTGCTCATATTAATACGAATTAAATTATCTCAGTTTTCGTTTGCACACGGGCTTACAAATATTATTTTAATTCAATTAGAAATATTTAAACATTTATGTGTAGGCAACCCAATTTTTTTAAAATTTTATATAGGTTGTCTATTAAGATAAGTTTATTTTTTGTGTAATATTAATAGTTTATAAAGAATTCTGAATTTTAAGTTATGAATACAAAGAGTTCAGTTATCCAAAATTTACACTTAAGTACTATGGTAACAGGCATTGTTTTATTAGCAAAGTAAATGATTTTTCTCTGCAGCCTTTTATTCCCTAAAGGTAAATCCCATCCGTTTTATCATTCTTTTCCACTAATGTAAAAGATAATTCCTCATTCACTCAGTATTTACCTGAACGTGAACATTAATGTTTAAATAAGAAGAAACACAATGGAATCTGCAAGCAAACATCTGTAATTCGAGTTTTGCTTGTTTTTTAAAGTAAGCAGATTTGTATGTATGTATATATGTATATATATATGTATGGATTCATATTTGCCGCATTATGTTGGACAGCCTTGTAAAAAAATTGTTCTTGCAAATATACTCTAACCCATTGCAAAACAAATAATAAAAATATTATTCGATTGGCTTCAATTATCTTAAAGTAACTGTTCACAACACATTCAACTCTCGTTTTACACGGTCTTTTTTCACACGATTTCGAAATAACACGGTTTACAAACTAGACAAAAAAAATATTTTTAATTTTATTTTATCAAAAGATAAAAGGAAAGAGAATAGTTTTATTCCTTCGAGGTAAAAACATTGGATCATTTAATACGTCATATGTTAAACCTTATAAAACTCATTCTTTGATAGTGTAGAATTTCAAAGTGTAATGATAATTACAGGCAGTAATATGAATATTTATTAAGCATTTTCAACCACAATTCAAAAAAATTTAAAATTGGAATGAGTGGTATATGCTCATAAACGGTAATACATCGAATAAAATGAAAAATTTCGATTGTTCTACCGACCGCGCTAAAAAATCGTTGATTTTAAATATGTTATGAATAATCCAGAAATTTGGTGTCATAATAAAAATCTCGTACAATTAGATTTCAGCCGATACTCCAGTGTATAGACATATTAATTGTAAAAATTCAATTTTAATAAAGCGTTTCATTATTTATTTTATGTCAATGTTTAGTTCGAAAAAAATATTTCCCAAATTTAATCTTAACGAACTTTAAAAAGTTTTTAAATAATTCAGTAATAAATTTTTAGTACTTCTGGCAAATCTCCATATTATGAGCATAAAATTATATAAAGTGTTGGTTATTTTGAAATGTTTCACTTATAAAAATTATAATGTTTTTTTTTTTTTTTTTTTTTTTTTGGATAGGAAGATAGTTGCAGTAATTTCGGTATACTGTGTATCGAGATTTTGCGGTTATCAAGCACACGCTATTTTTGTTTGCATTGGACTTTTCTAATTGTAGAATCAATACAAACTTTTCCATTACCTTACATATAATTTTAAGTATTAGCACATAGCAGAGGCATATTCACTTATCGCCAGCTTGCACTGCCATAAGCTCATACTCAATCATCTTATTAATAATGCGCATTTGATATGTAGTCCTAAAATTTCTTTGGTTAAGTTAGTTTTGCATCGCGAATAAACTTTTCTGAAACTTATGAACGGGAGCAAAAAGTTTTTCACCTTGTGTTTGATTTGGGAATTCAACAATATGCTCTGAATAGTAAAACAAAAATGTATTTACACGAAGTTTGAAATTGATTTTTGCTCAAACTACTATTATTGGTATTTATTCGGAAGCCAAAACTTTAGATGCGTGAAATATGCAAAAGTAAATAAGATAATAAAACAAACAAAGAAAAAAGTTTAAGCAACTGCTATTTTCAATTAAAACAGAAGATGCACATTTTAATGAGAGCAGCCATTGGAACATTCTCCAAAATGCATTCAATGATATGATTGCAGCCGTTCATAGGGTTAAAACTTAAATGGTTAAATTAGATTCATTTTAAAGATGTATTTTACATTATAAATATAAGGTCTGATTACATATTTCTTAAAAATTTAAAAGTATTTTACTGATACAGTAAGGTTATACATAACTTTTGGATGTAGAGTAAACTTACTAATTAAAACTAGTTCTGAAGAGTAATTAACAAATTGGTTTGATTAGTGTCGAATTTTGATTTTAAAATGTGTTTACTGCTTGATTCAATAATTAAAAATATAGAACAAATGTAAAATTGCTTAACTACGTTGTTTTTGCGACCTTTCATTGAACTTAATACATAATATGGTTTGTTAAAAGCATTAGTTCTCGTTGTAGACTTGATAAAATAACAATATATTCTAATGTGACGATAATAAATCATAAGCTCGCATTGAATGTTTGCAGGACTGCGAAAGTTTTCTAACGGCGAAAACGACGAGGACGATTCAAAGCGCAACAATTTGTGAATAAGTTATTTGTTTTGGGAATCGAGAAAACCTCAACAGACACCCCTCACACAGATTATTTTTAATGCAGAGTGAGTCATGCGGTATTGGAATTAGAATTCAATAATATATTTTCCGCTATCCTGCTTTGCTTTGATATGATTTGCAAATAATTATTTTTTTTTATAAATAACCATAAGAAAATAGCTTCCACTTGTATACAATATATTTAACTCAATTAAAACCAAACGATTGAAAATTTCCTTATTAAATAAAATGAATTCTGAGTATGGATTCTTTTTAGTAAATTTTATTAATGTACCTGATTTCCATTAAAACCCTTCGAAATTGATTTTAAAATCTATGGTTACATTTATATAAAAAGACAATGGAATGTTTTTCAGCTGAATACGTGAGTACATTATTTATCAAACGAGTCATTACAGGTATGTATTAACCGAATTCAGCGTCAAGATGTACTCCCACATGGGAAACGAATTTATTGCTCAAAAATAGGTTTAAGATGTTTTTCGTTGTAAATTGAATTTATTGCCTGAGTTACCTGTTCCGAACATGCCGAAAACATTTATTTTTTAGTATGAGAATGCCATAGGAATCTTATGCATAACGTTCTTTTTGTGAAATTGAGTGTGTTATACATGTTTTCAAATTGAAATTTATAACGCGATGCGGCAAATAGGGATCTTTGAGAATGTCTTACCTCTGAAATAAATCTGGTTTGTATTTTAAAACAGATGTAACTAACAAAGAAAAAAAGATGAGAATTAAAAAAATCTTATACAAACTGCACGCCTTTTGACTTTTCCGCCAATTCGCACAACGCGCTTTCATATGCAGAATGGCATTGAAACAAATCGAGATTGTCAAGTTCACCCTTAGCACGCCACCGTGAGCTGGATTGTTAGAAAATATTATTTATAAACTTTAGAACTTATTTCGATTATTTAAATAATCAAATACGTTTTTGCGGAGTTTTAATATGATCTGTTTCATCTTATTTGTTATGATAAATTTTATTTTGCCTATATGCCTTGCTTTAAAATTTTCTTTTTGAGCCATTTTCTAAAATTTTATACTATTTGCCCCACTGTTTAAAGCATACATAAAAACATTCTACATTCTTAGCCGAATAAGCGTTAATGCTCTGTTTGAATGAATTTTTGATTGTGTTGTTTACGATTGAATTTTTTTTTTGTCTTTTTTTTCGGAAATATAAATTGCAGATTCTTGAGTCCGTGGAACTGGGGGGCTCGTTTGCTGTGAATCTCTTTGCTACATGTTGTGTTTGGTTGCTTAGTATTCGCAAAAATTCGTGCTAAATTTTTTATGCTCACAGCAATGGTATCCGGTTTTTTTTGTTATTTTTTTTTGGTTTAAGCATATTTGTGTTTGGGAAGAGAACTTCAGGTTTAATGCGTACGTAAACAAAACATTCAGATAAACGTTATTTACATCATTTAGGTCGAAAACGAAACTCCATAAAAAAAAACTTCATTATTAAAGCGCTGATAAAGTAAATGGTATGCAATTTTGTGGCTTCTTAGGGGAGCGAAAAAATTATTTCTTTAAACAACTTTATATTCAATTAACTTAGACAATGGTGAGTAAAAGTAAAATTTTAATTTAATCTTAGGTTAGCGATAAAAACGCCTGACAACATTTTATAATGACAACATGGTAAATACTCCTAAATAAAGGCTTCAAATCATTCAAGAACATTTGGGCAACAATGCAATAAAATAGAATTCGAAAAAACTTAATTTTTGAATATTAACTCAGTCTTTTTAACATTGTGTTGCAAGCAAAACTTCTTTTCTTTCAATTTAAGTAAAGCATACTTCCAGGAGCTGTTTGCTAGATATGCTTCTATACATATTGCTGAAGAAGAAGAATATAAGCGATTACTTTGATTTCTAAAGTTTTAATTCATCTAGAAATATTATAATCTCTCTATATATAAAACTATATATAGTAATATATATATAGACTAATCGAAAACGTATGTAAACGCCTACCACTTAATTTTCAATCCATTTATTTGGTTTGCTTTATGGTGGGGAGAAGAGAAAAGGTTTTTCAATTTAAATTATTTGTAATGTGTGTTTTTCTAAACCTATGGCTATTTTAATAATTTCTTTACCAGAAAAAGAATTAGGGAAGGGCAGAACACTGTCTGACTGATCTAGGTAGTACAATATAATACATATATTTATTGCAAACATGATAAAGAATTTTATTGCATACATCATTTATATATATATATATATAGGGTGATTTTTTAAAAGCTATAGGAAAGTTTTTCAAAAACAAACACATAAAATTCAGAAAAATGCATGAAATCTTTATTTGAATGGATAGTACGGTCCATATAATTTAATGTTTGAAGATTATTTTATGCAAATGTTGACCTTGACTGCGCCTCAAATGGTCCATCCGCTTAGTCCAATTTTGGCATACTCTTTCCAACATTTCAGCCGGTATCTTACGAATAAATGCTTCAATGTTGTCTTCCAATGCGTCAATTGAAGCGGGCTTGTCTGCATAGACATGAGCTTTAACATACATCTCACGGTAGCGCTCACCATTCACAGTTACGTTACGATTCGCATCATCTTTGAAGAAGTACGGTCCAATGATGCCACCAGCCCATAAACCGCACCAAACTGTGACTTTTTCTGGATGCATTGGTAGCTCTTGCAATGCTTCTGGCTGATATTCACTCCAAAATCGACAATTCTGCTTATTTACGTACCCATTGAGCCAAAAATGAGCTTCGTCGCTGAACACAATAAAATGGAAGAAGCGCGCGATGAACTTTCTTAACAGAGCAGGCATTTTGATAGTGAAATTCAATAACTTGCAAGCGTTGTTCGTTTGTAAGACGATTCATGGTTAAATTGAAGATGTTTGACAGTAAAACAAAACACGAAACGTGCGTCAGCTGTTTAAACCAGTGTTGCCAAAAATATAATAGCTAAAAAATTACCCGTTATATATATATATATATATATATACTAAAATAGAAAAAAAAAATTTTTAAATATAAATAATTCGACGAAACTTTTTAAGCTGCTACAAAAACCAAGTAGTTGAAATAAACAAATTTAGCAAATTTCGAGGCCGCACTGTAAATCTAAAAATCTTCAATTTAATTTTTATTTCATGTCGACGTAAAACATTTTCGCAACCCTTTCAGTGGATATTGCGCCAATTTGCTATTGAGTGTTAGCCATTTCTAGTTATATTGCATTGTGCTTTGACCCTTTTAGGTCGGTTGTGCCGTACCTTTGGGTGTTTGCTAACGCCAATCATCCGTGTAACCAATTTTGACATGCTTTGACGTGCTTCGAGTTGACCAATATGAACGAGTGAATTTTTCCAATGGTGGGTGGACTATATTGACTGTCAACCTGCCGCCCAGACAATGACAATTCAATTACAGAAATGGACATAGAGGCTAGCATAAAAATCAAATAAAAACTGTACAAAGCCTGAATAAGCAAATAAAATCAGTTGGTAGTGTGTTTGGGGAGGCCAATTTGACAATTGTTCATCGCAATGCAATAGGCGGAGGTACATTTCAGCAAATATGCTTTTGCACAGTGGTGACAGCAACAAAATACATTTTTGGAATTAGGTTGGCACCATTTTAAAATTTGAATGATACTTTTTTACTAAGTTTAATTTAAATAAGAAGTTGTTGAAGTTTCTGTTGATATATAAAAGGAATCGACCTTTTGGAGAGTGAAAGAGAATACATTTTTGTAAGGTTTCAACACTAGAAAAATTTGTTTTTTTGTTATTTTTTTCGTTATTTGTATTATTAATTTGTTTTAGGTTATTAGATTTAATACGTTTTCTTTTTATTAATTTAGAATCTTAAAAAAAATTAATTTCAAATATTTTTTTTTGTGTTTCGGTACACTGTTTATTTTATTTAGTGTTTATTTTGCCCGAGTTCTGTTCGAATCGGTTTTTTTTTATTTTGTTTTGCTTTTGATTAAACCACAAAATGCTACACACAAATTGGTTTACTCGTCCAATCATTCGAGAAAATATTTGGTCAGTTACGGGGGGATTGTTGTCTTTTGCCATATCAGAATTGACGCCGTACGCACGTAACTCGCTTAGCTTAAGCCCAGAACGCACATAAAGTTCCCACGAACGTATACAAAGTATCGAAAGTAAGTCATTGGACATTGCAAATTAATTTGCCTCTAAAAAGGATACATCAGGCACATGTTGCGCTTTCTAGTAGGTGGTTGAGCTGCTACATAAATGTTTAAAGCTTTGTGGTTTTCAGGTTTACACCTAATTTTTTTTGTTGTTTTGTTTCTCAACTGTATTTTTAAGAAAAAAGGATGTTAAATTTTAGCAGTCAAAAAAAGAAGAAAATAGCAGAAAATATCTTGAATCCAACATTCATTGCATTGAAAATTCATAGCTACAAATTTATTCATGATCTCAGAACACTTGGGCGTTAATATTAAAGCAACTCCAGTTGGTGTGCGTCTTTATTTCAAGACACAATTTAATATTTGACTGTATGGCGGCAAACGAAAACTTTTTGCTTTCGTCGTCTGGGGTGGCGTTAAGGCATTTTTTACGTCAATACGCAGTCTGAAACTTTGCTCTGCCTACACAGAGTTATAGTTAGCTTTTTTCCAAGCCTAGAAGGCATTGAATCGTACTTTATATTGGGTAGTGCGGTGAAATTTGTCCACTTTTTTTTTGTCTTATGTCCTTTTGCCGTTGTGAGACATTAGTTTGTCAGACAGTCACATAATATGACACAATGTTCAAAGTGCACTTTAATATTCAATAAAATAGGTTTTGAAAACTGACTGAATTAAAATTTGATAAGAATAGGTGGTTTTCGAAATTTTACTAAACATTTTTTACAATGCGATTTTATTGTGAAAATTTAATTTTCAATATTTTTCAGTAATAATTTCCTAATACCATGGTCTGAAATAAAAATCCCACAGCTGTTTATTGGCTGAAATTCTTTACCGAGAAGTAAGACATAAACTATTTCAAAAAATTTCATCCAGGTAAACATTATAATTTTATGTACAATATTTAAGTAGCTTTCGCAAATTATCAAAACATAAAATTCAACAATAAAATGAATGCAACTGAGAGTGGTGACAATAGCAAAAATACTGACTTAACTTGTAACTAAATTAATTTTGGATGAATTATTTTTAAAAATGAATTTATGGTTCTGCTTTTTTTCTTTTGTATAAACAGTTCTCGTTTTGCTTTAGAAGTTGTGAAAGGGAAAAGCGGATTGTTAAATGAATGGCAACCGCAGACAAAAAAGAAGTTGGGAAAGGAAGTAAAAAAAGGAGTAGAGGCCAGTCAGCTCACAAAAATTCATTTATTTTCATTTATTGTTTCACATTTCCCACAGGACATCAAGAGTTGCAATTACTAAGGAGAGCGCGAAAAAGACAAAAATAGTAAATGGAAAAAGAAAAATACTGCAGCATATAAAAAGTTTTTCTCTGGCAAATTTTATTTACTTTTTACTGTTCTGGGGTGTTCATAATTTTGTTGACTTGTCGTGTAGGTTTTTTTTGTTCTTTCGTTGTTCTTCTTCTGCAAGACAAGCGCAAATAATTGAATAACAACCTTATCAAGTTTTAAGCGAGAGAAGAAAGTTAGCAGAATATGAGAAAATTGTGAGAAAATCTTTCTTCTGTTCGATTTTTAAGAATAGGACTTTCACGCAATTATGTTTATTTATTTCTTGAACTTTAGAGAGTTCTAGAAAAAAAGGGTAAGTAGGCAACACGAAGTTTTGATTCAATTTTCCGCATTATTAAAGAAATCCGAAGAAGAATTATTTAGTATTTTATGCACTGTTGTGCATTTATTATTTCGTGGGAATTCGCTATAATTCTTAAAATAAAAAAAAAAAAACACCCTGCTTAATATAAACTGATGAAATTATTGCAAAAATATAGGTTCTTATCTCGTTTGCTATATTAAATATGTCGAATAATTTATAAAAAATCTAAGTCAAATTGGAACCAGTACGGACGTTATTTTTAAGATGATAATGAAGATACTTTTTTCTTATTCATTCCGAATCTACCGAAGTTGAAACTTATTATTCCTTTCTGTGAATATTCTCTTTGCAAGTTCGTGTGCAAAATATGGTGTTAAATCCTTTGGGAAATTTCGGAATAACACATTATTTTGAGCTCGCGAGCTTCGTTGCATAGAAACACTTTTACACTCAGATGTGTTTTATTGTATGGGTATCTCAATATCTGTGGTGGAGGTAAGTATAAGCCGTCAGTATGAGAACGCCAATTATTTCAAAAGAATAAGACTAACTGCAGCTGAAACTCAAGTTCATTACACAAATGTGTGGAAGCGGGAAAGGAAAGAGAACGTGTAAAAATGATGTAGGAAAAACGCACAAATGATAATGAGCAATAGTAATGAGAAATGTATAGGAACGAAACAGTTAAGCAACAACCACATAAACTGAAGAAAATCATTCACAACACTTGCCCATACGCTTGATTGTGTATTTATCAACATTGAATGTATAGGTAATTTTTGGTGCAGCAATGGCAATGATTTAGCAAATGCGAGAAGTGGTTCTATCGTAATAATCACCATCGTATATTTGCTTTTTTAAAGAGGGTGTCACTGTTTTGTGTCTACATATTTAAGTATATACATGTATATACATATAATGATAAGAAGATAAGTCGGGTGCGCCCGACTATAGCCACTGACTTTCTAGTTTAGTACTAGTATTTATTATTGTAAAGGTGTTGTAACTTTTAGCCATCTTAATTTTTATTGAAATCTTCATAAACATCTGATTTTAATTCCAATTTGTAGATTTCTTTACAATGTTAACTTATCATTTACTTTTGTGGCACCTAAGACCTTGGAAAATACAATCCGATGTTTTAATGAGATTAAAATTATTCTCAAGAAGATTGGCTTAAGCAGGCTTTATCTAAAGTCATGAAGTTAAATTCGTTTGTTAAAATTGCTTTCTGGGTTTTGTCGTAAAATTAAACTTTGTCCCATTTATTGCAAGCTTTGGAGACGAAAAATGCACCATCATTTCATTGAAAACGAGAGCAAAGAGCTTGGTATTGTCAAAGCACACTTTCGGGCTGAATAGTAATAAAATTGAACGGTTTCATGTTTAAGATAACAATAAAGAAGCTGACTCCATTTGCATTTCTCTGCTGTAGTCATTGCCAGCCATTGTCATCGCCCTTCTAAAAAGCTGAAAGTAGTAATAGTCTTAATCTCGACGAAAAGTTCTGGCAAGTGAAGTATAAAAAAGATATTCGATAGAAATTTCAATGAATAAACAAAAAATTGAATGAGGAATAACAGAGTACAGTGAGACATAAAAAGGGGTATGTCGTAACTCACATTGAGATGTCTTAGTTATTGGCAAGTGTTGTGGGAATTGAAAACAACTCAACAGGTTTTAGCTTTTAAGCCATTTCTTTTTATTCAGACTTTCAGTCGTCCGTGTGTCTTTGTGAACAATGGTAATTGCGTATATGGTAATGGATTGTTAAGAGCGTGTCACGGCATGGGATTTCTCAATATACTTATAAATATAAAGGCTTTTTAAAACTTAGAATGGATTGAGAAGAGCTTACACTTTATTTTATAAAAAAAAGATTTTTATTTTTAATTGTATCGCAAAATAACATCTCATGTGTGTAATGTTCACTGAACACATTCATGGTTTTTATGTAGGATATTGGTTGCCAGGTGTCGTGAGTGCCCTACAGCCAATCCTTTTTTAATGGCTGACATAAAAAGGTGACCGCAAATTATTTCCGTTCTGAATCAAAACCATTATTCTGCCTTTTTGATATTATTGCTTAATGCGCACAAGTCGGTTTGTTTGGTTTTGTCGTTTGTCAACCGTTTCTTTTTGCTAATGGCTGCAAAATATGCGGGCATTCATTTTTTTTTTTTTTTTGTAAGTAATAAATTACATATTAGCTGCAAGGATCTGTGTAATTTACGATTGGGTTAAGCATGATAGGGGCATTTTTTTTTTCGAAAAAAAAGGCAATGAAGACTAAAACTTTGCAAATGCTAAAAGCTATTTTCTTTAAGTATTTAATTCAACAGTTTATATTTTCGTTTACATTAAGCAAAACAAAATACTCTTGGTGGTCAATATATAGTGAAAACTCGATATTCCCGACTACTCATTATCGCGACGGCTAAATTTTTAACATTGCAGGTTTTATAATCGCGACAGTTTACGAAAAACGGGGTTCAATTATCGCGACTTTTATTTGTTTTTTTAAATTTTATTACAATGTCTATAGCCAAAAACGAGAAAACCCCGTCTTTTGGTATATTAACCTTTTTGGATGATTTCGAACATCAATTTTGTCAGTTTATTCGTGT
The DNA here is from genome assembly GCA_037044495.1 of Stegana nigrithorax. Classification (NCBI taxonomy): domain Eukaryota; kingdom Metazoa; phylum Arthropoda; class Insecta; order Diptera; family Drosophilidae; genus Stegana; species Stegana nigrithorax. The sequence continues at coordinate 26,921 of JBAMBQ010000159.1, read as the reverse complement.
TATTTGTTGTGTAAAAACATCTCTTAATATGGGAAAAGTTCAACGTATTTTAAAGCCAAACATTTCTCAATACCTAGAACCTTTAAAAGAATTTAAAAGTAGAGATTCCATAAAATCAATTTGTTTGACATAAGTCTTCGATTTACCGCATTATAAGTAAATAATAAAAAAATTAATTAAAAAAGTTCGTACAACAGAAAGTGACCCTGGTGGTGGCAAACGTTGCACGTTAAAGAAAGCTGAGTACCTAAGAATGGGAGAAATAATTTATAAGTGGTTTGTAAAACAAACAAAAAAAAACTAGATTCTAGAAGAATTTCATGTGGAAAGTAATGAGGAGCAAATGGAATTATCAAATCCGGAATCGGAGGATTTATAGGATAGTCATGAAGAAAACAAAATTAAAATAGCCGATGCTATAACATCGATAAACAGGTGCATTCAATGGGCTTTGGAAAATGGTAGACCGACAACAGCACTATATGAACTACTTGATTCAGCTGTTATTTTAAAAAATAATTTGCCAAAAAAAGCAACTCAAAATCTCCAATTTCATTAAAAATGTTTAAAATGCAAATATATCAATAAAAACGATTCTAATTTTTAAAATTACATACAATTTTTCAATAAAATTTTGGGTTCTGTTATCGCGGAAATTCAGTTTTCGGGACAGGTCTGGTTTTTAATTAGTCGCGAAAATCGAGCTCGCACTGTATAACACTTTGTATTAGAATAGTAATATCGGAAGTTACAATTTTAAAAATAGTGGGCTTTTTATACCAAAAAATGGTAAACGGTATATTAGAGATGTACAACTGAACGTAATAGACAGAAAGGGGCATGGCAGACCCCATAAAGTATACATATTCTTGATCAGAATCGAATGGCGATCTAGATATGTCTGCCCGTCTGTATGTCTCCTTGTATGAACTCACGTATCACGGAAATGGTTAGACTTACAACCACAAAATTTTGCACGCCTAATCCATTGGCATAACGAGTTTATTTTCGGATTTAGTTAGTTATGGATGATGTTCAATCGTATATCTCAATATTATGTATAGTATATCGGTTCATATAGCTGCCAAAAGATTGGCCGAAAACAACATTTACTGAGAAAAACTTTTTTGTTTATTAAGATATCATTACCATATTTTAGATTTAATTACTTTTAGTAATATGAATATGATAAATATCGGCGTATTATAACATATAGATTTCATAGTAAAGATCGGCCGAAAACAACATTTACTGAGAAAAACTTTTTTGTTTATTAAGATATCATTACCATATTTTAGATTTAATTACTTTTAGTAATATGAATATGATAAATATCGGCGTATTATAACATATAGATTTCATAGTAAAGATCGGCCGAAAAATGACTTTCTAAGAAATATTGTTTTATTTCTTGAAATATCGTTACATAATGAATACAAGAAAAAAAAAAAACATATTAAATTGTGGATTGGGTTCAGGGTATTTTTTAATGGGCTGCGCCCGACTATAGCTCCCGCCATTCTAGTTTGGATTGGATTCTTATATATTGTTTTCGGATAGTATAGACTATTAAATTCTTAATCAATAATCAAACCATTGGGTTAAATGGTTATTGCTCTTTCTTAATAAAGAGAAGGAAGAATTGATGAAGGTATAGTTCTACCGTATTAAGAGAAAGAATTTAAATCGAGTGTAGAGTCCATTTTTTATTGCTGCTTTTACTCATTTACCAAGGAGAAAGCGTTTCTTTCTGGGATTTTGCTTAATATAGTGTTTTTCACTATTGTACTTAGAGTAGCTGTCAACTATACCTCTACACAGTATGTCATACTGTTTAGTGATTTTTCTATGTTCTATTTATAACGAACAATTTGTTTTTGAGGTTCTGATTAATGTGTTATCTGGGCACATATTACTGATATGTTTTTTTCCAGATAAACCAGAAACATACTTCTAAATGGTTTTTTAAATTTAAGAAAACTTTGGAACGAATTATATTAAAAGACAACTGTTTCAATTACGACTCTTATTTGGAGAAAAGTACATTTCTGTACGTGTCTGAATAACAATCGTTTTGTTCTTAAAAGAGTTGTTAGCCCCACTATACTTCTTGTTTAAAATTTTGTTTTAATCTAGATTTTATTATTTAAGCATATTAAATAGGAATAAAATTATTATTGATAAACATTTTAAACTTTCCTTATTATTTAATTAACTTGATGTAAATACCCCACTGATTACTTTTCTGATGTAAGCTTTTCAATAGGCATCTTTACGATGTCTTTAAATTATTAAGTAGCTTTTAATTAACCGACTTTTGAGAAACATTGAAAAAATTTTAGTTGCTTAAAAATAATGGAACGAAAATTTCAAATTCTCTGTGTATATTAAGATGAATTGCCAAATATGTTGATCAGGTATCAATATAGAACGGCTTGACTAATTTAGGTGAATTTTTTTTGTAATGTTCGTAGTTTGCGGGAATAGGTTTTCGATAAAACAAGTAAGTGAAAAATTAAAATCGTTATATCTCTTGAAGTATTTAGAGTAGGTGGATGAAATAAGATTCATGTGGATGCTACGTCCCCATATATAAAAGAAAAGAAAGAAATGATACATTTATTATTACATTGGGGAAATAGGTTACATTATAAAAATAGTAGCATAACATTTTCCGGGTCCGCTAGTCTATCTATACATCTATATCTATACATCTATATCTATACACATATTTATAAAAATGCTTGGAAAAATCCGTTTGACCATGCTGCATTTGAGAACGGTTTGACCGATTTGGCTGATTTTTTTTTGTTGTGTTCTTAATTCTCTGGAGAAGGTTTGTACGATTTTCTTTTTATTTTTTTTTGTCATTTAAATTGGGTAAAAAATGAAGTGAACTCAGTTTTTATAAATTTCGTACACACTGCTTACACATTTCGGAAAAGTACAACTAAAATTACAATAAACACACACAAGAAACTGTGGCTTACTCTCTTTAACTTTAAAGTTAACAACGAATATGCGAGTAGCGTTACAAAATGACGAATCGGCGGAAGTGTTTTCCACGCAATTATTAGACATTGGCAATGGAAAAATTCCAGTTGACGGTTCCACGGGCCTTATTTCGTTTCCATCTAATTTTTGTCAATCAACAACTTCAAAACAAGAACTGATCACGAAAGTATTCCCGAATATTGCTGTAAATTACAAAAATCATGCTTGGTTGAGCGAACGAGCTATTTTAGCAGCGATAAATAAGGACGTTCATGACATAAACACATAAACATTAACATAAAAATTCAAAGTCAAATCGCAGGCCAATTGCATTCATTTAAGTCGATGGATTCAATTATCGATCCAGATGAAATCGTCAATTATCCAGTTGAATTTCTGAATTCATTGGATTTGCCAGGAATGCCGCCGCATAATTTGCAGCTCAAGGTCGGCTCGGTGATAATCATGTTACGGAACTTGAACCAACCGAAACTTTGCAATGAAACAAGACTCGCTGTGAAGAAGCTGATGACCAACGTGATCGAAGCAACAATAATCATAGGAAATTTCAAAGGCGAGGATGTTCTCATTCCAAGAATACCAATGATATCAACCCATTTGCCGTCTCAATTTAAGCGTCTACAGTTTCCTATCCGTCTTGCATTTGCAATGACGATTAATAAATCGCAAGGCCAATCGTTGGAAGTGTGTGGAATAAACCTTGAATTGCCATGTTTTTCCCATGGGCAGTTGTATGTGGCTTGCTCGAGGGTAGGTAAGCCATCGGCGCTGTTTGTTTTCTCTCCAAACGGAAAGACAAAAAACATCGTTCATCACCAAACGTTGCGTTGAAATTAATAAGGTAATTAATAAATTAATATATTTGACTATCTAGAGCCGAGTCCGCTTTATGTATTAAAAATAAAATTATATTTGTCATATTTCTAAAACTACTTTATACAAATTGATGAAAATTGATACGTTTGTAAAGGACAGCGAAGATATGAGGTACATTGTATAAATGCGTAGGATAACATCTGCCAGGTCCGCTGAATTTAATATTTATATACCGGAAAAGCGCAGAACAACGTCTGCCGGGTCAGCTAGTTTATTATAAAAACTCATTCCTTTCTTACTCCTTTATTATTGGATGATGTTGTCATTTAATGATGAATAGTTAAAATTACAAAAAATAGGATTAAAAACTCCTTTGTTGGCATAAATTGGGTATAAATCTTTTTAAATGCTTTTGAGTATCCTAAAATGGCTCCGCCTTTTAAATTTGCAACTGTAATGTATATGTACGAGTATATTAGTACTTCATGCTGCTCCCCACAATCAATCAAGGAGCATTCACTGCGCAGAAGCAATTCAAGTGACTCATTGTGTTTCATTTTCAAAGTATTCCATTTTCAGTTAGCCTGAAACTTATTTCGTTCAAGTTTGTACCAAGGTTTACCAAAATTTCTGTTAATTTAAAGAATAAACTGGTTGAAATGTAGAGTTTGTTATTTATTATAAATTAAATATTGAGGTTCTTTTCTTACAAAAACACTTTTTTTTGTAATAATGAATCATGTGACAAACAATAAGCGATATTTTCTCTACATTCTTGAATCGAAAAACTGTTTTGATTTCAGATTTTTTTTAAAAGTCTTTATTTATACTTGTAAGTTTTGACTTTTAGCCAATATTTTATAAATTAAAAGTTAAATTATCATTTTTTTTATTATACTTTTAGTACTTCCTCGAGAGCCACACTTGTAATTATATAATTGCCAACGACTGAAAAATAGACCCCGAAACAAAGTTATAAAATTCCATTTGAAAAATATAAAATACCTCAAAGCGTCGAAAAGCCAATGTAAGAATACTTATTAGACGTGATTTTAATACTTTCTTCAAGAAAAATGTTTTAATGCTAAATTGGCTTTTGACACCAGTTAAAAAATTAATGAAACTTAAAAACAAAGTTGATGTTACTTTTAATAGATAATATTATTGTGTGAAATTGCTTTTCGAAATAAGGAAATTATAAAACATATTGCATGAGAGGCTCATAGAGCCTATCATAAACTTCTCAAATTTTTTCACAGTGTACCTCAAAACAAAAGATATTGTATCTTCAGCAGTAAATAAACCGTTGAATATGAGATTGCTTGTGAAAAAAGAGAGCATCAATGTCGGTTCAGTGAAAGAGGGTTTACTTATTGTAAGCTATAAATAAAATAACAAATTTTGTATAGTTTTGTTATAAAATGAGTTATATACGTAAAAGGTAGGTATACTACATTTACAACAATTTGGGCAAAACTAATTGCTGAACATCTGTTGATTCACAAAATGTGAAATTAGCCCATAATAATATTGAGAGTAAAGCTTTCAACACATTATCAGTCGACGTACGTGGCACAGTGGAAGTGTGTTGCACTCCGATGCACAAGGTTCGAGGTTAAAATACCATCGGCGGACGTCTGGCTAACATTAGCTGTATTAGCTGAAGTAATTTTCAAGCCACTGAGAATCTTTGTAAAAAACAGTCGTTCGGAGTTGACGTTAAGCAGGAGCTTCCGTCTATTCATAGCCACACATATATGAATAGTTGCAGAGTATCTATGCGCCGCTTTTGGAGTAGTAGTTTTATATATTACATGTAGGGGACACGGGAAATATTATGATCTTTTTCTTATAAGTTTTTATTTAATTTATCTGATGCTTTGTTAAACTATCGGTTAAAAAGCATATTTCAAAAGTTTATTTTAAATAAGTTGCTGTGTTTGCGTCGGTTTCGTTTTCAATCATTGATATTTGAGGTTTTTCAAAGGTCATAACGTTACATAAGGTAAAAATACATACTAAAAAACATACCCGCATTTTAAAGTACTTAAGATGCTTAAAAAGGAATGCAATTAATATTAGTGAAACGCCAAAAATTCAACATGTTTCTAAAAATTTTTAAAGCTTTTGATGCTAATGTCAAAACCCTTATAGAGTTTTCAGATAATAAAAACTATTTTACGGTTCACATGTCGCCGCAGTAATCCATTCGGTCGGCCATTAAAACTGTGCCCAAAAAGGGTAACCAAATTAAGTAGAATACAAAATGATTCACGCATTTGGCCATTACACAAAGCTCACTTCGTCTCCAAAGAGGTGAACACTAATTGTGGCTAAAATTATGGCTCTTAATATGCCTGCATGCGAATTGCTCTGATGTCATGATGTGCACATCATTATGCGAACCGGTTTTTAGGAGTGTGTGAACCTGTTTGCCGTTTGAATACGAAAACTTAAAGCAAGAGCAGGGGATTACATTGAGGTCATAAACGCACATGCAAATGTGGTTGCCATGACTGAAAAAGCACTGTCGATTTGGTGAGGTGTGTCCACTGGTCTCCTGTCGAATCGGTTTAAATGGAGCTTGTCAGTGAAGCGAAAAAGCGTGTGCGCTTAGGTGGGGATAAGTAGGTAAAACATTTGAACAACACTCGAATGTTGTTGTTACTTCTTGATGCTCAGTTGTTTAAAGAGGTGTCGATTACGGCTTTGATATGCAAATGAGCTTACACATGCTTTCTGTTGCCGCAGGATATCATAGTGCAATAAAAATTTAAGAGTGGATAAAATGACACCTTGTATATCCAATTGTCAGCAAAGGACTTGTTAACTTACATAAAAAGGAAATTTAAGTATTTTTTTAGCCTAATTACCTTAATGCAGTCTATTTGAAAACCCCTTCAAAACTAAATTCATTAGGTAGTTCATTATCTACTTTGGTGTGGTCACTTCCGAGTGATTTACGACATAAATTACAAGTTTAAATGAAGTGGGTTCATGTAAGGTTCGTATGCACTCGAGCCTCTATTAACGTAGTTGAAATTATTTCCAAATAAGATGTAAATGTTTTGGCATAAATGAAATTAATTTTTTAATAGAGTTTGAGTAAAGTCGAAAAATTTGCATCCACTTATGCCGTGCCTTGTGATTATCCGCTATCAATAAAATTCTAAATAGAGTTTCACATACATGAGCATATATAATAGAAAAGATTTATCGATAATATACAAAATTTGTAATTAATTAATTGAATTATTAACATTTTATCGATCGTTTTTTCAGCATTGTATTTTCAATAAATTAGTCTTGGATTAGTATGGTAAAGTTTTAATAAGTAAAAAATTTTTTGGAAATCAATTGTAGTATGAAGGCAGTTTGATAAATCAGTGACTTTTTAAATTTCCCGTGTAATTACCTTAAATGCAACACTTCATCTTTTAATAGACTACTTTTAAATTTCGAGTAAGCTGCTTCACTTAGCTTGTGTTTTACAGACTACTAAAGCTGGCATTCTCATGGTACACATTCATCCAGAGAAGTCTTTTGTTTTGACTGTTCCTTGGTCTTTGGTGAGTTCGGATGAATCCATATTTCGTCCACGGTTACGAAACGGCTAAAAAACTCGTTCAAAGTGCGGTTGAACATCGCCCAAAAAATAATGCGTGTAAACACACGAAATTCACTTTTTTCCATTTTCGTTTTATTTATTTTAAACAATTTTTTACTTATTTGCAATTGAAAATATTATATATTTTATAAAGATTTTTTTTTGCAATGACAGTTTCATATTTTCTCAACATAATGTTTGAAACTTAAGATATCCAAAAAAGTTTTTATTAGTCTGATATGAAAAAAAAAGAAAACAGTTTATTACACCAAGGAGATATTGTGTCACTAGGTTGCCATTTTGTAATGACGCCCACGGGAAATTATAATTTTTAAAGATTTTTTAAATTATTCCAAACATCAAAACAAAAAAAAACAAAAAATGAGAAATTTAAAAAGAGGAGAAAAAATAAGACAAAATTGTACTTTTCAAGTTTTCTCTAATTGACAACTGTCGTTGCTGACACTTTACGAGAATGCCGAGCCCAAAATAATGTTAAAAAATTTATTAAACACCGAGGAAATGCACCCGCACACATTTTTTTTTTGTGGCAAAATTGAATTAAAACTGTGAAAACACCATGAAAACCAGATTGAAGGGAACTGAAAATACATGTGACTGTGTGTAATACATTTTCGTAAGAATTACGTAATGCGTAGACTTTATCAGAATTAATTATAACGCCAGGATGAACACGTTGAATCAGCAGAAACTCGGCATAATTTAATAAATAAAGTAATGGAATGGAAATAGCGCAGCGAACAAGAGAAAACTCGCACCTGAGAGATACGCAAACAAAATTTAATTGACCGAATGAGTTACAATAGTCATGGGCTCATGTCCATTGTGCCGAAAAGCTCCAGGCCTTAGAGAATGTGCAGCTGAGGCGCAGTAAATGACATCGTAAGCAGGAGCGGATTGATTAAATTAATAAATTTTTAAATTTGTTAAAAGTTCCTTAGTATTTTCGAAGTAGAAAAATGAAGGTGAGTTAATGGTAAGTATATAAGAAATAAGTCTAATTGTTTTACATTAAAAGAAATAAAGACGAATTTTGTTATTAAGTCCGGTCCTGACCTTCAAATGGACCTGCAGGACATTCACTTGGACAACAAGAGACATATAGGAGAGGAGAAAGGCTGTCGAAGTGAGGGATGTGAAGTTTACCTCCGGGCAGTGGACAAGTGACCTGAGTTGCATATGTTCGCATAAAATTATTATTTCTGTTTTTGCGTTGTTTTTCCTTTATAACGGCGCGCATACACCTGGGAGGCCACATTAAATAATTACCATAAATGGGCTCGGCGATAATTTTTGCACCAAATGAATAAAAAAAAAATAAATTGTAAACTGCTACTGCATTGCATTTTTTTAAATTGTAATTGTAAAAACAATAAACAAATGTGTCCATAAATACCGACACGAAATTTTGAATACCCTTTGGAATCGGAATCATAATAAATAAAAATATTCGTATTTTATTTAATTATCGCAGGCGTAGTCTGTAAAATTGCGCTACATATGCCAGAAGTGCATTTCGTATGGATTCGACTTTTATTGCATTTGCATTAATCAGTTAATTAATTTTGAAATAAAACGATGACTCAATAATTTTATAAAATAAATAAACTGAAAGAATGCTTAAAGTAAAAAAGTTATCAGCTTAAAACGAATACTAGCTGTAGGCAGCTGTTGAAGTGTCACATTTGTGCGGATCCCAAAGGCGTTTTTCTTTGTCTACTCCCAAGACGGAAATCCATAAGGTTTGATGGGCTATTTAAAAATGTAATTGGGCCGCAAAAGCAGATTCAATGAAGAAGAAGAATCTCCTTCAACCCTTTTCATTTTCATTCTTGCCGCATTATTTTGCAATTACTTAATTTTACATAAACGACTTTAGACGATGAAAAATAGAACGCAAAATCCGTTGAAACGTGATTCACTCTGAGCTTGTTTTGAATTAAAAATAACAGTTGTTGCTGTCAAATCGGGCGAAAACGTTTTGCTTACAGCAGTGGACAAGTATTTTAATTTCTTATTAACCGTTTATTATCCCAAAGGAATGTCTTCGGCTATATTATGTAAAACTGTGATTATCATGAAGTTGGTGCCAGCTTAAGATATTTTTAACGGAGTTGCTTGTTTCTTATTTAATACATTTCAATGAGACTGTAGTAGTCAATGTAGCACTTTACTTGATTAAAGTTTACGCGCAATTCTTGTTTAAGTTGATTACTGAATTATTTAAAAATAAATGTATTGTATACACTGTATAATGAAGCATTCACCAAGAAAAAAGAACTCATAGTACTTATGTTTTATATTTGTTTGAATTGAGTTTTTTATTATTGGGCCCTTAACGTTTATAGACAATCTGCATAAGGTTAAACGTTTTAACCTGCGTAAAATTTTCTCAATTGTAACTGTGACTTAGAAGCACAAAAAGACAATATATAGTCTTTAAAATTACAGATCCCATATTGGGTTGGTAATTTCGAGTATTCTGTAGAATATTGTTAATGTAGGAGCCATGTCCTTTTAACTTTTTGTGAAAGTAAATCAACAGGCCTGTTTTGAAAGTCTTAATAATATCGACTTTTATTAACGCTGAACGCTCCCACACTTTTATTTAAATAACAGACCGATTGAAAATTTATAACGGTCACGCTTCAATTTATGACCACCAAATTTCGCCCTGGGGATAATGAACACAGAACAGGCTAAAAACCCACTCAGCTGCACATTGATCAAATTGCTATTTGATTTTGGTTAAGTGATGAATTTATGGCAACACAGAAAGATTTGTGATATTAGAATGCATTGACAAGATTTGTATTTTATGTTTGGCATAAAACGATCCACCAATTCAGACAGTTTTGCCTTTTTAAAAATGTATAACTTTAAAATTTTTTATCGAAACTGTTGGACGCCATTTAACATAAACATGATTTCAATTTGTCATCAATTATGCAAAATAAACCTTGGCCCATACTTCGAAAGAGTTTGGAAATTGCAAAATGCATTTTGATTTCGAATTATTTCAACTAGACATATTGCACTTGGCTTGCATATAAAGGGAGAGATGAGAGGTCAATTGGGTTTAGAAATGGCGTGTGGGCCATTTGCAATGGGTAATTGGGTTACACAGAGTGCCATGAAATATTGATGCAGTTGGCATGGTCATCTCCATTAGAACTCAAATTACTAAGGGTTGTTGGGGTGTGTAGGCGGAATATTGCATTCACAGTTGATTTGATTGCCAATGTGGTCTGCTAGACAGCGGATTGAGGTCTAAGCATTCACCATATGTAGAGTAAAATGAAGAGAAGTAAGAGAAGCATAGTATTCTGCCTTGAATTGTTTAGACTGCTGTGGCTTCAGCTTCAAATGGCTCAAAATGCATTTAGCTTCCAATTGTCAAAGTGTTAATTAAAAATTGACATTTGAATTGTTGTGCACAGGTAGATTATTTTACTGGTTTTGAGTGCAATGAGAAGTGATTGAATGGGATATTTTAAGGCGTAACTTTCAAGTTTTCGGAAAGTTTAATACTGTTTATTTAAATTAGTAAAAATTATTCAAAAGTTTTTTTTTTTAGTGCAACGGGAATTTTCTTGATATAAAATCTAAATCACTTGCATGCGTCTTTATCAAGCACCCTTATTCACTTTTAGAATATTTAAAATAAAATTGTGAAATGCCTTTTTTCCCTCTAAGACAAGGCTCGTTTGGGATTTATCGTTAAGTCATACCAAATTAACATATTAATAGCTACAATACCATTAGTTTTTCAGAAAGGCATCAAGCATTGAAATCTGCATATGCCTTCAATAAACCATCAATTTAACGAATGAGCATTCTCATATACATACATAGAGATCAGACTGGCCGCATAGAGCACTCGAGGGTGTAATAAAAAATTCACACGACAGCAATTTTGCAGTTCGTAGTTCATAGCCTCATCTTCGTCGAAGGAAATCAACGATTAAAATTATGCAAATGCATCGAAGAGAATGATATCAAGAGAATAGAAAGTCGGAGGTTGACTATAAGTTTGGTAGTAAACACTCAATATTTGTTGCCACAAAAAAGATTCACGAAATACTAAAACGCTTAAAGCGTTCTTAAACAAACGAAGTTTCATTTAAAAACACAATTTACAGAGGTTTAAATAATTATTTGATATATCAGACTTAGGATTCAGAATTTTTAAATTAAAAACAAAGGAAAGTTATAGATAAATAGGATTTGGATGTATTTCGTATTGAAGTGGTAAAATATACATTTTGGAATTTTCTAAATAAAAATCTGTGAGAAATTTTATTTATGCGTACAGACCCAATTTTATGAAGAAACCCCTTGTATGTAAAGTATGCACATAAGTTTGCTTGTCGTTATCAAAATACCTTTTGGTTCAATTTGTAATAAATTTTTAAATAATATTTTTTCATTTTCATAATTAAACTTATATTATTATTATGAAAGGCTACATTCATTCCGTTCTTTTTTTGAGTTTTTTCTTGGTTTAAGTTTGTTTTTTTTTTAGAACAATTTTATTATATGTTTTATTTAAAACTCTCGAGATTTTGATGTCGATCGATTAAAAAGGGCCAATATACTATGCTATAAAAAAATTTGTTTACATTCAAAGCTATTGAAACTTTTTATAGGAAAAAAAATCAAGAAATAAATAAAAATTTTAACTTATGTAAAGTCAATGGTAAATTGATATTGGCATTTAGCTGCCATAAAATGCATATAGATGATAATATTTGACAGATTTCCATTAGAAATGTCACAAATTATGTGATTAGCAAACCGTTGGGTTTTGCTTATCCAAAAATCCAACTAACCATCGAAAAAGTGGATTTTAATGTTTTGTTCTTTAAATTTGGTCGGTATTCTTCGACGAGATTCAATCATTTGTTAAAATGCAAATGCGAATGTCATGGTAAAGAAAAGTATTTGACAGAATTTGTAATACATTGATAAAATGTTTTTGTAAGATGCTAACAAGCTCATACCATGAAGATAAACTTGTTTTAGCTTTGCACACGATGGTATTTTACTTCGTGAAATTGATTCACCTGCTTAAGGCATTTGTCCGTTCCATTTTGTATTTTTCACCCTTAGCTTTAGAAAAAATTCAAAATCGTCTGCCCACAAAATGAATTTATGTTATTTGTAACTTTGTTTCACCGATTTTCATATTTTCAATTTTTGTTCTTTGCTGGTAAGTTTGTTTGCATGTTTGAGTCTCTTTCTTGCCTTGCTTCCTTTTTATACCCTGTACCAAAAAATGGTAAAGGGTATATTAAAGTTGTGCAAATGTATGTAACAGGCAGAAGGAGGCGTGGCAGACCCCACAAAGTATATATATTCTTGATCAGCATCGAAAGGCGAGTCGATATAGCCATGTCCGTCTGTCCGTCTGTCCGTCTGACCGTCTGTCCGTCTGTCCGTATGAACGCACGGATCTCGGAAACGGTAAGACCTACAACCACTAAATTTGGCACGAAGACTCTGCCAATCCATAGGCATAACGAGTTTATTTTTTTTTTCGATATTCGATCTATAACATATAGCTGTCATAGGAATGATCGGCCGAAAAGCCATATTTAGTAACAAAAACCACTTTATTTTTTAAGATATGTTTACAAAATTTGGGATTTAATTGTTTTACCTAATGCCCAATCACATATCTAAAAACTATGTATATCGGTTCACTATATCATATAGCTGCCATAGGAACGATCGGCCAAAAAACAACATTTACTGGGAAAAACTTTTTTGTATATTAAGCAATCGTTATGAAATTTTGGATTTACCAATTCTAAGTAATATCCAATAATATTCTCGAATATTATAAATATCCGTTGACTATAACATATAGCTGCCATAGGAAGGATCGGCCGAAAAACAACATTTACTGAGAAAAACTTTTTTGTTTATTAAGATATCGTTACCAAATTTTGGATTTATGGATTCTAAGTAAATTCAAATCATATATCTAAATATGATAAATATCGGTGCACTATAACATATATATGCCATAGGAACGATCGGCCGAAAAATGGCTTTTACAAAAAAAAAATTTTTTTTCTTGAGATATCCTTACATGAATGAATTAAAGCAACAAAAAAATATATTAAGATTTGGCTTCGGTACAGGGTTTTCTATAGTCGGTTACGCCCGACTATAGCCCTGCCTTTCTAGTTTCAAACGCGAATATGAAATTTACATCATTTGTTTATTTGTTTCTCATGTCCTGTGGTCTTAGCAAACATTTCCTTTGGGGAAATGCACAGAAGCATATTTTTACTTTCCGTTTTTTATTGTGTTTTTCCCATTTTTTATTTGATTTTCATGTTTGTTACTTGAATGGCAAACGAAAAAGACCACAAAATTTGATTACCACTAAAAAATTGCTGCAAATTTGGTTGGTCCGAGTCGCATTTGTTTACTTTTTCTTAGGGGAAACATTTTTAAATTAACGCATTATGTTTATGAATTAGATGCAAATGTATCCAAAAGACCTTCACACATCGCTGACCAAAGGGTCACAAATCCAATTTGACAAATTTCAAAAAGTTTCGGATTTGTATATATGTTTTCTGATTTGAGCTCTAAACATGCAAAGACACTTTTATTGCATATTTGTATTTATAAACATTTGCGAAATTGTTGTTTTAAGAACGTACAACTTGTGTGAAAAAGTTGGCTGTTAAGATTAAATTTTATAGTATAAGTGTATTAACGAAACCTGATATTGATTTGACTGAAAATACTGCAGAAAACTATTTATGTAATTTTAATTTTTTGAACCTAAATTGTAATTCTTCTTTACTCAAAAAAATTAAGTCCATGTCTTATCTTGCGAATAAGAAAAGACGAGATAAACGCTGTTGATGCTTTTTTGGAAGGTTGTAGTTGATGACTACTTGCATCTTCATTTCTTTTCCTCATGAAAGATAAGATTGAAAATGTCGCAAATTAAGTCAGTTATTTATGAGTTTGATCGAGTGTATTTGTTGCATATATTTTTATTGCTTGCCAGTTTACTAGATTTGTCAATTGTGTTCGATTTAAGCATTTTCACGAAATAAATTTATTTACTATAGTAGTTCGAAAAAATTATTCATTTTTAAATCAATTTGCAGTAAATTCATGGAATTAAAGAACTTTCACAAAGGATAGAATAAAAAATTTATAAATTAAACCGGATACATTATTAACTTTCGGATTGCGTTTTGTATAATGACTGGACAAAAAAATAAAGTATTAGGATCTAAGCGAATTTCACAGACAGTTTAATGTTTCAGTAATTTTAATATTTTATGGCAGATTTGTAAGTCGCAAATGTAAATACTGTCGCAAATAAAATCAATAAATTTGGGGGAGATGACAAATCTTCGAAAATTGAGATTCAACTTCGCGTTGAACTTGTGACGTGACAGTTACGTTAACGCTGACATGAACCCACATCTGGTTTAAAAGCTTTGCACGAATAATGGAAAGATGAAAGTGACGAGAAAAAGTTTTGTGAGGTACTTTTTTGATGAATATTTGTCGCATTTTTTACGAAAATTCCTGAATTTAGGCGCATTAAAACCCATTAGGAAACACGGAAGTGGTTTGACATGTATTTACTTGAAAACACGCGATTCATTTTAGTTTAAACTGCAGCAAACGGGGTTAAGCAAATACCGCCTCGTGGTGCACTAAACCTAAAGGGAAACTAGAATTCAAGTCAGTTTCGATTCAAAGAAAGTGTCAATCAGGTTTACATATAAAATGTAAATAATCAAATGGCTTTGATGTTGCTAAAAAATTCACTCAAAATTTTGTTGGCAACCGTCTGCAAAATAAGCTAGTAAATATAAATGTTAACTCATATTTTATGAAGAGAAAATGTTTGTAGAAGATTGCAAAGGCTTACGGATTTCAAAAACAATTTGAGTGATGCAGAACCAAAAATAAATTGATTTTAGTTACGGATAATTTTAAAACTACTTAGGTAAATTTAGTTATTTTCGGAAACTATATCATAATGATTATACATTATAATTTTTTTGGCTAACGTTAATCACCGATCCTAAATACAATTTAATGTAAGTCTACTTTCAAGTTTCTTTGTAATTCAAATTTTGATTGAAATTTAAAACTGATTACTTTTATTCGTTGTGATTATCCACTTCAATAAATAATTTAAGTGTAGTACTGTTCTTTATTCTATGATAAGTTTTAATAGGAACTAAACACCATAAAAGGCAAGTATTGCAACATTTTTTATCGCAGACCAATTGATTCCTTCGAATTGATTATAAGTTGGTATGACATCGCTAACTGTTGAGTGATTTTGGTTTTGATGACGACGATGAAACTCTTATAAAAATTCGCGGCACGTGCAGCTTGAAATTGTTGCAAACACAGGCTGGCAGTTGTACTTTTGTCCTCTTTTTGATTCAAGCTTTTTTTTTTTTTTTGTTAGCTAAACTTTTGCTGCGCTCATTGCTTATGTTATTTTAGAATATACACGTATAATATAAATTTTGAAATGGTGACAGTTCGAAGAAGAATGCATATTTACTTGTTTGATGAATTATGTAGTAACAATAAATATTTTTAATTGATTTTCTATCAAACACAGTTTTACATTCGCTTAGTCAAGGTACCATAGCCCTTTTCAATTTATGATCTGATTGCCATATTCGGCGCATAATAAAACATTTAATCAACAATTTAAAATCTCAAATCTAAGCATAAACCAACAACGATAAAAACAACGATCAAAAGTTGAAAAAAGGAAAGGAGAGACTCTCAGTAGAAGTCGGTAATATCTATAAATATTTATAAGTATGCTTTTCAATCAAGGTGATCGATCGTTTATTTTTATAGTGAGTCAGTGTTGAAACACCAGTAGACCTAATGACAAAATGATAAGGACAATTAAGTAGAAAGCGGACCAGGAGCGGTAAAGTATTGAACGACACTGGGAAAAATAAATTGTGAGATGAATCCATTCTATTCTCATTAGTTTTTGTTAGCAGTAAGTATATTTATTTTATTGTATTGAATTTGCAAAATGAATGTGAAATCTAACTATTTAAAAAGAATATTTAATTTTTTTACAACACTCCAATCCTAGCATTAATGAAACTATTCTGGCTTATTTTAAATTTGAACGAATTTCTTGTCCCTTTTGTGAGATTTTTATAATTATAAAATTCCATACAATCGTATCTATAAACAAAAGTTTACTGCAAATTTAAGCACATTTAGGTATTTTTCTTTGTGCACAAAAACTGCTTACTGACAGTGATTATTTTGTATATGTAATGCAGCAGTTGCAGTTGGACGACAAAAAAATGTGTCACAATGATCATTTTTCATCAGAACACTGCGAAGCTTGTAAACATAACAAAACTGCTGTAAAATATTGTTTGGATCTTTGATCACTTGTCATCAATGCATGATGTACGATCATCATTCGTGGCGGCAATGTCTAAAAGTCATTGTCATTTTCTCTCCGACTTTACGTCTGCGCTGATGATAGAAGAGAAAGGAGGAGGAAAGTTATTGGAATCTGTTGAGATCATTGCCGATGTTTTGGCATTCCATTCGGGCAAAACCTGTTGACAGCAACACTTGCGACAAGCGAAACGATCTTGTTTTTTTGTAATGTACGTTTGGATACTAGTGGGGCTTCTACTGATTCTTTGGCCGATTGTCATCAAAGTGTTATTTGCACTTTACGTATGAAAAAAGTGCTGGCAGAGGTGTCGATATCGCACAATGATTTTAATGATGGCATCTTTGACCATAACAATCAACTAAATCTAAAAAAAAATTTAAATAAATTTAAAAAAATTGGTATAAACTGAAAACAGGAAATCAAAAGAGCATATCAAGTTAATTATTTTTACGAAATTTTATTTAATATTTTTCTTGTTTGTTATTTTGGAGAGAAATATTTAATAAATTATCGACCGATTATTTATTTCTTTTATTTGCATTACATGCAGCCACCCCATGATCTTATAAAGTAAAATGAAATGTGGTCTGTGCGCTTGATTGCTTGGAGGCTATGCACAATAATCCTTAATTACACCGACAAGCAAACACTCCCTTTAATCACTCCGCTATACCACCCTCCTGTTCTGTCAAAGTGCGCCCTTACTTGCGGTTTCCATACTGTGAAGTGCCTTGCAATCAATTGAAATTTGATTTTGTAATTCGTTAACTCCTAACGACATTCAATGAATTTGTAATGACAATTATCTTTACACAATTTGTGACAAGCCGAACACTGTGGGCACCATAGTAATATTGAAAATATTCATTCGTTCTGAAATTGTTAATATTTGATAAATACTTACAGTGATTGTTTATAGTGTTATATAAGTTAAGCCTATCGAATGTTTATAAAATGTTTGTGCGGAATTTTAGCTTGACATTAATTAAGACGAATTTATGATTCTCTAAATAACATTGGCTCCTACTCTAGACATCGTGCCGACCATCCAAAATCCAATAAGAAGCTAATTTTTAGTAGTTACCCACTTTAATATCCAACCAAATTGATGTGGTCATGCCGAACCATCATTGATATGAAAAGTAAAGAGTTATAGGCAAACTCACTTTGTGATACCTATATACGAGTCTATGTAGCACATATGTTGATAATGAGTTGATATGTAATGATTAATTTTGACAACTAGCCAAGTACGTGTAGTAATTGTTCGTTTGACGCACCCCCAAAACAAAGTACCAACTGTAACGCTGCCATCTTAAGCTCGCATTTAAAATTATTCTTGCAGTTAGGGAGGGAAACCATCGTTAAATTAATTATGTCGCACTTGGTAGTCACGTCAAAATTTTAGCGCATATGTGCAAAAAATTTCTGCAGAAAAGCCAGCCTGACCAGAACCATCCTAACTATTCAGGTCGCAGTACGACCTTTTCGTTTATTCTCTTCTTTGTGTTTCTATTTGTTGCGGGCGATAATCTGTATTTGTGATATGTTAAAACATATAAACGAACATCAATACTTGAAATTCTGTTGGTCCTGATCTTGCGCTAATGATGCCATTTGTTGATTTTTGTTTGCGGTTACATTTGTTTGGGTGATTGTATTAAATTTTGATAAGCATCTTTGGATAAATATTTATAACCCACTCAAACGGATGTTCCTATTATTGCTGGAGTAGAGCATAAGGCAATGTTTGCTAGTTCCACAAATATACAAATGTTATAGCTCATTTCTCATGATTGGTTTGTTTTTTCCAAATCCTAGAGATAAGCTTTATTAATAACTTTATTTAACAAGTTCTACAGAACTAAAATAGTGATTGCTTAAACTACATGGCAGTGCACTATCTACTACCCCCCCTTCTTTGACGAAGACTTGTTGAGACGTCATAGTTCATTTTCTGAATGCTACATGTGGGCGTTAAAATGAAATTCATACATATAAATGCCGTAATGTGGAGTACAGTTTTAAGCCTTAAATTTCTTTGCCTGCGACTTTTCTTAACTGTTGGGCTTGTTTCTACAGTTTATTCAGTCGCCGTGCCACAACTTTGCTTATTTCACTGAGCTGCATTTGTCTCCTTTTATGTTCGTAATGTCACATAAACAGTGTTTAATAATGCATTAACTTCATGTATCTAACTAAATATGTTACGTAAACGACGTCGACGATGATAAATATTTAATTCGTATGCTTTCGGTTATTTTTACTTCGAATTTTAGGGAAAATTTAATGGCTTTGCTCGGCAAGCTGACTCTTTTACACGGCGATATGGGATACGAATGTTTGTTAGATGAGCTTGTGTGACCCTTTCTGTTATTCGCTGCATACTTTTAACTTTTCGAGTTGAATTGCAGTGAAATGTTTTTTCCTGTCTTCATGGTAAAATCGTTATTTTTTTTTTTGTGTATTTTATTTATTTATTTTATATTTTTTTTTTTAACTGGTGTACACAAAGTTTCTTTTTGTGTTTTGGGGTCCAATATAAATTTTGCGCTGCAGGTAAATTCTGTTTGATCTGAAATGAAATTGTTGTTAAATATTGTTTTAAGCATCAAGGAACATCTTAAACGTTACGATGCCAAGTTAAGTTAGAATCACTTTAATCACAGTTTTCATAAGATTCGGTTCATGACAAAACTTGCTGATTTGCACAATTGTTTGTGATTACAATAAGAGGAATTGAAAGTTGGATGAGAATGTACACATAGAGAAACCGTGTATGTAGTTCTCCCCCAGAGTGCAATTAGGCAACAAACTATAAAATTTCAGTGTTTGTCTTCACAGATTCTTTTTCACACATACACAAGTATTTGCCATTAAAAAAATAAAACAAAAGAAAGAGAAACGGAAGCAACAGAGAAGCAGTTTAGTTCTGCACTGATTTAACGTTGGGGTTGCCCGTATAGCTTCTTTATCTTCATTGACCGTTTTTTCCACTCGTTTTCTCCAACAGTGAATGTGGTAATTGTCTGTGCGTATAATTGGCGGTATGTGGCCCCCGCGCAGTCGTTTGACACTGTAATGAGTTGTCATCATTTTTTCTTTGTCTATTAATCTTTGCTTAACTCTAGACTATGCTGAAAGAATTCAAAGGACTACATTATGTACATACACTTATACATGACTAACTTAATGTAGATATGTGTAGACATATATATGAAAAATGTGGATACATACATACATCTATATGAAAAGTTGGAGTTAATAAGAACGTCTTTTGCTTATTATAATTTTAAACTTGTTTGTCAATCGTAAGTTTTCATTTCTTGTAATTTTTTAATTTTTAAGATTTAGAATTCGTTATCGTGATTATGTATAAGGTGATGTAATGTAATTATTAATATTTTGTGTACATGGTAACAGCTGAAATCGATTTATTGTCTAGATTTATTTGATAATTTTTCCGCACAATCGCACCGAGAATACTATCAACGACAAAGAGTAAGGACAGCTAAAAAAAATTGACAGCAAATTAGTTTGCCAGTAGCGACCTCCCGCTGAGTTTTTCATTTGTTTTTGTTTTTCATATTTTATTACTCAAACGATTCGCTTCAAGGGCAATTCTACCAAGCCATTGAAACTACCCTCACACCACTTATTATTGTACAGTATAAAAAGCGAAATTTAATTAGCTTTTTTAATATATGCAAGTAATTTAAACAAAAATAAATTAATTTTATTTTTGATAAAAAATCTTGTAGGATATTGTGTTTAATTATGGTATGTTACACCTGCACTTTTGCACGGATAATATGGTTACAGTTAAGAATGAATTCCCTCAAAGTCTAGTGTGTTTTTATAAGCCTATAAGAGTTTGTAAAAAAAAACTAACTTAATAGGAGTATTAAGAATGTTGTTGACTATTGTTTATATTGTATAATTTGCATTTTTGCGAATCAGTTAAACGCCCCTAATACCTACACCATTAACACTATCTAAGATTTCGTTTTATAAATACATTCTCTACGGCTGCGTTTTAATTACATGGTACACGGGGTTCTGCTCGTTGTCGTTACCTACTCTGACGATGCAGTTGGAAACTGATGATCTTCTCTGACCCTCTGACTAGAAAAATTAGTTATGAACATACAATATAAAAGTATGTCTACACCGTAGAAAGCAACATTACGAATTATATGAGGCGGAACTGAGTGAAATCGAATTTAGCAATTTTATCCGAGAGATTTTTATCAACTTAATTACAGAATTAACTATATCTTATGAAATTTTGTATGTTAGCAACTATTTTTTTTTCCCACTACTCTTTATTTGCCATCAATTTGTAACTATAGTTAATTTTTTGTTTTTGAAATTTGGTGTAGTATATATGTTTATTAGTCAATTATCTTCATTTTAATAAGCGCATTCCATAGTATATGTACATATTGATTCCTTTTTGTTTAAGATTTAAGCATGGTTTTCTTAGTTCTTGTATTTCTTAAAAAGCTTACATGTATTTAAATAAAAATGGGCTGGCCGATTTTCACTATGTAAAAATGTTTCTTGTAGCTGGCCAATCGTGCGACACGAAAATATCTTGTAAATAACGTTGACAATAAACCTTGATCTGCTCCTCTCTTATAGTTGGCACCCCCACATCTAGTCTAAGAGAGTCGATTTCAATATAAAATTTCTTCTCTTGAGTCGGCACCCCGCGTGACTAATAATGTTGTTGTAGTGTTGCCATTTTGGTGGCTTCCTGAGAGCGAGTTGTATGTCAAAAGAGAGTGAGGGATACCACAGCAAGTTTTATTCGTAAGAGAACAGTGCACACTGCACTATCATCAGAAAACTGTATTATTGCTCAGCAAAGAAAAACACAATAACAACCTGACACCATAGTAAGCAGTGCGTATAATAATAAGGTTAAAAGGATTACTGCTACAGGATATTTGGGTATCAACAACATCCACACAATAATAACAACTTCCGATAATCAGGGCTGCTATATAATATAGTCCGCTTAAATTGAAAGGCATCTCGTCTTTTTATCAGGAGTATGGCATATGCCTGGCGTCCTGGAGAGAGGTGAGGGTAAGGCGCGGTTGAAACTATTAGGGTTGCCTCGTCGCAAAGCTGAGTCCGGTCATCGGTGAATATCTGACGGACTTATACCCGACCAAACCCGCAAAGCAGGAGTTTACGTTGCTGACCACTGCTTCAGAGTTGTTGATGAGGAACAGGGCTTGCAGAGCACGAAGCCAATCTTTGGCAGTCTCACACACTATTATTAGTGTTACTGAGTAGGAAGTGTACGCATTTGACTTCTTAAATTGACTAATAAATAAATACAAATAGTGAACGTAAAAAGTTTACCATTAGGGACTGTTAGCTTATCTCTGTGGATCGTCACAACACAAGCTAACAGCAGCTCAAGGCTTTCAGGTATTTAGTTTTATACACAGACAAAGACTGTGATGCAGCTGAGGCGTGAAACCGATGTGGCACATACTAAGACTGCGGTCTCTATGCTTGCCATATGGTAGGAGCATGCACCATCTTGGTGCATTTTTTTGGCATTTGCCACAAAGCGATCAATGATTTGAATTAATGGTGGTTGGTGGGGTGTAATAAGTGTAGGTCGAAACTTTTTGTATAGGTTTTTGCAAAGACTTTAAATAGCGGCTCATTAAAGTTATTTTAGCAAAGAAAGTTTGTTTTACAGTAAGCATCTACAAGAGTTTAAGGCAGCATAAGAAAATGTAAACTTACAAATATAGCATAAACCTGTATTTTAAATTTGTCTTAAAAAATATGTTATATATAATACCTTACACTGTATACTTCACCCGACTATAGAATACCCGGGTAGGGTACCCGATTCACAATAAAATATTTTTTTTCCATTAATATTTTGTATTATTTATGTTACGATATCTCAAAAATCTTAAAAGCTATTCTTAGTGAAAGTCATTTTTTGGCCGACCGTTTTTATGGCATGTAGTATACCGATATTTATCACATTCAGGTATATGATTGGATATTATTTACAATTACTAAATCCGAAATTTGGTCACGATATCCTAATAAACAAAAAAGAAAAGGGGCAAAAACAAGCAACAATTTAAGTATGCAAATTTTAAGTAAAATTTAAATCCTAAATTGCTATTAGAGGGATATTTTTTATTTTTTTTTTTCCTAGATTAGTGACAGAAAATAGCGAAGAACAGAATGAAATTTCTAATATAGCCATATCAACTACTCTTCCATCTCGCCTTCTTCATAGATAACTTATCTGGCAAAGCAGGTAGATATAAGGAGACTACTTTTAATGATTGTATGGAATTTTATTCATTGGTTTTCTCTTCTAATTGTCTAGTAATGATAATGATAATTTTTTATCAAGAATTGGAATGTGAAACAGTTAAAGTAAAGGAATGGGATTCTCTCTGAGAAAGCTATTGAGATCTTTTATATAACGGTGAAAAAAGTCCAACTCAATTAAAGAGACTACCTCAGTTAATATAAACTATTTATTGGTCGGTCTGTCATTAAGTTAGTTAATTTTGAATTTTGTAATCACAAAAAGTAATAAATAAGCACCATTACTGGTGTAGACTCGTTTGACATAAGCAAAATCACATTGATTGATAAATCAGTACTCTTCTTATTGTCCTACCTAAATTAAAGTTATTAACGCCTTGAAGCTTTCTTTTTTTATCGTGCTGTAGTGATTCCTTGTTTCACTTGAATTTACTTAACCAAACGTAAAAACGATAAAAAATATTTCAACGTCGTTTTTTATTATTTTCGTCACCGTCATCGACATCATTGCCACTCTTTCGTTGCATTATTTAACAATTAACGGAACAAGTTGTTAAACTTTACCTAAACGATTTAAGTCAACAGCAAGGATTCTTCTTGACCCTACCAAAACATTTTTTTTACTACCACTCCAATGTCGCTTCCATTTCCGTGCACACATTTCAGAAGTTTTTTTCGCTTATTTGTTTCTTTTTTTTTATGTGATTGTTACTTTTTTGTTGTTCTTATTCATTTGAAGGTCCAATGCTTCGTCCAGCTTGGCTAACGTCCGCTGAATTGGCAATTTTTTTCTGTCGGTCTACAATCGGATGTCGACAATAAAATTGTGTTTTCGTCCATCTCCCGAAGAGATGATTCGTTTGTTTTACTTAGTTTGCTCTGTTTTGTTGAGTTGTGCTGTTGCTTGAATTCGTGCTCTTTTTTTTATAATTTTTCTTTTCTCCTTTGCTGGCTGTGCGATGATAAATCACTGCTGAAGCATTTAAGCGTGAATACTTGAACTGGTAGCCAACTCCGCACAGTTTGTTTACATATTGATAAGATGAATTCAATTGCAGAACGTCAACCATGCAATTTTTTTTTGCTTGGGAAATTGATAGATGAAATTGCTATTCTGTTCTCCATTTATTGAATACTGGTTCCTTTCAGGTTTTTGTACATCATGATTACCATTTAAGCTTAAATGATAATAGTTCCAACCTACATTGCGGCATTTTTCTGGATCTCAAACCCACAAATTAAAGCAGATAAGTATTACTAAGAATCCTAAAAGAAAATATAAGTAAAAAAAATAACAATTTATTGAATTACCATACATATAGTAAAAGTTATAAAAAATTTTCGGTTTAAAAAATCATTTTAAAACAACAGAACAGAATGAATTTTCGAATATAGCCATATCAACTACTCTTCCATCTCGCCTTCTTCATAGATAACTTATATGCCAAAGCAGGTTGATTTAAGGAGACTACTTTTAATGATTGTATGGAATTTTATTCTTTTGTTTTTTCTTCTAATTGTCTAGTAATGAGTGCCGTGCAATTTTATTACAACTTTTTTTTATCAAGAATTGGAATGTGAAGCAGATAAAGTAAAGGAATGGGACTCTCTCTGAGAAAGCTCTTGAGATCTGTTATATAACGGTGAAAAAAGTACAACTTCAATTAAAGAGACTACATCACCTAATATAAACTATTTATTGGTCGGTCAGCCATTAAGTCAGACCGTTCTTTTGAATCTTGTAATCACAAAAAGTAATAAAAAAAAAATGAGTGCGTGCAAGGAATTTTTATAAAACAAACGTGGATGGAAGGAATCGGCAGTAGCATAACAATAAGTAAGCAAAAAACGAAATAAGCAACCATAACAACAATAAACGTAAAAGTTACGCTGATTGATGGGGAGTCAAGCAGAGACAACTTGTAACCAGCTTGAAGCGCAACAAATTAAACAGCTTGTGTGGTCTATCACAGCACAACCTAAAATGCGGTGGATTGCACTGCGGACGCCACCTGGTTAAGTGAGCAAAAAATGGCAAAGATGCCAAATGTGGTACACTAACTGACAAGCGGCCACGAGCGAAACTGCATCAATTTCAAATTCAAACTGAGTCAAATTAAAATTACGTGGAGTGTTATGCTCGTAAATTTATGTGAACTTACATCTGTACATACATACTACAGTTCGAAAACTTTGGATAATCACGACCATCGATAGTGGACGATACTTTGTTGATTAACTATCGACAGTAGGCTTTTATTATTATTGCTAGGAATTTCGACATAAATTGAAAATTCTTTAAGAAAAGCTTATTTGGCTTGACTTGAACATAAAAAAACTAGAAAGGCAGGGCTATAGTCGGGCGTAACCGACTATAGAAAACCCTGTACCCAATGCAAAATAAAAAAAGTTTTGTTTTTTAGTAAAAGCCATTTTTTGGCTGATCGTTCCTATGGGAGCTATATGTTATAGTAAACCGATATTTATCATATTCAGGAGTATGATTGGATATTGCCTAAAACTGTCAAATCCAAAATTTGCTAACGATATCTTAATAAACAAAAAAGTTTTTCTCAGTTAATGTTGTTTTTCGCCCGATCGTTCCTATGGCAGCTATATGATATAGTAAGCCGATATATATAGTATTGAGGTATGTAATTAGTCATTAGCTAAAACTTTTAAATCCAAAACTTGGTGAAGATATCTTGAAAAACAAAAGGATTTTTGTTATTAAATGTGGGTTTTCATCCGATCGTTCCTATGGCAGCTATATGTTATAGAAAGAATATCGAAAAAAAAAAAATAAACTTGTTATGCTTATGGATTGGGAGTCTTCGTGCATGATGGATGTGGGTCTCACAGTTTTCGAGATACGTTTGTTCATACAGACGTACGGACAGACGGACAGACAGACAGACAGACGGTAATGGCTAGATCGACTCGCCTTTCGATGCTGATCAAGAATATATATACTTTATGGGGTCTGCCACGCCTCCTTCTGCCTGTTACATACATTTGCACAATTTTAATATACCCTTTTCCATTTTTTGGTACAGGGTATAAACATTGTTGCCAAGTTGTTAAAATCATACGCATTTTAATAAATGACAATGACACTGGAACAGTGGTATCATTTGATATTATCGACAGTATGAAAATAATTCTTGGATGAAAAATTTATATAAATACTATCGATAGCCTACGAAGAGAGGCTGTCACGATAATGCGGAACTATCAATAGTATCGATAGAGTCATCGATGTTTTGCGAACTCTTATAGTAAGAATATGTACTACAGTGAGTCACTTAATTATTTTGCCTATTGGTTTTCATGCAAAAATTTGATTTTGTTGGCTTATAAAATAACAGCAATGGGAAAAATAGAAAAAAAAATGTTGCTCTTCTGCTAAAGGCATATTTTCACAACAAGTTAACCCAACTACGGATCATATACGATGATCCGTTAGCTAGCTATTGGGGCGCAATCATTTTCTGCCGAAAATTTCGATCTCACAAAAGTATTTTGCCTCGCAACAAAGTACACGTGGTTTCCATATTTCCTATAAAATTTGCCTCAATTGCGTGGAAATTATGCATGCTGTGCTTTGTGCTAATGCAATATGTCAATGTTGTGTACAATTTCGGTGTCATCGTGCTGCTTTGGTAACTCAAAATGGCAAAAGGA
>JBAMBQ010000154.1:0-26970 GCA_037044495.1 Stegana nigrithorax | reverse complement strand
TACGTCTATTCTGATTGGCTGCTGATAAAATACTGATACTAGAAGATCCTTTTAAAGGATATTTATTATTATATATTATCATTTTCTTGTTTTATTCTTCCTCAGGCTTAAGATTTTTCGGAATTTCATCTATTTTATAGTGTATTGAATTAGCGTTAAGTTGGTATTTATATCTTTATTAATTTGCCTATAATACCGTAGATGTTGGCATGGCAAGTTTGTGACACTTATTGTCTATTACATTGTTTAGCCTATGCCTTTTTATACATTAATCTACTTACAGTTAATCAATACAAAGTGAAGGTGTGTCATGCATGCACTTTGTATTGTTATTGTTTATGCAGGGTTTCAAATGACCGCTGCTTTTTAATTCACGTTTGTTTACATTTGCACAACGGAATGTGCAAGGTAAACGAATTTCAAAATATAGGGCATGCATGCTACACCTCCCTTTTTTTTTTGACATAGTTTTATGTCTATCCTCTCGGTAACGAGGGTGTTCAGTACAAATTTGCTGAGTCACCGTCACCGTCACTCGTCACCGTCACCATACAAAACTATAAAACAAAACTCTGCCGACTCTCTGCCGTTGACAAACCAAGCAACTTGTAAAGAACGAAGTAATATAGTTCGTGTTGAAAACAAGGCCGAAGTTCATTCGGCAGCATTTTTGCATTGTGAAATTTACATGCATGCGTAGTGCGCTCAGTCGGCAGCAAGCAACCAAGCCCGACGGTCGTTGTTTAATACGTTCTCCGACTCTCAGTCGCTGAG
Organism: Stegana nigrithorax; assembly: GCA_037044495.1. NCBI lineage: Eukaryota > Metazoa > Arthropoda > Insecta > Diptera > Drosophilidae > Stegana > Stegana nigrithorax. The sequence goes on along the minus strand of JBAMBQ010000154.1, from coordinate 26,196 downwards.
TGTGCATACGTTCGTCTGTGCTTGTCGATCGCCTGCTATGAAAAATCGTTCAATTACAACAACTAATTGTCGTTGTTGTTGTTACGAACGATTTGAATGCTTACTGTTTGCTATTGCTATGAAAAAAACGTTCATTTACAACAACTAATTGTCATTGTTGTTGTTACGAACGTTTTGAATGCTTACTGTTTGCTATTGCTATGAAAAAACGTTCAATTACAACAACTAATTGTCGTTGTTGTTGTTACGGACGTTTTGTGCCGCATGTTGATATGAAGTTTTGTCTTGAGCACAGAATAGAATGTGAGCGAAATTGACAGTAAAGCCTGCAACATTTGTAATTCACGCTACTGCACCTAATTTTTGAGCTGCTGCTCAAATGCTCACACCACAATGGGAGTATTACGAAGATTAACACCACAAACCGCACATGATTTTTTTCCTTTGTTTAATTTAACTTCATTAGTACTCCTAAGGGTTGCCCAGCCTTGCTTTATTAACTCGTACATAGTTAACTTTCATAAAAATAATATTGAACTTAAAGCTTTAATAAAATTAAAAAATAAAATTTAAAATATAAACATAAAACTATGTTACAATGTAACTGCGTGGAGCGCAGGTACTCGCTACCAGTCTACTGGTTTTTTTTGTTTTGCGTTCAAATTTCAGTACACGTCAACATTTAACAAAAGCGGGAGAATGCCTACTATACCTATGCATGAAATAACACAAACACTTTGGTATTTCGTTTAGATATAATCTTTTGTCAACGTACTTATTTTTACATATATGTAAAAATATTCAATTTAATTTAAATGTAAATAAAGACATGCATTTTCAATATTTTCATATGTCCCCCGCAAGATTTGAACGTATACCACCATCAAAATAAAAAACCAATTCAAAAAATTCTCGTCACAAGATTTAAACTCACGCCGTCATGTATGCTGGTTAGTACCCAAACCCCTGTCGCCTATGCCTAATTATGTATTTATAAAATTTCTCCGGTTATAGAATGTGTTGAATGTAGTTATTCTCTTTCTCTTGCAGGCTAAATCCTTTGGTCTCTATTCACAGGTGTATCGCTACATAATTTTCAAACGTGCAAACGAAAAAGATACAAGCTGCTGCATTGTCTGCACACATGTTGTTAGTCTAACACATACTCTCTCTCACGGTTTCTCGCATGCGTGCTGTGCGCTCTTTGTCATCCACATATAGGTTTTCAGTAGAACATTGTACACGTGCTTCTGCACGTGAGTTCTTTAGCTTCACTTTCAGCACTCGACGGCATAACGCGATCTGACTTTACGTCTGACGTTTTTATCGTAATTTTTTATTACTTTGTTGTCAAATTTTAGTCAAACCAAAGTCGCACTAACTGCATAAAAACAATTTATAACCATTTGGGTTCTGAAAGTGATTTTAACGAAAAAAATGGAAGGCGAATCAACAGAATCCACACATAATACGAAAGTTTCGGATTCGGCATATTCGAATAGCTGCAGTAATAGCCAATCGCAACGCAGGTAAGGATAAACAACGAATAAAAACGACAAAGATGGGCATAACCACAAGCTTCTACAATTTAGTGGCAGCTCAAAATCACGTCTTAGTGGTAGTCATTCATCAGGTAGTAGTGGCTATGGGGGCAAACCATCAACACAAGCCAGCAGCAGTGACATGGTCATTAAACGCGGCAAGGATAAGTCGCGTAAGAAGAAAAAGGTCAAGGGCGCCAACCAAACTACTAGCAATACGGTCGAGTGTCAAGAAGAGCAGCTAACATCTACTGAGCAATCAAAGGTGGAGGATGTACCACATCTGTGCGAAAAGGCATCTTGCAGTCAGAAAGAGACTAAATGTGAAACATTAGAAACGGAAAATATTGATCAGACAAAATCTGAGAAATTGTTACAATTTCCGGCACCATCGCCGTTATCGGGTAAGGAACATGTCACACGATCAAGTATTGTGAGTATTAATTTTACACCCCAATACTTTGTGTAGTTTTTTATCCAAACCCTTATTTCCGTGTTTACATATTCTATTATTTACTTTTACTTTCGCTTTATGTGCTTTTATGTCAAATTCTCATTCTTAAAACATGGTACCATAGTTTCTTGTACCATGTTTTTCAAAGTAACAACAAATCGACATCTATATTTACTTCATATAACCTTATACTAGTCTTCATTATCTACACACATACACAGCTGGACAAAAGAATACGCCATCGATTTTTTTTTTCAAACCAGCTTGGCTTTCACATTTCCTTTATTATTCCTCAAAGAACAAGTTAGTTTTCAACATATACATGCTTCATCGACAAAACAAACAATTAAACATTTTAGTTTCTATAAATTTCACCAATTTTCGAATGGTAAGAATAATAGGTGTGTCCCACCAAAATTATTAAATAACATTGAAATTTCGTTGATTATGGTGATTTTTTGTACTGAATTAGTTAGAACGCATTTAATACCTAAAATATCTACCAAAGACAATGTGAACTTCTGAAAAGTTTTTAAAGAAATATTGTATCAAACTTCTTGAATTCTTTCCCATAACTGCGTTTTGCGTTTGGCAAACCATCTTTAAAACTTCTCGTTTAAGTTCTCCTCAGTGGTTTTCAATAGGACCCCTTCGGGGGTCTCGAAATTGAAATATTGCACAATTTTTTGTATCATCTGATCCGGGCCAGGTTTTATGAACCTATACAAAGTTTTTCCTCATCTTCAAATTTGCAGTTCTAAGCAGAGGAACTTTGGGATCAATCCTAAAGAGGAGGTTTTGCGCTTACTGGCCGTCATCGAACGGCTCATAATGATGTGGCAATAAATTTGTATGATTTTTCTGCATCTTGGAGCTTACGAACTAGTATTGTAGTCACTGTAGTGAAGTCCACGACCCATATATTATTATTGAAATATCAAAATAAAATTTCGTTCAATTTCCTCAAAATCATACTTCTGTAACTAAACAACATTTAAAACTTTATTCGCTTTCAGGTTTTACTGATAGGGAACTATTTTATTTTCCAGGTCAATCAGAACTCTGTAAAAAGCAACAAGCCGCAATTTTTACCAACAAGTATTTTTATTGCGGACTCTCCCATTTCATTCCAAACATACAATATTTAAATTATTTCTCTGTATATTATAAGCTTTAGGATTGTGTACTATTATTTTTCCTGTTGTATATATATATATGTATATATGTATATATATGGGCGGTACTACGCTCCCATATGTAAGAGAAAATCATGTTCTAAGTCATATTTCTAAACTTATTTGATGCTGATTTTTCATATATCTTGGAATCTGCCTAGATATGTTATGCTAATTCAAAACATAAAACAAAAAACGATTAGCGAAGCTAATACGCATCTTATTTCTCCCGGTGTCCTATATATATGTGTCAAATACTTCAAGCGATATAACGAATTTAGATTTCCGCTTATCCCTTTTTTTATCTGAAATATCATAGAAACTTTCCTGCCATGCACATGCACATTTTTATATACATATGTACATATATAACTAGCTACTCATTTATTTATTTCCCCACCGATGTATGTATTTTTTCTTTATTAGCCTATCCGATTGCCAGAAACTAGAAGTCTGTCCATCGATGAATTCTAGAAACTAACTTTTATTACTTTTAACTTACTGTCCGTACACCAGGTGTCTCATAGCACAAACTGAGTGCTGATTAACGCCTAGATAACATTAATAATAAAGAGATATGACTAAAAAAAAAACTTACTGTCCAAGTGACAAACCAACAATTCATAATTTATCTGAGTATTTACCTACATGGCAAAACATCTTTATGCTTATCTAAAAATGAATCCAACAAATTTGCTCATTTACAGTGGCAACACAACAAGGCAGCAAATCAGAAAAGACTTGCGAATCAGCGCCAGGCAAACTAGAGACAACTACAAAGCAAGAGAAGATAAAAGAAGACAGTTTCTGTTGTGTAATCTCCATGCACGATGGCATAGTGCTTTATACCACACCCAGCATTACGGACGTACTTGGCTTTCCACGCGATATGTGGCTGGGTCGTTCTTTCATCGACTTCGTGCACCCAAAGGATCGTGCAACCTTTGCAAGCCAAATAACCACAGGAATACCGATTGCCGAATCACGCAGCAGTATGCCCAGAGATGCGCGTACTACATTTTGCGTTATGTTGCGTCGTTATCGTGGTTTAATGTCTGGCGGTTTTGGAGTCATCGGACGAGCAGTAACTTATGAACCCTTTCGTTTGGGTCTCACGTTTCGCGAGGTGCCCGAGGATGCACGACCAGATAACTACCTGATGTCAAATGGCACCAACATGCTACTTGTAATATGCGCTACTCCCATTAAAAGCTCATACAGAGGTAAGTCAATAAACATTACTTTATTCACACCTAAACTCTGACATGTAAAAATGTAATTCTAGTACCCGATGAAATACTCTCAGAAAAGAGTCCTAAATTTGCCATACGTCATACGGCCACCGGAATAATTTCGCATGTTGATAGTGCTGCAGTGTCGACACTGGGATACCTGCCACAAGATTTAATCGGTCGCTCCATAATGGATTTTTATCATCACGAAGATCTTCCTGCTATGAAGGAGATTTATGAAACCGTCATGAAAAAAGGTCAGACCGCAGGCGCATCTTTTAGCAGAAAGCCATACCGTTTTCTTATACAGAATGGTTGCTTTGTGCTGCTTGAGACGGAGTGGACAAGTTTTGTTAACCCATGGTCACGAAAGCTTGAGTTCGTTGTAGGCCATCATCGAGTGTTTCAAGGTGTGCAATCTGCGCTTTTAAGGTTTTTGATTTTTTACAAAAAATAAATATGGCCTTCTCTTGCCTTTAGGTCCTAAGCTATGCAACGTCTTTGATGCGGCACCATCGGCCAAGCCCCAAATATCCCAGGATGCTCAAAATCGAAGTATTCGAATTAAGGATGAAATTGTGAAATTACTTGCAGAAACCGTGTCACGCCCGACAGATACGGTAAGACAAGAAGTCTCCCGACGGTGTCAAGCGCTAGCCTCCTTTATGGAAACGCTTATGGATGAGGTGTCACTCAACGACTTGAAGTTAGAGTTGCCGCACGAAAATGAACTGACCGTCTCAGAACGCGACTCAGTCATGCTTGGTGAAATCTCGCCGCATCATTACTCTTACTATGACAGTAAAAGTTCGACTGAGACGCCACTCAGCTACAATCAGCTAAATTATAACGAAAACCTTATGCGGTTTTTTAATAGCAAACCTGTCACCGCACCTGTAGAGCTTGATCTTATAAAACTGGAAGCCACCTACGTTTCGTCCGCCGACGCACGCAGCACACTTAGTCCGGTACAGTGCTTTGAAGGAAGCGGTGGTAGCGGCTCTTCCGGTCATTTTACTACCGGCAGTAATGTACACATGGGTAGTGTCACAAATACAAGTAATGCTGGCACAGGAACGTCCTCCGGCAGCGTGCCTCTCGTCACGCTCACTGAATCATTGCTCAATAAACACAACGATGAAATGGAAAAGTTTATGCTAAAAAAACATCGGGAATCCCGCGGGCGGACAGGCGAGAAAAATAAAAAGTCTACGACGGACAAGATGCTCGAGTATAGTGGACCTGGCCATGGGCTCAAACGCGGTGGCTCACACTCATGGGAGGGGGAAGCGAACAAGCCCAAACAACAACTGACCAATGTCATGGACATGCCACGTGAACCGAATGTCGCCGCATTAGGCAAAATGTGTGGTAACACACACACCACAAGTAGTCAGTATACCGCCAGTGGCATGAGCTGCACACAAAACATTAATATTTGGCCACCATTGTCGGTGGGTATTACGACTCCACAATCGTCGCAGACCGTCACACAGAGCAGATTTTCGCCGCAGCACAGACTCTTCCCGGCATTTTATTACATCTCAGCCACACCCGCATCAGCCACTACTGCTCCGGGTCCGAACACATTCGTTCAAAGCAAACGCCCGGACGCATTATGCACAACTACGCAGCCAACATTGCCATTGCAGTATATGACAGGTGTCATGTATCCACATCCATCACTCTTCTATACACATACTTCCGCACATGCAGCCGCCACTGCCATGATGTATCAGCCGATGCCGTTTTCCAACATCGCTAACACATTGCTACCATTGCATGATCAACCCAGTAGCTCACAGAAATTCACTAAGACGGTAAGGAGGTTTCGCACACTATTTCACACATCAAGTTTGCAATCACTAACTCTACACAATGACCCGGCAGACACCACAGGTTATGGTACCGCCAACGGCTATCGTATCATCCAAGACCCAAGGTGCTTTTCATTCGATTACCCCCGCACAACTTCAACGACCCTCATCGCAACCGATATCCGTTAAAGCTGAAACCGGTTCGATAGTTGTAAGTCGTAATAAGTCATTTTTTAACTCGTAATGTCATACCCTTTGACAATTATCTAATAGGCACCTTCAGATACGTCAAAAAAAGAGACCGCCAATTCACAGATAGCTCCTGTGATCGGTAACTTCGTCTCAGATCAACTAAATCAAAACAATCTCAAAGTGCAGTATTGCATAAACGATAGCAACAGCAATAGCGATGATATGGATGGCTCCAGCTTCTCATCCTTCTACTCCTCGTTCATCAAAACCACCGACGGCTCACAGAGTCCACAAGAGATTGAAAAGGAAACCTCGCAGCGAAAATTCAAGGTATGTACACCATTGCATGATGTCTTCACGCCCTTATTGGTACTCACCCTTTACCTTCACCAACAGCAAGTATCCAAACCCGATACAAAATTATTGGAACACGCCGAAGAAGAGCAAACACAGCATGGTGATGGATAGCTATGATATGTTTAACAGGATTTTAAATATAATCAAGCACTGTTGCTTCCTACACCTATGGCAGCGCGAGTACAAGTCACAAGATCGTTTTACTTCATGGGACTCCTAGCTAGAAAATCCCGAGGTGCTGCAATCGTTTAATAGGTAAGCAACCGTACAAGTCTTAAAGTTACAGGGCAAATTATTTAAGAAAACCATGTATCATGTGGACATTTCAATAAAATGTTTTTTTTTTTTTATTTAGAATGATTGAAAAGGGATAAATCCATACGCAGGTTGTCACTGTACCTGGGAATTTTCCCAGGTCGGTGGTGGTCTGCATAAGGGAATTGTAGTGAATTTTTACAAATCATGCAATGGTTTCAAAAATAATTGTACACTTCCCCGGCAAAATTGTATTAATTTAGAATAGTGGCTGTATATAGTCTACCTGTCTCTTAAACTTATCTTGATTTATCTTCTCTACCGTTAGTCGTGCGTTGTATTGCTGGTAAGAGAACACGCTGATTTAAATTTTCTTTCGATGTAAGAATTTAAAGTTAGATTGACATAAGGAGTTCGGTCGGTTAGAATTAACGTTAATCAACTTTTGCGAGCCAAACATGGAGAAGAAAACCAGAAAGGCAGGGGCTTATAGCCGGACGCACCCGACTATAGAATACCCTGTATCCAATCCTAAACTAAAAGGATATCTCAAGAAAAAAAAATTTGTTTTTTTTAGTAAGTCATTTTTCGGCCGATCGTTCCTTTGGCAGCTATATGTTATATAAAAAATATACTTGTTATGCCTATGGATTGGGAGAGTCTTCATACCAAATTTAGTGATTGTAAGTCTTACCGTTTTCGAAATCCGTTCGTTCATACGGACAGATGGACATGGCTAGATCGACTCGCCTTCCGATGGTGATCAAGAATATATATACTTTGTGGGGTCTGCCACGCCTCCTTCTGCCAGTGACATACATTTGCACTTTAATATTTTTTATACCCTTTACCATTTTTTCGTATAGGGTATAAACAGTGGAAAACTGTTATTTTGCATGATTTTTATGACAAAGATTAATTTAGATATAATGGTCGTCGTCAGCTACGCATAGACACTTATTCAAGTCCTTATCTGAACTAAATGGAGGTCGCTTCTTAGCGAGGATTCGCCTAAAACTCGGAAAGTATTCCTGTACCCTTCGCAATTTTAGAAGTGCGTTCAAAGGTCGTATTTTTAAATTCAGCACAATACACTGTAGCACCCACCATACCCCATTTTTGATGCATACGTATAGAAACTAACTGCATCATGCCCTTCTTGTAAGCATCTGCAGTCCCCTTTTTTTCCTAGTATTTTAAATTGTTTATATGAAAAAATTTGTTTATTAAGTAAACTATGCTAATGGTCTTGTCGCTTTTTAACATATCGTGTGCTGGGTTCACTTTTTTTAATTATGATTGACATTGCACTACATCCCAATTGGTAAACAATTATTCAAGTAAATATATCCTTTTTTATTTTTAGCCTAATAATACGTACATGTATCCTTAGCAGTAATAACCAATACATGGACAAAATAATGATGTGTACACGCATACATACGTAACAATAAAAATATATATTTTTTAAATCGTTTGATTTTAAAGAATAAAAACAACTGCTGTGAATGTAAAAAAAATTTCGTTAATCGAAATGAAAATAAAAGAATACCTACCTTTCAGTAGGTGTAAAGGCACTTATTTTTTTTTTTTTTTTTCTTTAATTGTTTTTCTTTCTTTTTCGGGAACTTTCCTGTCCTACCTCTGACATGTCGTGGAATTTCTGTAGGCTCGTGCAGAAAAGCACCTAAAATAATGCACAGAAACTTAATTCATTACTTACACTACAATGCTAAAGGTTTTAAGGATTCACCGCTTGTGCCCATCCTGCAAATTCTCCGTAAACGTCTTGTAAATGCTTCAAAATCTCTACGTAAGTCTTTGGCGTGACGGCTTTTACATTTACCAAAGACGGCATGTAGTTAAGCTTGGCTATCTTAAATATATGCGTATCAATGGGTACCGAAGACAAATGGCTCAGAGACATGAGACAGATACAATCGGCAACCTTGAAGCCGATACCCGGGAGTGTGACAAGCGTTTGGCGTGCTTGCTCATAGGACAATAAACGTAGCTCCTCAAACCATTTGTCACCTCCATATTTATCAATTGCTCCCACTGTGTCTGCTATGAACTTGGCGCGATATCCAAATTTTGCCGCACGTAAATAGGACTCAAGCTGAAAAAATAAATTAAAATATATGCACATAGCATTTACATAACTATAACTTACCTCTGGCTGTATAATTCTTAACGACGAAAATTCTGGAAAGGCATACTGGCTAACACCATTAAAGTTGCCAATATGCTGACCAAACCGCTCGCAAAACCACTGTATCATGGTGGAAATGCTGGAAGAGACATCAATAACACGTCTTTGAGCCTTAAGAACAGTACTTACCGCTTCATGTTATTATTTTGACTGCAGATGAAGGAGATAATATTCTCGAACGGCTGTTGGTTCAGTATGCGCACCGCATCCATTTTAGGCGCAATTTCGGCAAAATGTCTGTGTGCCTGCCGCCAAAGCTTAATATGCTTGGGCAAATCGAAATCTGTGCGTAAATAAAACTGCAACAAATTTTGAAAATGTGATTCCGAAAACGACGACTCAGCGTGTACTGCAGGAGTTGCAATATAATTTATGCAACTGAACTCTTGCAACAGCTCCCAATAAACGCCATAAGCGACGCCACACCATTTCGGCAGCGGTGCAGAAATTTTACGCCAACTTATTGCATCAAATAGAAACAAGAAAGATTATTCTTTTGCAAAACCTTTTCTCAATTCAAAATGAGTTACCGAAAGCTTTGTCCACCACACAGCGTCAAATCAAGATTACATTCACTTTCATTAATTTTTATACAGCCATTGTAGGCCGTTTTTTTATTTTCCATTTAAACTGCTTTAAAATATTAAACGTGTTCACACTTTTGTTAAATTGTGAAACGTATTAAAATTAACACGCAAAACAAAAACAACACGCATTTTCACACTTTTGTTAAACTGTGAAAAACAAAGAAATTTACACGCAAAACAAAAATAACATTTTACAAAATGACATCACACAATTAGTCAAACCCCAGGCTTATGTATGATTTTTTGCCGTTCACATGTAGTAACGAAATGAAGTACCCTGTGCTCTCGCATTTTGCAGTATTGTAATTTATTTCCTTAAAAATGGTAAAAGCATTTGAGTGTCAACTTTTGAATTTTGCTTATAAAAATTTGGCGGGAACACAAATTTTTCGAAATAAGATTTGAAAATAGAAACAAAATAGTTGAGTTGTAGAACAAAAATAATGTGTGTGTGGCTAAGCACACGCATGGGTTGATGTGAAACATTGTTCAATAACTGTTTTATATAAATAATATACAGAGAGCGAGACAAAAACAAAATTTTAAATTTAATTTAAATGTAAGTAAAGTCATTAATTTTCAATATTTTCATATGTCTCCCGCAAAATTTGAATGCATGCCGCAAATTGATTAAAAACAACAATTGAAAGCCAACTTGAAAAAAGTTTTCTGCTTATAGATTACGTATAGATAACAGCAACAGAAATTGGAATTGTTGTAACTGTACTCAGGAAAATAAAATTGGCTTATGCTCTTTTAGTTGAGTGAGCTCGAAGTTGGACTAGAGCGTTTACGAGAACGCAAAGCATTTTTCCAAAGTGATAGGTTCTGATATACATATAAACTTTTTTCCATTAAATGAGAAACCAAAACAATAATTTAATAACTTACCTATTTCCAAAAATTGAATAGTAAAAGACCAAAGTTAATCTTCCACCAACTAATCATAATTTATGTAGTCAGCCTGCATTTTCCTTGTTGAAGTGTTTCTAGCACTCCTCTACTAGCCAAACGAGCTGGTGTTTCGATTCAACTGCAGTTCAGTTGAACGCCTGCCCAATTTTTGTTGCACATGAACTGAACCACTATTTTTCAATAAATGTATTTTTCACACAATCATTTTCACAAATAATGCATGATGAAGCACAAAATATTTTGAGAAAATCAAGAAATTTAGACGACTTTAAATTTTAAAACACAGTCATGACTAATTCGTTTATTAGTGTGTGTATACACACATTGCAGGTGGTGCAGTCTGCATGTATACACAAATTCTATTCGATGGCTTTTTCATACCAGGCACACATAAAAAGCAGAATGAAATGCCTGTAACCATTAAGAAGAAGCAGAATATTTTCTAAAAACGAAGAAAGATGATCTAGCTTGGCAATTGAAACTTCCAAATGATTAAAACGCATACACAAATACGTGTATTTCAGACGGTATGGTCGATGAACGATGACTTTTCACACCAGGCACACATAAAAAGCAGAAAGCGAAACAATTCTGTGCCACAGGAAATGTGCGCGCTCGAGTATTTCAAAAACAATATTCTTGAAATGCGAAAAAAATGACAACCGCCACTAAAAAACTTAAATGAGAAGGTAATCTCCACAGAGAAAGAAAGAAAAAAAAATCCAAAAACAAAAGTTCAATCAGCTAGGCCAATCAAATCAAATGAAAATCCAAAGTCAGAGTAGCAAAGCAGTACGGCACACTTAACAGAATATATATATATATATATATATAGAATATATATATACATATATATATGAAATAAAACTCATCAGCATTGTGCTTAGGTGCCAATCGCATTATGACAAGGGGGACAAATACATGCGGGGAGTGAAGTGTCAGTTGCAAACGAATAAGAATTTAACCGAAAACACAAACGACTATCTTAAGTAGTATGAGCGTAAGCAGCACATTTGAATGAGAAAAGGGATAGAGAGAACAATCAAAACGAAGTCAGACAAGCCGCTCAGTTTTCGCTTCGTCTTTTACCCTGTGCGACCGCACCTAATTCTAAAACTTAACAGTGGTCGTTACAGAGCTCTGATACACTATCTATATATAAGTTGTCTCTGTTAAAACTTTCATGCTATGACTGCTTGTGTGAGAATGTTCGATGATATAAGATTTATTGTATTGTATTTATTGTCATAAATTTATCACTTTTTAATGACTGCATCAGAATAGACCCGTTAATCGTCATAAGTAATTTGTGTATTTTGCTCTTTGGTCCAATTTCTAAAATGTCATGCCACACTACACCAACATACGTTAACAAAACCAAATTTAAATTTACATAGCAAATATAATTGCATTACATTGATTATTATTAATTAGAAACAATTCAAAATTATTCAGCTTATTATTATTATTTTTTTGTGTATGCGCTTTTGATGTGATTTAAACTGATATTGTTTCCCTTTCTGCCTATTCATGTGCTGCTCGCTCTAATGACAAGTGTGAAGTTTGTATATTCTAGGGTGGATTTTTGATGTTTTATAAGTAATAAAAAAATATTCAAGTCATTTTGTTAGTTAACTTCTGCAAAGTTAACGACTAACGACTCAGCTTAGTTACCACAGCTCAAGCATGAGACCACCACGACGACAACAACTACGATGACCACACAAGAGTCCAACACTCTCTAGCGGACGTCTCTGAAATATGAGATACCCAAAAATTACATGCACACTTTCATACGTAAAAGTCAAGTGCTCGATCAGCATAATATTGCAACGCAGTACTCGACGCTGCCGATAAACAATTTTACACTTTAACATATTGTGCCCTCGATTGCACAACATTAAGAATCAGCAAATCCCTTATTGGTTTCTATAGGTAAATTAGGATTCATTTTAAGTAAGTTTTAATTGTCAGTTTAGTTTGTGTTTTCGTTTACAAATGGCAGTACACAAGCTGCATAATAACGTTTAAAATAAAAGTGCACATCAAAAGTAAAGTTGTGTTTTTATGTGACAAATAAATAAAATTAATGAATCGTTAAATATTCGAGGAAAAAACTACAATCAAGCACACCAAACTTCGTCATTGGAAAGCGATGAAAAATAAAATTATTTAAGTGTGAAGGAAGGCCCCAAGTAGTCCCCCTAGGAAAGAAAAGGAGTCAGCAGAGTCTGGCAGCCTAGCTCACCGAGTATGATTAAGTTAATGTAAGTCTAAGAAAGAATAAATTTTATTGTTATTAAGTGATTGTAAAAAAAAAATAAAGTAAAGTAAAATTAATATGAAAAATTAACAGATGAGGAAATAACAAGAATAGAAATATTAAATTAAACAAAAGATTAAAATCTAAAAAATTATTACAAACAAAATTTTCTAAAGTAAAACGAGTGATATCTTATCAAGAATAAATAAAACAAAAAAAAAAAGTATATTGAAATTTTTTTTGCGTTTAAAAGATATTTAATAAAAGAAATATAATCGAATATTTAAAATTAAAATTTAAGAAACAAAGGAGAGTGAAAAATTTTACAAGTAATTAAAGAAAAATATTTGAATATTCAAAACTAAATTGAATTTTTACAAGTATTTAAGGAAAAATATTTTTGAATATCTGAAAACTATAAAACGTAATTAAAATATAAAAAATTTTTAAAAGATAAATTTTATTGAAATATTTTAAATAAAAACAAAAATACAATTATTTAAAATTTTTATCAATCGTGATGGCTAACCTAAAAATTTTTATCAGAGCCCTTCGCTATACTAAATGTAGTATGGAGCTAAATTATAGGAGCTGCAGATACCGTGCTAGAATCTTTTTGCACACCACTCGACTGGGAATCCATTTTCAGATGTATTACATTACGTCAAACTATCCAAAAGTACCAACACCTCTCACTTTCGCTAAACAAAATAGGACGCATGGAGCTAAACCAAGAATCTGCGTTTCTCTTGACACGTACCTATTGGGAAAAAGCTTTAGATACATTTATAAGAGGACTGAAAGGCAATTTACCAAGGCTTTTGGCCTTGAGGGAACCTTCAGATTTACCACGAGCACTACACTTGTGCATTGCAAATAGTATTCCATTACGCCGGCAAACAACTTCGACACAACACCAACATCCTAACGCTCATAATTCGCGACAACCATTTCATCCTCAATTAGCTTACCTACCCCAATCGAATCCTTTACAATACCAAGGTATGCGCCCTACATATAATAATTTTGAAAACCAACGTAAACCTGGTTTCAATAGTAATTTCCAAACAAGGCCAGCGCAAGGCCAACGGAGATTTGGTTTCCCTAACAATTTCCAATAAAGGCAGTTCAACAACAACAGTCTCCAACCGAGACCACATTTCATGAATACAGGACAAAATTTACGTCCAGAAACGATGGAAATTGATACTAGTACAATGGTTAAGCAGAATAACAACCATAACAATCTTTTCCAGGGTCAACTAAACCAATTTGCTGGTAAAAGACCAGCATCGCCATCTCAAAAAATCTCAACTCAGCCCAAGGCACAACGTAACTAATGAACAACAAGATAAAGTTTACATGACAGAAAATAACAATATGAACAACCAATCTGAAGACTAAAAATATGACGAAGAGCTATCCCTGAACGAATATGTAAGCGACTTAAACGGTGAAATTGACGACTCACAATACAATGATTACAGCGACATTAATTTTTTAGATTAAGGAACTCTTCGATAACTTCGAATGCAGAACGAAGAGTAACAAAATTTAAAGAATTCTAATCAATACAGTCTCTAACAAAAATTATATCCACCCACAACTAAAAGCAAACCCAAAACTAAATGAGAAACACTTTTGTGCGAACTCTGTTGGTGGCGAAATGAAAATTACACATTACACGGTGGCAAATATATTCGGGAATAACAAAAATCCCCGTAAAATTCTTTCTACTACCAACCTTGCTATCATTTGACGTCGTTCCGGGTAATGACAACTTGAAAGAATTATCAGCAGTAAATAATGTCAGAGAAAACACCATGATCATAGATTCGTATCAAACAACAAATATCCCACGAAGTAAACTCTATATGGATAACCATCTAAGAGAAGACCAAGAAGAAAATATGAAAATAATAGGAACACATAAACTTTTATTTGCGGACACTGACGATAAACTAACTTTCATGACAAAAGTACAAGCAGAAATTCGGACCCGAAACGACGCACCTGTCTTCACCAAATACTACCCATATCCAAAGTCCCTCAAAGAAGAAGTAGATAAAAAAGTTGAAGAATTATTGGTCAACGATAAAATTCGTCCCTCTAGATCACCTTATAACTCTCCAGTATTGATCATCCCAAAAAAACAAGACGCATCTGGCTAGAAAAAATTGAGACTGGTCATTGACTATCGAAAATTAAATTTAGTCACGGTTGCTGACAAGTACCCAATTTCTGAAATAAATGGGGTACTCGCCCAACTCGGCGAAAATCGTTACTTCACGGCCCTCGACCAAAAAAGCGGTTTCCACCAAATTCTTCTTAAAGAATCCGATATTGAAAAAACGGCGTTTTCAGTCAATAATGGGAAATACGAATTTACTCGTTTACCATTCGGTCTGAAAATGCTCCGTCTGTTTTCCAGAGAGCCCTTGATGATATTCTTCGGGAACATATCGGTAAAATATGCTATGTCTAGCAATATTCAAAACGATTAAAAATATTTAAAGATTAATGACAATACTAGTGCAACTAGTTAACGTAGACGTAGAATTTGTAGACTATTCGACAATCGGACTATCGAAAATTCAGGACGGAACATTTAAAATCATATATTAAATTTTTCTACGGACTTACGAACAATTTTTATGTGAAATCATTGCTTACACCAATAGAAATTTACCATAATCAAATATAATATATCCCTATCTCAAATGCGAAATCCAACAGATCTGCAGACCAATGATCTAAGCGCGCTATTAACGCAATTGATACTGCATGGAAATATTTGGCAGGCACACCCGATCATGAAGATTTAGAAATTATTTCAAAAAACTTATATGAACTAAATGAAAATGATAACCGACAAGTAATAATTAATTAGGCTTTTAATGAAAAAAATAATAATTTGACAAGAATTATAAGTGATGTAAGTAACAGTATATGTTAAGTAAACATTAACAACATATGTTAAACGAACATTTAAATACTGAGATAGCAATAAGAATACAAAATAGAATAAAAAAAAAAAAAATACCAGTAGACTGGTAGCGAGTACCTGCGCTCCACGCAGTTACATTGTAACATAGTTTTATGTTTATTTTTATTTAATGTACCCACCCTTATTTGCAACAGCCATGTAAAGTAAATACGGCAATAAAAAAAGTTTCTCCTATACATCAACTACTACGATGTACAGGACTATCTCGATAAATAATAGATTGGATTACAATTGTAAATTTTCACATATTTGTGAATTACAAATGTTGCAGGCTTTACTGTCAATTTCGCTCACATTCTTTTCTGTGCTCAAAGACAAAACTTCATATCAACATGCGGCACAAAACGTCCGTAACAACAACAACGACAATTAGTTGTTGTAATTGAACGTTTTTTCATAGCAATAGCAAACAGTAAGCATTCAAAACGTTCGTAACAACAACAATGACAATTAGTTGTTGTAAATGAACGTTTTTTTCATAGCAATAGCAAACAGTAAGCATTCAAATCGTTCGTAACAACAACAACGACAATTAGTTGTTGTAATTGAACGATTTTTCATAGCAGGCGATCGACAAGCACAGACGAACGTATGCACACTCAGCGACTGAGAGTCGGAGAACGTATTAAACAACGACCGTCGGGCTTGGTTGCTTGCTGCCGACTGAGCGCACTACGCATGCATGTAAATTTCACAATGCAAAAATGCTGCCGAATGAACTTCGGCCTTGTTTTCAACACGAACTATATTACTTCGTTCTTTACAAGTTGCTTGGTTTGTCAACGGCAGAGAGTCGGCAGAGTTTTGTTTTATAGTTTTGTATGGTGACGGTGACGAGTGACGGTGACGGTGACTCAGCAAATTTGTACTAAACACCCTCGTTACCGAGAGGATAGACATAAAACTATGTCAAAAAACTAACTACCACCTGAGAACGAAGAAACTCAATACAACAGAAACAACTCGATTGCAAGAAAACTTGCTTAATAGCAAACAATCAACCAAAATAACTCAAATGCAAGTGAATTGACTCACTTTGCACCGTCCTAAGGTTGCTAAGAAGCGAACAATAAACTAAAATAACGAAATGGACGAAATCAAAGATTTCTTCAACCTAAGCAAAGAGTTAAAACGCTCAGCCACAACGAAAGAAATTCGATTGAAGCACTGCGAATGCTCACCAGTAAATGCAAAAACCTAATATCCTTTATAAATAACGAATACAAAAAAACTCGGCACAGTTGAATCCACTCGACTGGCGCTAATCCTTATGCTTAACATCCGATGTGCACAAAAAATCTCCATGCGATTGCTTCCACTCAATTGCGCTGATACAAGTGATCAACAGCAAATGTGCACAAATAAAACTCAACACAATTGCTTTCACTCAATTGCGCTGGTACAAATGCTCAACATCAAATGTACACCAAAAAAAACTCAACGCAATTGACTTTACTCAATTGTACTAACTAAAATGTTCAACAGCCCATTCCACTCAAAGCAATTGAGTTTATCAACTACACTGACTAACACAAGTTTTCGTCCACAAAAACGACAATTACTATTTATGTCACCAATATATATAACATAACTTTTCGGTTCCATGCCATGCCAAGCGCTGACCATGAACAGAACAAGATACCAAAAAAATTACAAATCTAAAGCAAACGAAATAACCCTCAGAATTGAAAGATATGTGAAACAAGAAAAAAAGAAAACCAAAGACAATTAGAACAGTAACCTTAGTGTGCGCGAGCCAAAAATCACCACATGATCAACAATAATACACATATTAAGTTGGCCATTTGTTTTTTTTGTTTTTTTTTTTATACTTCTTTTTATTTGCCATCAGTCTTATAGGACTATAAACAAATTTTATAACTAACTATAAAATGGGCCTTAATTACAATGCAACAGTGCTTATATTAGCTATTATTAACATATTATATGTTATCCTTATTTACATTTTTTTACATCATTTACATGATGTTACATACTAGCATACTAATACTAAAAGTTACTCACTAGGTTGTTTCTAAACTATTTACTATATCTAACAGGTGTTTTCTTTTGAGACGCCTCAATATTGACTGATTGAGTAAGTCTCTTGTTAAGTTGGTGTGTCTGACGAGTCTTTCTTTGTAATTGGTAGTGTACTGTTTGATCTCGTCAGAGATTACTGTGATGGATAAGTCGCGGTGAATGTTGTCGTTTCTCATGTACCAAGGGACCCCTGTGATTTTTCTGATTGTTAAGTTTTGGTATCTCTACAGTATTTCAATGTTGGATTAAGTTGTCAATAAACGAAATCTGGCCCCACGTTGGGTGCCAAATAAAAATAATATTAATTATATCTGTAACGGGTCACATAAACGTGACACCGGCAGGCTAGATGTTGATGTTGCCGGGGAGGGCACACCCGAAAAGAAAACTATTCCGGCCTAGCTTGTCGACGAATGATGGTTGTGATCTTGCTCCTCCCCGGGAATTTTATATCCTGCTCTTTATAATATCATCTCCATTACTTTTCGCGTGAAAAAGACATACGAGCTAATAACGAGAACAGAAAAAATCATCTTATCTTTTCTTTGTTAACTTAAATAAACTAACGCAAACATATACGATACTAAAACAAATCATTATTATTAGTAAAAAGGAATTTGGATTGTATAAAATAAAAGCAACAAACAATAATAAAAAATCAAAAAAAAAAAATAAATTTTTACCGCCAAAAAAAAAAAAAAAATCTTGTACATTAATGATGACAAATCTACATATTGCTTAAAAAAAAAAAAACTGCATCTGAATACAGGGGAGATACGATAGCGTTGTTATTTTGATTTGTTTTGAATCAAATTTAAATATTTAAATTTGAATTTACTTTTATTACTAGTTTCAAATTTTTCGTTTAATGCTTTGTATTATCAGAGAATATGTATACTAAGAAGGCGCATCTCATACAAACTGCTTGCCAAATTGAAATGATAAAATTAGACAGCGGCGGGCAGCGTATGTTGGAAGTCAAACTGCTATAATGCCCTCTGTCGGAAAATATTTTCTGCTCTTTGTGTTTGTGTTCCTTTTCTTTGCTATGCATGTGCTACTCGCTCTCATGCTTTTAATGACAATTGCTTGTCTTTATTTTGATTTTTGTTTTTATTTTTTTATATATGCGCTTTTGATGAGATTTCAAATGATTTCACTCTCCCCGTCCCTTAGCAACGTTACCACACCAGGATCTCCAACGACCACCTAGTAGCAGCATAAGCATATTCAAATAGCAACTGCCGTCAAATAACCTCATCAGCATAAGAAACTTCCAGACGGTTGCGAAACCGCAAGTAAGCAGTTTTCAGTAACATCCCATGTTGAAACTTTGTCTTAGCAGTTCTAAATACTAACTCAGCACATTTTTGTATATGAGGATTATATATTTGTAAATCAATCACAATTAACAGAATCCAAACGAAGTAGTTGTGTTTTCCTTCTATTGTCCAAGTTAATTCTGTTGTGCGGATCACTCCTAAAAACTTAGTTGTGTCTTTCTTCCATTATGCAAGTTAATTTTGTTGTGCGGATCAGCTCATAAAACTGTAACGCTCCCCAAACTGCTTCGTACTCGTTAATTCTCGCACTAATGCCTAGTGTGAGATTTGTCTATTTTAGGGTAGATTTTTTATGTTTAATAAGTAATGAATGAATCCTTAATTATGCAAGACATTTTTTATGAGTATTTTCGCATTATTTAATATGTAATTAATTTGTAACAAATGCGCATGTTTCTATTGCACTATACTTTTTGATTAAAAATTTATAATTATTATTCAATTATAATTTTTTTTTTTTTTTCTTATATATCTTTTATTTAAAATCTGTCCCTATGTGGGACAATCGTTAAATTGCTTAATCTAGCCTTAGTTGGTATAGAAAAATATATACATTTTTACAGTAGGGTTGATTAATTTGATGGGGAAATGGGAGTATTTACATGATTTACGCTTTGTCAGCCTGTGTCTCTGAAGGGGAGGTCTAGAGGGTGGTATCGCTTTAGTCTTCTTTTAGTGTTACTGTTATCGAGTAGGTTTATTGCCAAGTTGTTTGGGTGGTCGCATAGTCTCATGATGTAGCTCTGGCTGAATCGATTGATTTCTTCTATTACCCTGGGGAATTTGAGTTCTTCGTGAATTTCGACATTAGTAGTTAACAGGTGGGCGCCAGTTATCATTCTTAAGGCTTTGTTTTGGAACCTCTGGATTATTTTGATGTTTGAGGCACTAGCCGTGCCCCATAGTTGAATACAGTAGGTCCAGATCGGTTTTAGAATGGCATTGTATAGAAGAAGTTTGTTCCTTATTTTGAGTTTTGAGTGACGTCCAATGAGCCAGTACATTTGCCGCAGTTTCGCATTTAGTTGCTTCTTTTTTGTCGTAATATGGGGTCGCCATGTGAGTCGTCTGTCAAGGGTGAGGCCAAGGTATTTGACTGTCTCTGCATACGGAATTATGACATCGTTTAACTTAACAGGGGGGCAGTTTCCTCTTCTTTTTGCAAATGTTGTGTGGGACGATTTTTATTTATTTATTCAATTATAAATGAATACAAATTATGTATAAATTGTTAAATTTTTTTATTTCTCCATTCATATTGCTCAATTTATTAAAAGCAGACACCTGTCATGCGAATAGGGAATGATCAAAATAAATAGTTCACCAAATATACATATTTTGCGTAGCCAGCTTAAATTGTCTTAAGTAAATAAAATAATAAAGTAAAATAAAATATTTTGCACACTCCACTACAATCTGAACGATCTAGTATTTTGATGATCGCCAGTTCAATTGAATGCATGGCAAATTTTTGTTTTATATGAACTGAATAATATAACTATTTTTCAATAAATGTATTTTGCACGCAATAATTTTCAGCAATAATGCGTAATTACAGCAAAATATTCTAATTGGCTTTGACTTTTTTCATTCACAAAGCCAAAGCGTGAAGAAGCAGCTTTGAGAAAATATATGGCCGTAACAATAAAGAAGCAGAGCCAATCTATCTATACATATTTATAAAAATGCTTGGCAAAATCCGTTTGACCATGCCGCATTTGAGAACGGTTTGACCGATTTGGCTGATTTTTTTTTTTTGTGTTCTTAATTCTCTGGAGAAGATTTGTACGATTTCGTTTTTATTTTTGTTGTCATTTAAATCGGGTAAAAAATGAAAAGTACAACAACTAAAATTACAATAAACACACACAAGAAACTATGGCTTACGCTCTTATGTTTGCAAAAAATTGAGAGGCAAATGCGCAACCAGACAATTGAGAGCGCAGTGCGCAAAACAACCACCAAAATTGACGGTCGTACACTCAGCGCGACTACAGAGAGCGCAAGCCAGAAGCGACCAACTACTTACTATGTATATTCTTATTTGCTTATTTATTTAACAAAATGCTACTTCTCATATTTTGTTGGGCATTTAAATTTTAAAGTGCACTTTTTAAACTTTTCAAGTATGCGTGAAAAAGTTGTTATTGCTTAATTATGATTCCTCACAACTATTTCTATTAAATTAGTATAGTAATTAGTTAGCTAAAATACATGCAGCAAATCAAACGAAATCAAATAAAAACTAACTAAATTAGATACATATGTCCCAGTAGGGTATTTGCTGAGTAAATTTGCCAAATGAACCAACACAGGCTCATAATATGTGTAAACTGAAAGTTTGCATGCGCAATGAATGTTGACAATTGCGTGTATATTAAAAACCTGCAATGTTTATGTTTACCAGTGTTCGCTTATGAAGCGTGAGCCTATTATGAACATGACTTAACTATTTTGCATATGAACAATGTCTTCAATGTATTCTGTTGCTTAGACTTAAAAACGTCAATGCTAATGCCAATGTCAGATGTCGGTACAACTAACTACTCTAACGTATATATGTGGAAAATAATAACTGGCGCCCACCTGTTAACTACTAATGTCGAAATTCACGAAGAACTCAAATTCCCCTGGGTAATAGAAGAAATCAATCGATTCAGCCAGAGCTACATCATGAGACTATGCGACCACCCAAACAACTTGGCAATAAACCTACTCGATAACAGTAACACTAAAAGAAGACTAAAGCGATACCACCCGCTAGACCTCCCCTTCAGAGACACAGGCTGACAAAGCGTAAATCATGTAAATACTCCCATTTTCCCACAACCCACTTATCCTTTCCCCATCAAATTAATCAACCCTACTGTAAAAATGTATATATTTTTCTATACCAACTGAGGCTAGATTAAGCAATTTAATGATTGTCCCACATAGGGACAGATTTTAAATAAAAGATATATAAGAAAAAAAAAAACTTACACTACGTTTGCCAGGTCCGCTGATTTTAATATTTATATACCGGAAAAGCGCAGAACAACGTCTGCTGGGTCAGCTAGTATTTTATAAAAAGCGAAAAAATAAAATTACTAGACAATTGAAACTTCTAAAATCATGATAAATTCGCTTAATAGTACGTGTGTATTCACATACTGCAGGTGTTGCTGTCCAAATGAATAAACAAATTCAGTTCGACTGCCTTTTTATACCAGGCACGCATGAAAAGCAGAATGAAATGCCTAGGACAATAAAGAAGAAGAAGCAACACAAAGTAAAAAATATATTCTTAATAATAAAAATGTCTAAATCATGACAAAATCTTCTCTGCATGCACACACAAACCGTACCGTCGAATAGCGACTTTTCGTAGCAGGCGCAACAAAATTCTTGGATTGCCAAAAAAATGGCAATCGCCACACACATGACAGCCCCAAAAAAATTAGAAAGGCAGGGCTTACCGACTATAGAAAACCCTGTACCCAATCCTAAACCGAATATATTTTTTTGTAGCTTTAATATTTTGTATTCATTATGTAAAGACTTCTCAAGAAAAAAAAAATTTTTTTTTTAGTAAAAGCCATTTTTTGGCTGATCATTCCTATGGCAGCTATATGTTATAGTAAACCGATATTTATCATATTCGGAAATATGATTGGATAATACTTAAAATCATTAAATCTAAAATTTGGTAACGATATCTTAATAAACAAAAAAGTTATGTTCAGTAAATGTTGTTTTTCGCCCGATCGTGTCTATGACAGCTATATGATATAGTAAACCGATGTATATATTATTGAGATATACAATTGGACAGTAGCTAAAACTATTAAATCCAAAATTTTGTAAAGATATGATCAAGAATATATATACTTTATGGGGTCTGCCACGCCTCCTTCTGCCCGTTACATACATTTGCACAACTTTAATATACCCTTTAGTATTTTTTGGTACAGGGTATAAAAATGCTTTGTGTATAAAGACAATCATGACACACACATGCAACTACCACCGAAAAAAAAATATGCCATCTTAAGGTAGAGTCCTGGCCCCACACCATCTTACGGTAGGGTCCTGGGCCCAGGACCCACGTACACATACTGTTAACGCTGTCATGCGCCTTCTTATTACACATATCCTCTGTTATTATTCTGGTAAACATGTTGAAGAGTTGGAGCAAGAGGGCAGTTGTTTATGAGTTAGTGTGTTGGAGAGGGACGACAGTATGAAGCTCACTTGTTTGCTTATTATCATAGATGAGTAAATTTTATATTCGCTAACGAGAGAGCAGATTTCGCACAGACAACATTTCATACAGCACATGTATACAAACATAAGCAAGAAAACGTCATTTATCATGGTATGCGCAAACTTTGTCAAGCGATAAAATTTGCCGATGCGTAAACATGTTCCCTGCCAGATGTGATAAAATTATTTCTTGAAATTCGAAATTCACCCCCGCTATAGATTCTATCGCATC
This sequence comes from Stegana nigrithorax, assembly GCA_037044495.1. Lineage (NCBI taxonomy): Eukaryota > Metazoa > Arthropoda > Insecta > Diptera > Drosophilidae > Stegana > Stegana nigrithorax. Next base: position 2,326 of record JBAMBQ010000154.1, on the reverse strand, counting down.
AAAAAATTGAATATTTTCGCTTAAGGACTAGGCGCATAGAAAAAATACGTATTTTACAAATTTTTTTGCCATTTTATATAGAATAAAACTAAACAAACAAAATGATCAAGACGAATGCACATATGGCTTTTTTTTCCTTGTCTTTTTTTTCTATTTCTTACTTTTGTGCACCAAACTAAAAAAACCATAAGAAGCTTGCGATTCCTTCGATGAAAGCGCTTTTTTGAAGTTCGCTGAGCTGTAGGAAAGATATTTTCAGGCGAAATTTTAAGCAAAGATGATCGCGCGAAATCATCAAAAAATAATTCATAATAAGTTTTACGCAACGTTTTTCGAATGTGTGATTTGGTATAATCGATAAAGCGACGGAGGAAAGTTCTTTTTTATTTCTACACACTGCGTGTTCGGTGGTTCAAAAATTGCTGTCGGAAAGTTTTTTTTTTTTTTAATAATATTCCTTAATTTAATTTATTTACTTATTAGTATATATTCTTTTATAATAATATTATATAATTAAGGCACAATTAGTGAAATACAGTGCACAAATAAAATTAATTAAATTAAATAAAACAAAAATTGTGTTTAACAACAAATGCATGTCGTAAATCTGACATAAAATAAAGCAATTTTTCTATAACGTCATACATATAAAATAGCGGCGCTCTACTGAGAACGCCATCTAACGATAATGAGAATGGTCCGATTTCTGTAACGCCTTGGCGTCAACTTCTATTTACTACACCATGATTTGTGGTAATGTTTTTTGCATGGAATATCAAGGAAACGGCTGTATTAGTTATATTAGCTGTATAATGTAATTAAAATTTTAACAAGGAATTTGATAATTGCTTGTAATTTGTTTTTGTAGGTAACATTTGTGACACTAGAGTTCCAAAACAGACCACAGGGTCATGAGTTATAGAGTTATCCACCTTCTTCATGGACATTCCCTTTCATTTACTCACTCACCTACAGTGATGATATATGATTAGATTTTCCATTTTTCTAAATGCCTCTCAATTTCTTACATTTCTCAATTCCTCAATGACAATATTAAATGATCCTATGTTTAACCCGGAAGGGGAAAACTGTACTCTTTTTCTTTTTTTTTTGTCTTTGGCTTTAGAAGTTTTTACACTCACAAAAAAAAACACCTTCTTTCATCAACCTAATTAAATTGAATTTTGTTTTTTTATAAAAATTTTAGCAACATGATAACAAAACAAATATCATTGGCATATTTGAATTCATGCCATTAAAATTTTTTAATTCGGATTACACACGTTCATATTGCACCTGATTGTTTTTGTATTAATTTTTCTTTTACTTTTTCTTGCCTTAATCAATTCCTCGCTATTAAAATTTCTTTTTCTCTACTTTTTCTTTCACTTTTTTTTACCACACATGAAATTTTTCCTACAAAAAAAATGTTGACTCTCCTGCCGTCCCAGGTTCAATGCTGGTGATTGTTGATTACTCCGTTTGTTACTTCTTAGGTCAGCTACTAACTGCGTGGCGTCCCCCTTACCGTTGACATCGTTTCGGCCTATAAAAAAGTCCCTTGGCGTGTGCCTGGGCAGTTGGCGGTTGCAGAGAATTTCTGGTGCCGCCTGGATCGTTGGTGCTCCCGGTTTTCCGATGTCCAATTACTCGCCGCCTTCACTAGTGGCGTCTACTTCTCTTTATGGGATGTTTGCGTACGTCGCACCGTTTGTTGACTGTATTTCTTGCTGTCAAGCAATTATAAAAAAAAACCGTTGTACCGCGTACCATTGGTTTTTCTCACCTTGCGCCGATGCCATAGCCGCTTTATATAAACGATTCTTTGGTTGACGTTCACCGTTTGGGCTAGGATTTTTAAGTACTACCGCGTGTACTATATAAATTAATAAGTTTAAGATCAGGACACTTGCCCGTGCGGCTAAGTGCCGGTTTTTAAATAATAACTTGGAGACGGTTTTTTGTATGTTAGCAACGATGCTGAACACAATTTATTGAGTCTTGTTATATTTGTTACTGCCCTGCAGACTGCTAGGTGACAGCTCAAGTTTAACATCAGAACTGAACTGATTCTAACATACAGAAGTTTTATCAAGCCTAAGTTGCTGGAGTTGTTGTCCCAAATACTGCTGACTCTGCAGCGTGTGCAAGATTGTCCACAACGAAGTTGCACTTTCAGCGCCTCGAGTTACCACTTGAGTCCGTTGCTTACGCATAATTGCTGACCAACGGTTTCAGCGCCTCGAGTGCGGTCTCGAGTTACCACTTGAGTCCGTTGCTCACGCATAATTGCTGATCAACGGATTCTTTATGGCGTGATGTTAAC
>JBAMBQ010000153.1:0-10799 GCA_037044495.1 Stegana nigrithorax | reverse complement strand
ATTCGTTCCTTTCAACACTTCCACTTTTTATCATGTTATTATCCCTTTACATTTTTAATATTTATAAAAGTTTTCAAATTTTTAAAATTGTGCTTCTTAAGCGGTTTAGTAAAAATATCTGCCAATTGTTCATTTGTTGGAACATATTGCAATACAAAACCGCTCTCTTCATGAATTTGTCTAATAAAATGGAATTTTACCTCAATGTGTTTTGTTCGCTTGTGATATTGAGGGTTTTTTACTAGTTTGATTGCGCTTTGGTTATCCAAGCACAACCGCGGTGTTGTCTGATCGCCGGACAGTTCAACCAGCAAGCGACGAACCCAGATTAGTTCCTTCACGGCTTCACATGCTGCGATGTACTCAGCTTCTGTTGTTGAAAGTGCTACAGTAGGCTGAATCTTCGACGACCACGATATTGGACCACCGCAGAACATTATGACATACCCTCCAGTTGAGCGTCTGGTATCCACATCTCCAGCGTAGTCTGAGTCACTGTAGCAAGTCAACGAAAGATCTTTAGTGTTAGTAAATGATATTCCGTCACCAGATGTCCCCTTGAGATATTTAAGTATCCTTTTTACCGCAGTTATATGTTCCTTCTTGTAGTTGTCCAGAAAACGACTGACATAAGATACTGCATATGCCAGATCCGGTCTAGATACCATGGACAGAAACATCAGTGATCCCACTGCCTCACGATACGGATAGGAAATTGTTTGGTCGCCTTCATTAACTTGAATAATGCCTTCAGCTGGCGTACTTACTGGCTTTGTATTAGCCATATCAAAACGTTGTAGAATTTTCTCAGCATACGCCTCTTGAGAGATATGAATATCATGCGACTGCCGAGTGACCTGCATACCAAGATAGTACAATGAATCACATACCTTTATTTCGAATTCTGATCTCAAATAAGCAACAAATTGTGTAAGAACGTTGGTTGATCGTGCTGCAACAATGCCATCATCAATGTAGATTGCTAGTATCAATTTTTGCTCTTTAATGTTACCGATGAAAACACATGGATCTGCTGTGCTTGCCTTAAGGTTGAAGTTTTCCAATAGTTGCGTGAATTTTCGATTCCAACATCTGGATGCTTGCTTTAGTCCATAAAGACTCTTATTCAACTTACAGACCTTCTCTGATCCGTCCTCATAACCAGCAGGTTGATGCATAAAAATTTCCTCTTCAAGTTCACCATACAGAAAAGCTGTCTTGATATCGAATTGTTGTAGCGACAATCCAAGTGCATTTGATAACGCAAAAATCATCCGAATTGATGTAAATTTCGCGACTGGACTGAATGTCTCCTCATAATCAATTCCAAATTTTTGCGTGAAGCCACGTGCCACTAAGCGAGCCTTATACCTTTCAATTTCGCCTTTTTCGTTTTGTTTTACTTTGTACACCCATTTGTTAGAAATAGCGGCTTTGTTTTGCGGTAGATTTACTAGGTCCCAAGTTCTGTTGGTATTAAGTGACTCCATCTCCTCGTCCATGGCATGCTTCCACTGCTTGTATGAATCCCCAGACATTGCTTCTTGATACGTTGTAGGCACTTCATAGGTGGCCAAGTAAGCACAGTGCAGAGTGCCGACATCTTTCTCTTTGGTTTTTGATCGCTTGTTGTAGGTTTTCTTTACCGGCTCTTTTTCTTCTGCTTTATAATATGAGTTCGCATCTTCAAACGTGTCGCTGCAATCATTTTCAACAGGTGTTGCCGGTTCCTTTATTTCCACTTTGGGTGTGGAACTGTTACATATCTCTGCTCCATCTGACACTCTAAATGTTACTGAATCATTTGTTTCTTTAATAATGACATCTCCAGAAATTTCAATTTTTCTTTCTTGCGGTATCCATATTCGGTAGCCTTTGCAATTCTCTTCGTAACCTACAAATATGCCCTTTTTTGATTTTGTGTTCAGTTTTCTGCGTTTTTCCTGTGGAATATGTACATACGCATCTGAACCAAAAACTCGCAATACAGATATGTTGGCTCTTTTTTAAACCATAACTGAAATGGCGTTGAGTCACTTTCCTTATCGTATCGTATCGTATTATCGTCCGTGTTGCTTCTATGACGGTTCTCATGTCCCTTTCAGCTCTGCCGTTATGCTCCGGCGTGTATGGCGTTGATTTCTGATGAATTATCCGACGTGTCCGCATTATTGAAGCTATGACTTTGTTAACATATTCCAAGCCGTTGTCTGATCTTATGCACATCACCTTTTTTCCAGTTTCGGCTTCAACTCGATCAATGTAATGTTCTAGCATAATGCTCACGTCAGCCTTTGACTTAATGCAGTATACAGTGCGATAGTTTGAAAAATCGTCTCTAAATAACAGCATATACCGCGCCCCTCCATACGACATTTCTTGCATGGGGCCACATAAATCTGTATGTATTAGCTCACCTGGAATACTTGCTCTGCTTGTGCTTGGACTAAATGGAGCACGATGCTGCTTACCCAAAACGCATGCTTCACAAAATGAATCGCTGCTGCTGAATGGTATATTCTTCAGTTGTAACACTTTCTTAGTGTGGTTCTTTTCTTGATGACACATTCGTTCATGCCAGAGCTGAAGTGACTCAGTTTTCTCAGCAATATTTGCTTCTGCCGACATTGTTTTCGACTTCAGCAACAGTTTAAACAACTTGCTATTTCCTCTTTCACCTTGAAGCCAAACTTTACCAAGTTTCTCAAAACTGCACCTGTTTCCGTGTGCCTTTAGCGTATAGCCCTTGTCCAGGCAAGCGTTAGAAGAGAAAAGATTCAATTTAATATTTGGAACATACAATACATTGGCTAAATACTTTGTATTCCACACTTTACCGTCATATGCTTCCACTACAATGTCACCTTTGCCATACGACTGCACAATTGACCCATCAGCAATTCTGACGTCTTTTGGGGTCTGCAGTTTCTGGTAGTTTTCAAACCACTCCTTATGGTACGTCATATGGTCGCTTGCTCCTGAGTCCATGTACCACGTGTTCTCACTAGTTATGTGTGAGTGCACGAACATAACCTCACTTATGAACGCATCTCCATGTGGTTTTCCGCTGGTTCTTTTGTTTGGACAGTCCCGTTTCCAATGCCCATTCTGCTTACAAATAAAGCATTTGCCCTTTTTGACCTTATCTTTGGACTTACGGTCCTGCTTGGCCATATACGCTTCTTGCTTCGTATGTTGAACTCCCAGTCGAGCTTCCTCCATACATAGGCGCGAAGTCAACGTCTTCAATGTCCGTTGCTCCTTTGACGTCGCCTCCCACGAAGCGAAGAAATGATTGTATTGCTCCGGCAGAGTCATCAAAATTTTTGTCACAACCATATTCTCAGATATTTTCTCACCCAAGTCCTCCAACTGTTTAGCAATTTTCTGCAGTTTGGCAATGTGCATTGCTATGTTATCCTCGGAATCTTTTGTATATTGAAAAAATTGCTGTTGCAGTAAGTGAACAGACGTCTCCGACTTCTGCTCATATACACTTTCCAAGGCTGAGTACATGTCTGCTGCGTTATCACAATTGATGATGTGCATTATCGGCTCCTCTCCTAATGAAATTACTAGCACCTTCTGTGCCTTGGCATCCTTTTCTATCCATTTGTATAGATCGTTGCCTTCTGCAGCGGGCCGTACCTCAGTTCCGTTAGCAATGTCCCAAAGACCGCTTGCCCTCAACATTACCTTAATCTGGAACTTCCAAAGTGTCCAGCCTTCTTCGCCGACCAGTTTTGCAATTTTCATTTCATCCATTGTGTTATCTATTGTTTTGAGCTTTCTGGGCCCATAACCTGTTAAACTTTACCGAAAGAATAAAACACGTGCAGCTTGAATGTGAGAAAATATAATAATGATGTTTTATTCTTATAAGTGATTGACCTATTTATATAAGAACAAGAACATCAAGAGGAAGAAAGAATTATAATAATAAGAGAATCAAACACAGCTGACAACCGAACGATTATTCGTTCCTTTCAACATAATTATTATCTTTTTTTATTTTTCTCGTAATAATTTGTAAATTGTTTTCACTTAATATTTTTCACTGCATAACAATAATAATGACTCAGTTGAATCCTTTTCCTTCTTCCAATGAAGACTACTTGCCAATACGTTGTGGTGCTGCTTGAGGACCTTAGTTGACGATACTTTAAATAGCGATGGAGACTACGTTGTTTTTTAATTCTTTGTCCTTATCGTTTTGTTAACAGATATTTTTATTATTTTACTTGACCGAAACGCGATTCGATGTGGTCCCTGCTCGGGCGCCAGTTAATTTTCGGTGTAAAGCGTTCGGTTTAGCGTTAGGTTCACTTTCTCAGCTTGTGCGCTGGACTTTATTGATTGGATATCAATATATGGTAAAAACTAATTTGACAATATTATAATATAATATAAAGGTATATAATTTACCTAAAGAAACCAAAGGTATTTTTTTGTTGGATAGACGAATGTTGGTTGGATGTTGCAGCGTATTTTGTCAACAGTAAATGCTGACGGCCCGTCTGGATACTATTTTGCAATTGCGCTTGTTGCGCAAGCATTTAGATGAGCGTGTGTTCGTTTCGAAGACATTTGTTTAGTTAGACGACATTTAATAATGGCTTTCGTTAATTTACATGTCAGTTAAAAGTTACTGTTTATTTCGCAAAAATTCAATTCTGCGGTTAATGACGAAGACTCATATCACCCATATATGTTTAGTATGTATAAAGAATATGAAGTACGAAAGAAACAAATCAATTCACTATTGCACTCTATTGTCACTGGTGCACAGTAGTACAATATCGGCATTAAAGATTATAGAAATCATTGCTAATAAACATATTAGTGGTCACTCATTGTTTGAGTGAACAACAACTCCGATGATGTAATAGTTAATGTCGATCACGTTTTCCTTGATCTATGCACCGACTGATTCACACAGCCCCTAGTGGAATCTAAAATTGTGGAAACACCTTTTTTTACTTATGTTCGGTTTTAAACTGATGTAGGAAGGCATCCTTTTTATTTTATATATATTGTAACCGACACTAGACTTTTCGTTTAAACATAACTGGCCTTTAAACAAAATATACATTAAAGAATACTTTAAAATAAAAAAACATTTTAAATTTATTTTAGCTTTTTTTCCAGATTTTTTTGAAAAATTTTTGTTTGTTTTGGCTTTTTTTGATGTGTAAACATACTATTTACGCTCAGGGGGTAAAAATCTTAGTTCACTAACACAGAGAAACACAGATGTATTTCATACGCTGTATATGTGTTGGTGCAAAAATGTACCTGACAGGATTGCAAGATCGTCCGAGAAAACCAGAGTTGCTTAGTCAGGCCGACAGGGTTGCATGAAAGAGCAGACCAGATGACTTCATGGTGTAATATAGAGTGATTTTTTAAGAGTTAAGTTTTTTAGGTTGGCAGCACTGGTTAGTAATGGTGTACAAACGTCATCTGTCAAAGTGAAAAGTTTTTAGTATACTCTGCCATTTGTTCATGGCAAGACTTACAAACAAGCAACGATTACAAATTATTGAAATTTGTTATCAAAATTCGTGCTCTGTGAAAAATTAGCAACGTTTGTTACGACCATATTATGGTCGTCATAATGGACCTGGTGGATCAAAAATTCGTACTGCATCGTGCATCGACTTGAATGCGTACAGTGCGTACCGAAGAGAATATTGCAGTCGTAGCGTCCAGTGTTAATGAGGATCATGAAATGTCAATTCGTTGCCGTTCTCAGCAATTGGACATGTGTTACTCAACCACATGGAAAATTTTACGTGTCGAGTTGGGTTTGAAAGCCTATAAAATTCAACTTCTGCAAGAATTGAAGCCGAATGACCTACCACAACGTCTAATTTTTGGTGAATGGGCTTTAGAAAAGCTTCATGAAAATTCGCTGTTTTATCAAAAAATTGTGTTCAGTGATGAGGTACATTTCTGGCTCAATGCCTACGTCAATAAAGAGAATTGTCGCATTTTGGCTGAGGAGCAACCTGAAGGGTCTCTCGAACTACCGTTACTTTTACAGAAATGCACTGTTTGGTGTGGTTTATTGGCTGGTGGCATCATCGGTCCATTTATCTTCAAAGACGACCATGGAAGAAATGTTACCGTTATGGGTGAACGATATCGAGCCATGATACGCGACTTCTTTTTGCCCCAATGAAACAATGGAAATGTTGAAGGATGAATTTGGTGAGCAGCTTATCTCTCGAAATGGCCCTGTGAGTTGGCCGCCAAGATCATGCGATTTAAAGCCTCTTGATAATTTCTTGTAAGGTTATGTAAAGTCGCTAGGTCAAGCCGAAAACGATTGAAGTCTTACAGGAGAACATAAAACTCGTAATTCGTGAAATACAGGCCGAAATGCTTGAAAAAGTGACGGAAAGTTGGACCTTCCGAATTGACCATTTGAAATGGAGCCGCGGACAATATTTAAATGAAGTTGTCTTTAAAACGTAAATGGCAAATGCCTATTTATCGATACAATAAGAGTTTTGAATATTTTATGCAAATTTGAGTGTTTTATTAGATTTTTAAAAAAACTACGCTTAAAAAATTACCCTTACATATCTCCCGTGTGATTCGACTCACATTGGTTTTTTTTTCTCAATCTACCTTTATTTCGCTCAAAAATTCTGGCATCATTGGTTATATGTCCGAAATCTACTCTCTCGTGAGCGAATATAAAGTTTATTCATCTATGAGAAAATAAGCAAACAAACTAGAGAGAAGTTGTTATATTCAATTGTTTCATCAAAATTTCGATCTCACAAAAGTATTTTGCCTTGCAACAAAGTACACCTAGTTTCCTTACTTTCTTTGGAATTCGCCTCAATTTCTTGGAAAGTGTTCATGCTGTATTTTCTGCTAATGCAATAAGTCAATGTTGTGTACAATTTCGATAAGATTGTGTTGCATTAGTTACCCAAATTGGCTAAAGGCAAAGAATTTAAATATGAGCAGAAGAAATCATTTTATATATTTTTTATCAGGGTAAACTAAACCAATATATTTCTAAAATGTTTGACCGAAGTCGCCAAACAATAGAAAACACGTTTAAATGATCGAAAGAACATTGTACCATAGAAAATACTGCCTGTTCTGGCCGCCTTAAAATGCTGACAACACGAATTGATAGGGAAATCCTTAAATAAAACCGGGAATACCCACTTTTGTCAGCTCCAAAAATTAACGACAAATAGTTTACACTCATGCATACACTTCAGTGCGATGGAATCGTCCGTAGGGTTCCCAGGGCCAAAAATATCAATGATCGTGTGGCAAGGCAGAAATTGCACATACTTAAAAATTTCGCTGTCAATGTCAATGTCAGATATGTTGTTGTTGTTGAACACATAATGACAGTACGCCAGCAATCTGAGTGACCACTAATATATTTATTAGTAATAATTGATATAATTTTTATCGCCGATGTTATATTACTGCGCACATATGATGACAATAGAGTGCAATAGTGAATTTTTTTCCTACTGCACATACATCATACAGAATATGTTGTAAGTTGGGGATTCCAAAAACACGAAGAATATTCTAAAATCGGACCATTATCATCGGATCATTATGTGATCCTCTGGGACTCTTATCGCCTCTCATAATTATCGCAAAGATCTTGCTACAGGAATTTTGGATTCAAGGGCTCTAATAGGATATGTTACATGCGATTCGCGCAAATGGATGTAGCATTTACTCAGGAACGGTGGATGAGGATGGCAAAGTAAAGGTTCAGTTGATCACGGAAAAATCAAATGTGGCATCAACTAAGAAATTATCACTGTCAAAGTTTGAGCTGTACGGCGCATACTTACTATCACAATTTTTATGTACGTAACGGATTGTCTTGGTTAGTTCTCCATACAATTAATAGATAATATATTGGAACTATCATAATTTGTATAAACATATTTACGATAAGGCTGAAACTTGAAATAAGCCACCCATAAAGTAATACCTAGCTATTTTTGCTTGCTTCGCCACGCATTTTGAATTGGTTCGGAACTTATTTACCGTATCATATTTGGCTACATTGAAACGTCCATGCTTTTCACCTCTTACGTCTTAAAACATATTCTGATCGTATTGAATATGGATTAAGCTGGAATTCTGCAATTCGTCTCCCTTCATACCATTGCCGCCTTAATTGATTAATCTTCCTACCTTAGCTAGTTGGTGGCCCGTGTAAGGAATTCTTTTTCTTCATAACCTGATAAACGGAAGTGTCAATTCTCCTTATCTTCTCGGGAAAAGAAATTTTAAAGTGCCTTCTCGTTCAACAAGATGTTATTTGCCCATTATATACACTGCGCGATCATCTTTCTTACTGCTTGATCCCTTTTATGTTATGTGTTTGGTTTATAACTATAACTATTATTCATTTTCCAACGTAGCCTGTTCTGCCTTATTAAAATTTATTCTTACTCGTATATTTAATTAAGTTAGATAGAATTAGATTCCTATTTTAATTTTTTCTCTATATATTTGTAATTATTTAGTTTTTGAGTTTCATTAATAAGTTTTTATAATCTTGTAGTAATAATAGTTTTTGTTAAGTAGATAAGGCAGCTGTTGACCATTATCGGTCGTAGCTGTGGAACAGACACTAGGTCTGATTTCGTTAGCACTCTTTTTTGGAAGTGTGCTACGAAAACGTCTGCGGAAAAAGAAAGATACTTACACCTGTAGACAGGTGCTAGTTTTTGCACCTCACGCAAAAACATTATAACATAGTTTTATGTCATTTGAATGTAATAACGTGCAGAATTTGATTTTAACAAAAACTAATACATTTAAAATAGACTGATAAATTCCTTCATCTTTTAATGCATTTTTACATAACATATTGCACAAATTTGCTAATACACATACATTAAAAGCAAAAGCATACGAAATAATACAAGACCAACAAAAACAAAAAAACCACAGAGCGAGCAGACAAAAAAACAATGCAACGAAGTTAGAAAAATAGCAATAAGACAATAAGTGCGAGCAGAAAAGAATATTCTTCGGCTCTTTCTTCAGCAAACAACGAAACGTATTGCGCACAACAAAAACAACATTAAATGGCAAATAACATTTGTAAAATCAAATTTATCATCAGCAAACAGACAAAAACTGTTGTGCTGCTATTAAGTCTTGCTGATGCGAAAAACAACCACAGAACGAGTTGTTGTGTAGCTGTTGTACCGGTGTTGATCGCCGCGAGAGTCGCTAATAAACTGTCGTTTAACAGAGATTCGTTATCGACAGCATAGACATAAAACGATGTCAAAAAAATAAAAAGTAAAAGCTATTTTTCGGACGATCGTTCCAATGGCAGATATATGTTTTAGTAACCCGATATTTACCACATTCACACAGACCGACAGACATGACTAGATCGACTCACCATTCGATGCTGATCAAGAATATATATACTTTATGGGGTCCGCAATGCCTCCTTGTGCCTGTTACATAAATTTGCACAAATTTAATATACCCTGTACCATTTTTTGGCACATGGTATGTGTTCGGAGCCGCTGTCCTAATTCTCTTTTATTTTTATTTATTTTTTCGCTCTGTTTACTATGCCCTGCGCAGCAATTACGTTACTAATTGTTAACTCTCTTTTCTTGCCCTGCGCGGCAAAAAATCACGCTTGAAGTAAACGCGATATATAAATTAAAATAACTGCTTATGATAGTCGTTTGTATTTTCGGTCAGTTTATTATTCGTCAGCAAATGACACTTCTTTCCCCGCGTCTATTTGTTCCCCTCGCCAAAATGCGATCAGGCGCTTCAGAGTTTGTTAATAATTTTCGTTGCCTGCTGATTCTGCTTTTTTGCAATTATGAATGCAAATTCAATGCAAATAGTTCACACAAATTATGTGTATGCGTTATATATTTTTTCATGTAATATACACCTAAATTAATCTTCCACCAACAATTCATACTTTGCGCAGTCAATCTGCAATTTCCTTGTTTAAGTGTTTTTAGCACTCCTCTACAAGCCAATCGAATTGGTGATTCGATTCAACTGTAGTTCAGTTGAACGACTGCCCAACTTTTGTTCCATATGAACTGTATAATTGCACCATATATTAATAAATGTATTTTACTGACAGTTATTTTCTCATATACTGTGCAAAATATTCTAATTGGCTTTGGCTTTTTTCATGTTTACGCGGCCCGCCAAGCATTTCTAAAATAGCATTTATTTGATCGACTTCTATATTTTTTTATTATAATGTTTATTACAAATAAAGTTTTGTAAATTATTAATAAGTGTTACTTTATGTGCAGACCGCCAAAAAATTTTTAAATTTAAATAGTCCAGTTGATTAAAAAGGTTGCTCACCCCTGATTTAAATAGTTAAAGTGTTAAGAAGCAGCTTTGAGAATTTAAATGCCCATGAAAATTAAAAAAAAACAACAAATATTTTGTCAAAATCAAGAAATTTAAACGACTTTGCATTTTGAAACTTCTAAAATCATGACAAATTCGTTTATTAGTGTGTGTATACACACATTGCAGGTGGTGCAGGTGTTTCCGTGTCTATGTAGGTGGGGAAGATAATATGGTGTGTATGGTGGTGAATATGTGGGAATGAGGATTCTGGGCCAAAAGTGGTGGTGGTGGTGGCGGCTATGTAGGTGGGGAAGATAATATGGTGTGTATGGTGGTGAATATGTGGGTTGGGGAAGTGAGTATGGTGGGAGTGGTCGCGTCATGGTGTTAAGTGAAAATGTAATTTCACCATATGATGAAATGCGTAATATGTC
>JBAMBQ010000137.1:0-15450 GCA_037044495.1 Stegana nigrithorax | reverse complement strand
ATTCTAATTGGCTTGTTTTTCACATTAAATGCATAATTACATAGCGCAAAATATTCTAATTGGCTTTAAATTTTTTCATTCATGCAGTCAAAGTGCTAAGAAGCAGCTTTGAGAATTTAAATGCCTGTAACAATGAAGAAGAAGAGCTAATATTTCATAAAAAGCGAGAAAAATTAACTACAGTCGAAATTCGATAATCCGATTACTCGCTGATCCGAAAATACAGTAATTCGCAGGGTTATTTTCATGCATAGACTACTCTGTAATCCGAGTAAATTGCAATTCTTTAATCGGAATTACATGTTCTCCTTAGGTCTTCAGTGGATTTATATCGTTTTAACGGAAATATTTATATGTTGTGATTTTCTTTAATTATGTTGCATATGTGAAAACAATCCAGTAATCCAAAAGATTCGATAGTCCGAGTTGGGTCTGCAATCATAAAGTCGGATTATCGAGTTTCGACTGTAGCTTCACAAATGAAACTTCTAAAAAATGTCAATCGCCACTAAAAAAGCTTTTTATATGAACACAATCACCACACACATACACAAACTTGACAACTACCATCGAAAAATAAATTAGCGCAACAACAAATGTAAGCATTCGACTAGCCCAACAACTACAATCAAAAAAAAAATGAGTATGCCACTAACAGTATAGCGAAAAAAGCTATAAAAAATTTTATTGCAACGCCGCATATGAATTTTTTCAACGGGGTCATGCGTCTTCTTATTATACATATTTTCTGGTATCTGTATACTGCTTACTTCTGTTTGGTTACTCATAATTTATGCGCAGCAATGGCAAGAATAGTGTGCTCTTTGTATGTGAACTTTGCAGGCATGTCATCTCGGTTTTCATGATTATTGAAAGATTTAATTTGTAATGAGCTATAGAAAGATCGAAAGTATGTTTGCGTCTGTACTCGTAGCACTTACTGAAATCTCTATTTTTGACTTTCTGTCATTAAACAGCTGATTCATGTATTTTCATTACTAACGCGTTCACAGCATATACAAGGTGAGTTCCAAAGTAAACAGGACTTTTTGAATCTAGCGCCCTCTAGTGGCGCCATCTATATGTCAACTGGTGTGTTAGAATCTGCTCAGTCAGTATGTTTTTGTCATCGGTGCGAGAAGATGGAAGTTGGCGTTTGTTGCACGATAATGCGCCGTCTCATCGATCGACGCTTGTGTCCGACTATTTGACCAAAAATCACATTTTAACCATCAACCACTCCCCGTATTCACCTGATATGGCACCGTGCGACTTCTACCTTTTCGGAAAAATGCATTTGCCGATGAAAGGAAAGCGTTATGCAGACGTAGAGGCCATTCAAAAGGCTTGCACCGATGACAAAAACATACTGACACTTAAAACGCAATAACCTCACTTCCAATAGATGAAATGTCATGAAATTTTTACTGGAAGTCGATAAACGATAGCAGATTTTAACGCACCAGTTGACATATAGATGGCGCCACTAGAGGGCGCTAGATTCAAAAAGTCCTGTTTACTTTGGAACTCTCCTTGTAAACAAAATAAAGCATAATGGAGGTAATATTAGTTTTATTACAAATTCCAAATTCAATAATATTACAACATAAATTAAAAAGAATATTATAGACAGTACAAAATATTATATCATTTTTGAAGTGAAAATTTTTTTTACGTGTAAGTCCAAAAAAATGGTAACAGAAATCAAAGGCATGATGCTTTAGAGGCGAAGTGGGGTGACGCACAAAACAATGCGCATTTTCTTATGCATGGTCGTCTGGAGCGTAGAGAATGATTGCTTACGCATCAGTAAGAGAGAGATAAAAATGCTTTATTGATTGTACTGATTCGTGAGCGAATATAAAATTTAATCAATAATTAAATAATAAGTAAATATTCGAGAAAGTAGATTTCGCTATGATAACATTTCATGTGGCTCACGTATACACACATATTTCTGTGTAGTACTCATAGATCCTTGCCTTGATTAGCTGATGTTTATAAGCATATTAACTAAAACTTCATTCCTAACATTTTGCGCAGCAATTTCACTTCAATAGTGTGCTTATATGGGTGAGGCGCATTACTTTTTTTTTCATTACGTACTGTTGCCTTACACTGAAGCTGCACGAGATTTTAATAAAAATTTTTCAAACCCACAGTCACAAGCCCTATCGTAAAATATGAGAAATTCTCCAGAAACCCCAACAACTTATAATTCTACTAATATTTTAAAGGTTTTTTTTTTTTTAATTATTTGTTTTTATTTGCAGTCAGTTCCTTAGGAACTATAATTAAATTTTCTTACTATTAGATTTAAACATACCACTTAAAAACTTAAACTTACTTACATTAAAGCTTAATTTATATATAACTACATAATATTTGCAAAGAAATTTTTACAACGTTAATTGAAACGTGAAAAGAAGGAAAATGAACTTAAACGGACATTTGTACAGTGCTCGAGTTATCAAGGAGGTTGATAGCGAAGTTGTTGTTGTGCTGATCGAGCTTTGCAAGGTAGTTGGAACTTTACATAGAGACTTCGTCAGCTACTGTTCAGTAGATCTTTATGGATGTTTAAGTTACATATGTACCACGGAGCGCAGGCTATTTTTCTGAGGGTGATGTTTTGGTAGCGCTGGAGAACTTCGATGTTTGATTCGGCTGCTGAGCCCCAGAGCTGGATGCCATAAGTCCAAACTGGCTTGAAGATTGCCATTTACATGATTACAGTTTAACTTTATTTTCTAGGCTAAGTCTGAAGTTCTTCCCAATCAGCCATGTGCCATCACGTGTTTTTAAATTCAATTGTTTTCTCTTTGAGGTGATATGTTTGTTCCATGTCAACCTTTCATCAAGCCAGATACCGAGATATTAAACTGAGTTGGCTTTAGAAATGATCGTGTTGTTGAAATATACCTGGCTATCGGAGTTGCGACACAGTGAGAACAGGGTGTGTACGGATTTTTCAATGTTGACGACGATGTTCCACTTTCTCATCCAGTTTTGTATTAGCGCTAATTGATTTTGTAAAAGCAGAGTTGCCGAGCTTGCGGTGAAGGCTGTAGCAAGTACGGCTATGTCGTCGGCGTAGGTGGCAATTGTCACTTTATCATCGGTACAATCAGGCATGTCAGCGGTGTAGAGAGTGTAGAGGAAAGGACCCAGTACACTTCCTTGGTAGCCCTTCCAGTAGCCTTTTGTGCTACACGCGGTCAAAGCCTTGTTTGACGTCAAGAAAAACAGCGGAGCAGTACTGTTTGTCTTCAAACGCCTTAAATATTTTGTAAACTAGACGGTGTGCCGTGCTTCCGACGAAATCCGAATTGGTGATCAGGAAGGATGTTGTTGTCCAAGAAAGGCAGTACTCTTCTGAGAAATATTCTTTCGAGAGTATTGCCAGTAAACTGTTGGGGCGGTACGAAGATAGTTCGTTCTCAGGTTTGCCCTGTTTTGGGATGAGAATGATCTCAGCGCATTTCCGTTGAGCAGGAAAGTGACCAATTTTGAAGCAAACGTTGAAGACTTGCACTAAGAATAGCAGGCAACTAACTGGAAGAGTTTTAATTGTAGTAGCGTCAATTCCATTGTATCCTGCTGATTTTCCACCATGAAGACATTGATTTCGGTTGAAGTTCTTCAATATTAACGGTGGTGATCGGAGGGCCTTGTTGGCAAGTGGAGTTGGGGAAATTATCAATAGTATCTTCGTGGGATTTTCTACAGGTAGAGAAAGGTGTGAATTGCTGTTGAAGGTGTAAAGCAAATGCGTCAGCCTTGTCTTTGCTATTATGACACTAGACGCCGCTTGATGTTTTTATTGATTGATGCTTCAGTTATTGAGTGGCTCTCC
Source organism: Stegana nigrithorax (assembly GCA_037044495.1). NCBI lineage: Eukaryota > Metazoa > Arthropoda > Insecta > Diptera > Drosophilidae > Stegana > Stegana nigrithorax. The sequence goes on along the minus strand of JBAMBQ010000137.1, from coordinate 11,594 downwards.
ATATGTTGTGTTCAGGACTGCCAGGTTAGCTTTTCTTGAGAAAATCGCTAATTGCGTCGTTTGTCGTCGTTTGATTTTTATTTGCAAGTTGCTCATTGCGGTTTTGTGAGGTGGGTAGTGGGTTTGATGCTAGATGCGTCGCAAGCTTACTTTTTGATTAACTAGGTCACGAATCTCGGTTGAGTAAAGTGAGTAGTTGCGGTTGTTGTTGTTGTTGTAACCTTAGAAGTGGAGAAACGCTATCCTAGGTTATTGGTTACATTGGTATAGGGGGGAGGACATAGGAAGGGGTGAGACTATGGGTAGGGATGATTGGGTGATTCGAACTCAATCTAGGTCCAAGCCCAGAAAGCTGGCCACCTCGCGGGGACGGAGCCATAAGTCTCGAGAGGTCAGGATGGTCGGTTTGAGCGGACAACGGAACAGATGTAATATGTCGTGGGGCGATTGTGCACATCCAGGGCATATGTCCGGAATTGAGGGATCTATGCGGGCGCGATAGCTGTTAGTAATATGACAGTATCCCGACCTAAGTTGGGCGAGTACTTTCCGCGTGGATCTGGGCAGATCTAGTTGTAGTTGCGGTAAGTTGGGGAATTGATTTTGAATATCCTAGGGGTAGCTATTTCCGCTGCGTGAACTTTTTTGTTGGGCCATTCAACGGCTTCGTTGATGTCTTGAGCCGAATTAAGTTCGATATTTGGATCCACCATGCCGTTTAACCAACAACGAAATAGCTCTAGGTCAGTGCTTTTGCTTATTAGCTTGTATTTTGAGGGGGTTTGGTAAACTGGAACATTAATTTTGCGTTGATACACCTCAGCAGTTGGGTTTCTTTAGGGTTGCTATTTCTTGTACTCAGTGATGTTTGGCTTTGAAGTCGCCCCCTATTATGAAGCGATTTCCCAGTGAGTCGAAAATAGTTTTAAACATACAGGGTCCGGCACTCGAAGTGTAACCAACTTCAGACCGCTCGCACAGCTGACGCACGGGCATCAGCTGTCTAAAAATTTGCTGAATGACAGTTCGGAGTATTGTTTACAAGTGTACAAAAGCATTTTGCCAAAAGTGAACGCGAAAAAAAAAATCAGTGATGGATTTCAAATGTAACAGCGTGATTGCTTTATATTTAGCTGGAAAATCACAACCAGCGATTGTTCGTGAGCTCAAACACCTCAAAGTGAATAAAGTTTTCGTTTACCGCACTATAACTCGTTACAATAATACTGGTAGCATCGCAAAACGTCATGGAGGTGGTCGTCAAAAGACTGCGACGTCCCGTGAGATGGTTCAAAAAGTGAAGAAGCGACTTGAGCGAAATCCCCGACGAAGTGCCAATCAAATGGCAAAAGAACTGAAAGTATCCGACCGTAGCATCCGCCGCATACTGAAAAATGATCTCAAGGTCAAGCCTTACAAGATCCAAAAGGCACATGATCTCACACCGAAGCAGCAACAAGTTAGACTTGAGAGAGCAAAGGAGTTGCTTCGCTTGGCCGAAAGCGGTCAATTTCCGAATATTGTGTTTTCTGACGAGAACATTTTTCCAATTGAGCAATTCGTAAACTCTCAAAACGATAGGGAGATACGATACGAGAATTTAAGTCATCGATTGGCCACTAGGAGGCAGCACCCACCACAGATAATGGTTTGGGCCGCTGTAAACGCAGATGGGCGCTCTCCAATCGTTTTCATCGAGCCTGGCGTCAAGGTAAATGCAAAATATTATCGAGAAAGTATTCTGGAGGTTGCTTTGAAGCCGTGGGCAGACAAACATTTCGGTGGCAGACCATGGACGTTTCAACAGGACTCGGCACCGACTCACAAAGCTCGAGTGAACCAAGAATGGCTGAAAAACAACGTTTCGAACTTCATAACGTCCACACAATGGCTCTCAAATTCACCAGACGCGAATCCAATGGATTATTCTCTTTGGGCCATTTTGGAGAGCAAGGTTCGAACTAAAAGATACATCAGTCTCGAGGCGCTAAAGAAAGCCATCGTCCGCGAGTGGGCCAAAATACCTGCAAGTCACATTCGGGCAGCTTGCGATTCGTTTTTGGACCGTCTCAAGGCCATAGTCAAGGAAAAAGGTGGTCATATCGAGCAAAAGTAAATTGATTCTGAATTTTGTATTATTTTTACACATTTTGTACTTTGAATTGAATAAAAGTAATTTTCCAAACTGAATTTATGGGCTTTCCAATTGGTTACACTTCGAGTGCCGGACCCTGTAGATTGTGAGACCAGGTGTCGTGGTGGCAGGTAGGCAGCGGCAAGTCTAAGGGTGCTTGTAATTGTGGTCAGCTCAATGGTGCGCAATGGGCGTGCAGGCTGTAATTTTGATACTGTTTTTAATTAGTACGGCACTTCCACCTCGAGCTGTGCCAAGCGGATGGTTAATCGAAACAAGTTTATAGCCATGAATTTTTAAGTGAGATGTTTCTGAGAAGTAAGTCTCAGACAGCAGGACAATGTCAACGTTGTGGGTCTTTATGGCGTGTTCTATTTCTAGCATGCGTTGACATGCTCCGCGTGCATTCCACAGAACCACCTTAAGGCTTGGGTACATAGTTGGTGAGAAGCGACGTAATGAGATTTATATTGTTTCAATCTGCTTTGATTATCTCTTCATTAGTTGTTCTAACGATTTAGACTGTCGTGCTTGGAAATTAATGTGTTCATAATTTACCTTGGAATTGATCGGTCGGCTGGCTGTGCGACCCTTAGTGATGGAGGTGTAACTGTGCAATTGAGTATGAGTCGGACTCGGCACACTCACGGTTTGGGCTAAACCAGTCTTTAAGTAACAGGCGGGCTGAAAAGTCCCGGGCCTAAGACATAGATGGCACGAGTCTTATTGCATTCACCGCTTTTTCAGTTAGTCCTAACCTTCAAAAGAAAACAGTTCGCATTTCATGATATTCTACTCATAAGTTTGTGAGTTATTGTGCTAAGAGTGACACTACTTTTGTTATTTTCAAAACACTGGATCAAAAACAATTTCGTGTTTTAATTTTAAACTGCTTCGTGATGGAAAAAAATTCCGTTCAAGCGAAGCAATGGCTTGAAAAGTGTTAAAAGGACTTTGCTTCATCAGAAACAACAATAAAACGTTGGTTCGATGACATCAAACGTGGTCATCGAGACACCGATGATGCAGAACGCAGTGGACGTCCAAATGAGGCGGTAATACCAGAAAACATAAAAAAAAATCCACAAAATTGTTTTGAATGATCGAAAAGTAAAGTTGCGTGAGTTAGCTGATACCGTAAAGGTATCAAAAGAACGTGTTGACTTTATATTGCATGAGCATTTGACTATGAGAAAGTTCTGTTCAAAGTGGGTGCCGCATTTGCTCACTGTTGACGTGTCACAAGTCAATCAAAATGGCAAAACTTCATGAATTGAACTTCGAATTGCTTCCACATCCACCCTATTCGCCAGATTTGGCTCCTAGCGACTAATGGCTGTTCGTAGACGTCAAAAAATACTCACCAATAAGAAATTTCGCTCGAATGAAGAGGTTATCGCTGAAATTGAGGAATATTTTGAGGCAAAAGATAAATCCTTCTACAAAAGTGGTATTGAAATGTTAGAGCAACGCTGGAATGATTGTGTGGCTCTTGATGGAGATTACGTTGATTAATAAAGCCAATTTTGAGCAAAAAAAAACCACGTTGTCTTTGATAGGTCTTAGACTTTTCAGCCCACCTGTTACTATAGGCTTACGCATCTCCCGTGTGTTCTGCCTCTCATTGGTTTTTTTTTATCGCATCTCTATTTTAATAATTCTAATTTGATTCTAATTTTTTGTTCCGGCAACTTAACTCATATTTTTCTATCTTCAAATTTCGTTTAAAAAGAAAGTAATGTGCCTCACCCACATAAGCACACTTTTGAAGTGTAACTGCTGCTCAAAATGCTAGGAATGAAGTTTTAAAATAAATGAAATTTGAAAAGAATTACCAGAGTTGTGTTTTTATAAAGGTATTCATTTATTTCATTATTTTGTGATATAAACGTTATGAGAGGCTTATGATACTTAAATTGTGATATAAATATTTGTGTATCTACAGTTTTAAGTACCGTGTAAATATAGCGTCTATTGTTGTTGCATGTTTCGTTGTTGATTTTGCAGGATCATTCGATATGGTGAGATAAAATTTTTCTTGGAGAAAATTTAACAGAGGCACTGATGATTCTTTAGAAAAATCTCCATTGAAATCTCCTCCAACAATTCCAAGCTTGGCTATTACGTTTTAACTTATGTTTTTGAAATGTTTCGTTGTTTGCTGAACAAAAAGCCGAATAATATTTTTTCCTCCTCTAATGCATACTATAATGTAAACCAGAAAGGCAGGGCTATAGTCAAGCGTACCCGACTATAGAATACCCTGTACCCAATCCAAAATTCAAAATATTTTGTTGTTTTAATATTTTGTAGTCATTATGTAAGTCAAGCAATAAAAAGTTTTTTTAGTAAAAGTTACTTTTCTGCTGATCGTTCCTATGGCAGCTATATGTTATAGATTGAATATTGCAAAAGCGAAATAAAATTAGAAGAGTCTTCGTGCAAAATTTGGTGGTTGTAGGTCTAACCGTTTCCGAGATCCGTTTGTTTGTACGGACGGACAGACAGATGGACACGGTCAGATCAACTCGAATTTCGATGCTGATCAAGAATATCTGTACTTTATGGGGTTTGCCGCGCCTCCTTCTGCCTCTGTTACATACATTTGCACAACTTTAATATACCCTTTACAATTTTTTGGTACAGGGTATAAAAATAAAAATATGTGTTCTATACAGCAACTAATATGGTGTATAGGACAGTCTTGATTGTAGAATACCTTAAAATAATACAATTTTCACAAATATGTGAGGTAAATATGTTACAGGCTTTACTGTTCATTTCGTTTAAATTCAAATCTGTCGTCAATGACGAAGGCTCATGTCACCCATCTATGTTTAATATGTACAACGTATATGACGTAGGAAAGAATTAAAGCAATTTACTATTGCACTCAATTGTCACCAGTGTACAGTAGTACAACATCGGCGAGACAAATTATTACTAATAAACATATAAGTGATCACTCATATTGCTGGCGTACTTCCACAATGTGCACAACAACAAAAACATTCATATAAACTGTGTCTCGGAATATTTTAATGTTTCCACACTTATTAGCAGCAGCTAAGCAAGGCAACGATCTATGAGTATTGCACAGCAATGTGTGTGTATACGTGTGCCGTATGAAATGTTGTCTGAGCGAAACCTATTCTCCCGTTTGTTTCCTTATTATTTCATAGCTAAGTAAATTTTATATTCGCTCAAGAATCAGTACAATCAGTAAAGCATTTTTATCTCTCTCTTACTGCTGCGTAAGCCATCATTCTCTAAGCTGCAGACGACCACGCACAAACAATACAATGCGCATTGTTTTGTGCGTCTCCCCACTTCGTCTCTGAAGTATCTAGCCTTTGTTTTCTGTGACGTTTTTTTGGACTTACGCCTAACTAAAGAAGTTTCAATTAAAAAAATATATGATTTACAAGGAAAAATCAAAATTGAAGAAAAATATAAGAAAAATAAATTTCAGTATTGAAAAATCGAGGGCATTTTTGTCTATATGTGAACGGCAAAAAATCTTAATCATTAGTACACAGGCCTGATGTATGACTAACGCATCTATTCTGATGTATGTATATGGGCATTCTCGTTACCAATAAAAAGCTTTTTTATCTACGTTATTATTTAAGATATTAATACGTCGTTATTTAAGATTATTTTTAAGACAGGCAGGTCATAAGCAGGTCATAAGCGAGTCACAAGTAAGTTTTTTGACTTTGTGCGCGGAATTGGAGGAAAATGATAGGTTTGATGACGTGAAACACTTGCACTTCTTTTTTAAATGAAAATATAAACCAAACTGAAAACAATAATAAAAAATACTTTTGTTTGTATTTAAAAAAAAAAGATTTTATTTATCGTTTTTCTATAACCTGCGCTATTACTTATACTGATTATATTATCTAAATTTTGCTGCATAGCATTTTGAGTCGCCATAACCGACTCGTGTCGTTGCTTTTCCGCCTCGAAACGCTGTATTTCCAATTCTTCGTTTTCCAGGGCGAGTTGGAAAACTTGGTCAACCAATTTTCTTTTTGGAGGTCGTATTGAAGACGGGTCAGGCGACTCTGTCAAAGACACGCTGCCTGAAGTAGACAGTTGTGAGAAATTCGATTGTGGTAGAAACTATAAAAAAACAAAAATGTTCTATACATAAAATTTTGTAATAATGTGTACACTTACATCAAATCTTAAATTTGGAAAACATGAAATGCCTTCAACTGCAGCATCTCCAAATGTTTGTATGACCTGCGAGTTTTTTTCCGGCTTACAGCTCCGGATGTTGTTTTCAGAACGCCACAAAGTAGTGCAGCTGTTCTTTTGTTGACCGCTCAAATTAATTTTGCCTAGAAAAAATATAAAAATAATTTATAAATCCTTTGAATTATAATTAAAGTTGAAATACTTACTTTTGTGGTAAGAGACTGTAACCTTCAAAGTGACTGAGAAGTGCTCCTTCTTTACTTTAAAAATTTGGAAGAAAAACCCGCAAAAGTAAGTATTTGAACTTTGTTTATAATTTGTAGGATTTATTAATGCATTTTATCTACTTTGTGGCGATTCTGCAAACAACATTCGGAGCTACAAATCGGAAAAAATAACCCGTAGGCGCCATAGGTTATTTAAAATCTTTGGGAGCAATTGGCTCAAGGGCCCAACACAGTCAGCGGCGAAATGGAAAGAGGCAAGTTATTAAAATATGGTTGGGTTTTCGAATTTAAATAAAATAAATTGTGTGTTTCAGAGCTTATCACATTGGAAAAATGCTTCGCGCTCTCATGCATGCTCTAGTCCAGCAATATAAGACTCCAGTCGCGCAATACGAGGTCCAAATGGGGCAAACCGAGTTATTTGTGGCCTCTACTAGTGCCATTCAGCGAACGTTGGAAAAGATGAAAAAAGCGATAACCGCCTATGAAAAAAATGTGTGGTAAATAAGAAATAAAATATTTTTTTTTTTTTTTGTAAATAGCAATAGCAGTATTTTTTTATTTTATTTAAAATTATCATTCAAAGTCAAAAACCTTACTTGCGACTCGCTTGAGACCTGCTTTTTCATTTGGTACAAATATAGTAGTACCAATAGAGACGAAAAATATCAAAAAGAGATTTTTTTGGTGACGAAAATATTTATAGAGACGAAATCGTTACAAAGAGATAATAGAGACTTTTTTAACATTGAGACTTTTTTGAGATTGCACCAAAATAGACCCGTTAATCAAGTACATATTGGCCATTATTATTTGATCTTTTGCCATTTTTCGGGTAACTTCATAATTCCATCAATGAAAAATGGTGAAAAACTCGGACAAGTGATTTTTAGCAACTGTTCCATCTGCCAATTGGTAATCGGATGATGCAAGGTCTGGTTCCATTTTGTTCACCGTCAATCCAGGTTTTATTTGTGGTGTGTCACCAGCCTTTAACCTAGATCGTTTGCGTTAGATAATCTCGTATTTAATCCATTTTTCATCGGCCGTAATGGTTCAGCAGCGTTTCACTGACGATAATTCGATCAATCAAATTTCTTTGCGTTAATTCATGTGGTATCCAAATATTGAGCATCCTTGCACGTGGTTGATGTTTATTGCCTCCGATATCTCCTGGCAGCTTGCATGACGGTCTTGTTCCATCAGTTCTAAAATTATACCGACAATTTCTGACACTGGCCGACCAGAGCGAGGTGTAGAGGGATAAGTGCCGGGAGAAGCCCGATCGTCTCTTGGTGTGACGTATTTTTCGCCTTGCCAGCGCATCACATTCTGATATGATATGGCGTTTCCGCCGATGTGTCGCAGAAGCGGCATATATCGGTATCAGAAAGATCGAGATTGAACATTTGCTTCCGTAGTTTGCGATGACCAGAAAGGAAGCCGGTGAAAATTCTCAGTTTGTTTCTATTTATGGGTATTATGGTCTTAAATCTTTTGTGGTTATAACCACCAAGCATAGTTTTTGCTTGTTTGAGACCTAAATGGTTTACCCAGAATTTTTTCTTGAGTTTAACTTCAAGCTTTCGGAGATATTCTTTATCTGTATGAGCGCCTACGCCTAGACAGGGTTTGGTCCTATCATTGCATTGGCTGCTACTTTTCTAGGTAGTTTGTCAGCTTCTTCGTTTCCTTGGATGTCGGCATAGCCTGGCCAGCGTCTCAAAGGCATTTTTGGTTTCTAAGACCAGCTTCGACTTCAGGCTATATGAGGATAGAGCTCGTATGGCTGCCTGACTGTCGGAAAGAATGGCTATGTCCTTTTGACATAGTTTTATGTCTAAGCTCTCGGTAACGAATTTCTGTTAGCAAGAGCGACTTATCAGCGGCCCAACAACGACCAAAAGCGTCTTAACAGCGATCAACAGCTACACAACGGTGACCCCGCATCTCGCTCTGTAGTTGTTGTTGGCAACAGCTAGACTTAAAAGCTACGCAACAGTTGTTGTCTATTTGTTAATAACAACTTTGGTTTTATAAATGTTATTTATTATTCAATGTTTTTTTTTGTTCTGCACAATACTTTTCGTTGTTTGCTGAACATAAAACTACGTTATCATGTATTTGCGTGCAAGGCAAATACTAGTACCGGTCTACATGTGCATTTGGTTTCTTTTTATAGGTTAAGGTTATTTTTATTTCTTCTGATATTTCACTCATTTTCAACTTTTTACACCAGCAACTAATTACAAAACAGTTTTCACAAAAAATGTAGCCTGAAATATCACTTTGAAAACATGTGTTCATTTGACACAATCGGATTATTTTTGCACAATATATGGGTATCAAAAGCATCAAGTGTTAAAAAATCATACATACTTTTTAAATCACCGAATATTTACTTACATACTTACAAAAAAATGTAATGGCAGAAAGTGGTTCGGATGCTAAGGGATATAAAAAGGTACCTTAGGAAATTTGGAATCATTTCGAAATAATTAAGGATTTGAATACAGCTGAATGTTTGAAATAAGAAACACAATACAAGACAAGGAGCAACCAAAAAATTTTTTTCCGTCATATGACGAGGAGCGACATATGACAAATAATGAAAACAGGACTGTGGGGAAGATATCAATGATACTGTACGCGAGATTTAAAAAAAACAAAATTTAGGTAGCCCAAGATGAAGTAATTCCTTTGATAAGCGAGCTTACGGAAACCAATCAATCATCATTAATTGTTTCGGAGGGAAGAAGAAGAATTCGAAGTGTAAAGTTGTGCCAGAACTGAACAAAATCCAGGATCTTATAGATTTCTGCATAACAAAAGACTTCAATCAACAACATCTCCATATTAATCCGTACTTGTCCTTTCTTCGGATCACTCACCTCTCCTTCTGACCTACCTATCTAGCATAGAGGTGAAAAACAAAATTCGTGCCATTTATAACAAATAAACAGACTGGAATTCATTCCGCGAATTCATTGACAACCATCTAGAAATTAATGTTGCCCAAAAAAAGCAAGATGACATCGAAAGAGCTGTGATACATATTAATGACACTTTCCAAGAGGCGGCCCTAAAATCAACATCAACCTTATTACCTAAAACCAATTTTGTCCACTCGTGTCCAGAGTTAAAAAATCTTATCGAAACAAAACAGGAACTCCGCAAATAATGGGAATTAACACGTTTTCTTGCCGATAAAACTAAATTCAATATAGCAACTCAGTGAATAAAAAGAAAACTAAAATTATTTGCCGACAAATGAGTAACCGACTTCATAACCTTGCTCAAACCCACAGCAGAAAATGCGAAAATACCGGGCTATGACCAGATTACAGGGGCTATCCTAAAAGAGGTACCATTAAAGGCGATCATCTACATACGAAAAAACACAAAAAATTCTGAATCGGAGTGTTTCTTGTCGTAGAACAAGCTTTCGATAAGGCCTGGAACACTGAAATTCTTCACAATTTGAATAAAATGCTCCCAAAAAATTATTATCAAATTCTAAAAGCTACCTATCCGACCTTCGCTTTTATGCTAAATTCAACGACTCCTATAAGTGGAGTCAATCCGTGTAATCAGAGTCGGTATTCCTCAAGGCAGCGTTCTTGGTCCACTGCTTCATACGTTGTACACTGCAGACATTCCCGTACCTAACAATAACAACGCCAGCCACATTTGCTGATGACACAATTCTTCTTCATGAGAATATCTCGCAAGCAACATCTAAGCTACAGTCTGCAATTGATATAACTGTGACGATCAGTCACAAATGAAATAATAAATAAAATACTTATTAAAACCACAAACAATAATAGCATTATAATTATAAAGGGCATTTAGCAAGCGAACGGTGGCATGGCGGCTGTCATAGCAGTACACTATATCAGAGCCACGGGTTCAAAGCCCAGCAACGTCAGGTAGTTGCTATCGAATATTATATTTAATTAACTCGTAGCAACGCTACTCAATTAAAAGTCACTCTGACAAATCATCAACAACGGCAACCACAGCTTAGTGGATGAGCCCACAACCGGCGGTGCTTACAACCTCGGTTCAAATCCGAAAACAGATATAATACAAATGATTTATTCAACATTTTTAATTATATTATTTAGTTTCATTATAAATAGTCAGCACATAAAAGTTAATAAGTGTCGTCATACCAGGAATTCACTTATTAAAAAATCCAATAATTAACAACAACAAAAACCCACATGATGAACCACGGTAAAAACACGTACATAAAAACAAAGTTTAAGCCCGAGTCGTAATAACTGGAACTCACTTATTAGAAGATCCAACAAATAACAACAACAGAAATCAACATAATTTTACTCCTCGCCGTATAAGTCTCACTTAGTTTATCCTAAGTGACCTACCAAACAAGAGGACTTACGAAACTAGATCTAGTGTTTGTTTCACAGCTACGACCGATGATGGTCAACAGCTGCTTTATCTACTTAACAAAGATTATTATTACTAGAAGGTTACAAAAACTAATTAATAAAATTTAAAACTAAATTAAAATTAATACATACGTAGTAAAAATTAAAATAAGTAACTAATTCAATCTACTATATCTACTAGATCTACGAGTAAGCAAAGATTTTCAAGAGGAAGAAAGTGTTAGAAAATAAATGATAGTTCGAGTTATAAGCCAAACCAATAACATAAAAAGGATCATGCAGACAGAAAGATGATTGTGCAGTGTTGAGTCTTTAAAATTTATTTTCTCGAGGAGACAAGGCGAATTGACTTTTCCGTTCATCCGGTTATATAAAAAAAGTATATCTAACACGGATCTCCGACTAGCTAAGGTAGGAAGATTAATCAATTTAAGGCGGGAATGGTATTAAGGAAGGTGATTTGCAGAATTCCAGTTTAATTCACGCAACGCAAAAAGCAAAAATTGTTTTTGGACAGATTCAATACGGTCAGAGTATGTTGTGAGTTGAGGACTCCAAACACATGAAGCATATTATAAAATCAGACGAACCAAAGAAGTAAAAAGC